>CM076573.1:214611458-214613958 GCA_034641835.2 Pinus albicaulis
CGCACCGGCAAACCGACAGGCGGTACTCCACCCGCGCTTGTGACGATGCAGCAGCCCGTGTTGGTTTGCACCTCAAGTTGAGCGGCGGACCAGCCTGAGCCGTTCCACATCCGACCGAGACGCATCGACAGCCTCCATCCGCTTCCCTCCCGGCAATTTCAAGCACTCTTTAACTCTCTTTTCAAAGTCCTTTTCATCTTTTCCTCGCGGTACTTGTTCGCTATCGGTCTCTCGCCCGTATTTAGCCTTGGACGGAATTTACCACCCAATTAGGGCTGCATTCCCAAACAACCCGACTCGCCGACAACGTCTCGTGATGCGGCAGGGTCCCGGCCCGACGGGGCTGTCACCCTCTCAGGCGCCCCCTTCCAAGGGACTTGGCCCGGGTCCGCCGCTGAGGACGCTTCTACAGACTACAATTCAGGCGACGCTGCCACCCGATTTTCATGCTGGGCTCTTCCCAGTTCGCTCGCCGCTACTAAGGGAATCCTTGTAAGTTTCTTTTCCTCCGCTTAATTATATGCTTAAACTCAGCGGGTGTTCTCGCCTGAGCTGAGGTCGCAAGTTGGAGCTAAATCCGCCCTACCCAATGGGAGTACAAGAGAGAGCAAAGCAAGTTCCAGGGATGCCACAGAGAGCCCGCATCGGCTAACGCCGACTGCCCAACCAAGGGGACAAGATCACCGCTTGCCGACGCACGCCACGAAACATCGCCTGCCACATTTCGGCCAACCGCACCGCATTGGGCACGGACGACCACCTCCGCTGCTCCCTACCATATTGCAAGGAGCGCGTTTGATTGGGATGCGACGCCCAGACAGACGTGCCCTCGACCGAAGCCTCGGGAGCAAATTGCGTTCAAAAACTCGATGATTCACGGGATTCTGCAATTCACACTAAGTATCGCATTTCGCTACGTTCTTCATCGTAACAAGAGCTGAGATATCCGTTGCCGAGAGTCGTTTCCGTGTGTTACCAAAATATCGCACCCCCACGAGAAATGGCTAAAAGCCAACCCAACGTACAATGCGTCGCAACAAGCCCCCTTCCCACTCAAGACAACCGCACTCCATAACCCACTCACCAAAGGGAAGGGGCTCGAACAAGAAAGAATAGCTGCTTTCCAAACCCCGTGCCTCTCAAAAAGGGTATAATTGTAAAGAACGACGACCGAGAAGGACTAGGGTGGCCACCCTGAAAACTCGCACTTCTTTTCGTCCTTCACGAACATCAAGCCCACTACAACTCCCCATTTTTTCTCCGTAAAGACGGGGGTCGGAACGAGGAAAGTAAGAAAAACACATGAAAGAAAGAGAAACAAAATTGTCCACCCACTCGAAGGAGGAGGCCCAAACAGATAACAAACACTTCGTGAGCCCCGCACCCTCGCAAAAGGGGGGGAATCGCAAGGAACGACAATCGTGAAGGACTAGGGTGGCCAACCCAGGAGCTCGCATTGCCTTTCATCCTTCGCGAATGCCAATCCTCAACGATTCACCCTTTTCTCCGTAAAGCTAGGGGCCGAAAGGAGGAAGAGAAAAAAGCAACCCAAAAAGAGAAAAGAAAAAAGAGAACCAAAACATGGCCGAGGCTCAAACACAAACCAGGCTTTCAAGGCCCCGTGCCCTCGCAAAAAGGCGGGAACTGCACAGATCGACGACCGAGAAGGACTAGGGCGGCCACCCCAGCAGGAACTCGCACTGCTTTTTCATCCTTCCGAAAGCGTCAAAATCCACGGCAATCCCACCTTTTCTCCGTAAAGCTAGGGGGAACAAAACGAATCACAAGGGGAGGCTCAAACACAGTACAAGATTTTCCAAGCCCTGTGCCTTGGCAAAAAAGGGGGGAACTGCAAGGAACGACGATCGAGAAGGACTAGGGTGGCCAACCCGGGAGTTTGCACTGCTTTTCATCCTTCTCCGACACCGACCCACAACAATTCTCGCTTTTCTCCATAAAGCTGGGGACCGGAAGGGAAGAAAACGACGATAGGAAAGAAAGAAAAACCAAGCATTACCCCACCATAACACTCGCGACAAAATCCAATTTGAGAGAAAGGGGGCCAAATTTCAAGCAACGCTAGCTAGAAAAACAGAGGGCCACCGCCGCGCGAGGGGACGTTGGCTTAACCAAAAAAAAGGAAAACAAGGCACCCGATCAAAAGCATCCCACGTTTTCGCACCCTTCCACATACTACATTGCGACGCAACATCCTTTCTATCTACACGACATAACAAGCGACAATCAAGCAACCAAGCAGAGACAAGCCACAACCTAAACTTGACCACTAGAAAAGCCGAGGGCCCCGACGAGACAAGTGCCTAGAGCACGTTACTACTGAGAGGTAAACGACCCCCCAACCCACACAAGGCGTCAGACAAAAAATGCACTAATAGAAAGCCCACCCCGCTATTGCACCCCTCCGTGTACAGGGCACCCGACAACCTTTCCAGCCAAAAATTCGAGGGGGCCCAAACAACCGAAACTCCAAAGAGGAGTT
>CM076573.1:214618958-214622931 GCA_034641835.2 Pinus albicaulis
CACGAGAGCGACATAGGCGACCAGCCAGTTGTCTCAAGGAGCCACACAGAGTGACCTCATCCAACTCTGAGAACACAGAGCGAAAGGGTAACTCTTTTCACATATGCCTCCCAGGACAAGCATGGCCAACATTACCACTCATGTGCTACCGAGTGGGGATGGAGAGAATATGAATGTCGACCACCCTAAAAATGACCCAAGGCCATTCTTCAAGCACACCCGAACAAGCAACTCAATTTACCAACCCACCTTTCACACGAAAATCCAACCCCTCCCCCCACCAAAAGGGGAGGAGGTGAACAATATAGCGAGGAGCCGATATCACGAAGCCAACGAGACAAAAGCCCACCTCTCCAACCCACCAAAAAGGGAGGAGGTGAACAATATAGCGAAGAGCCAACATCGACGGAGCCAACGAGCGAGCAAGGGGCACGAGGGCGACATAGGCGACCGGCCAGTTGTCTCAAGGAGCCACACAGAGCGACCTCATCCAACTCCGAGAACACAGAGCGGAAGGGCAACTCTTTTCACATATGCCTCCCAGGACAAGCATGGCCAACATTACCGCTCATGCGCTACCAAGTGGGGATGGAGAGAAGATGAGAGTCGACGACCCTACAAATGACCCAAGGCCACTCTTCAGGCACACCCGAACAAGAAACTCAGTTACCAACCCACCTTTCACACGAAAATCCAAACCCTCCCCCCACCAAAAGGGGAGGAGGTGAACAATATAGCGAGGAGCCGATTTCACGAAGCCAACGAGACAAAAGCCCACCTCTCCAACCCACCAAAAAGGGAGGAGGTGAACAATATAGCAAAGAGCCAACATCGACGGAGCCAACGAGCGAGCAAGGGGCACGAGAGCGACATAGGCGACCGGCCAGTTGTGTCAAGGAGCCACACAGAGCGACCTCATCCAACTCTGAGAACACAGAGCGGAAGGGCAACTCTTTTCACATATGCCTCCCAGGACAAGCATGGCCAACATTGCCGCTCATGCGCTACCGAGTGGGGATGGAGAGAAGATGAGAGTCGACGACCCTACAAATGACCCAAGGCCACTCTTCAGGCACACCCAAACAAACAACTCAATTACCAACCCACCTTTCACACGAAAATCCAACCCCTCCCCCCACCAAAAGGGGAGGAGGTGAACAATATAGCGAGGAGCCGATTTCACGAAGCCAACGAGACAAAAGCACACCTCTCCAACCCACCAAAAAGGGAGGAGGTGAACAATATAGCGAAGAGCCAACATCAACAGAGCCAATGAGCGAGCAAGGGGCATGAGAGCAACATAGGCGACCGGCCAGTTGTCTCAAGGAGCCACACAGAGCGACCTCATCCAACTCTGAGAACACAGAGCGAAAGGGTAACTCTTTTCACATATGCCTCCCAGGACAAGCATGGCCAACATTACCGCTCATGCGCTACCGAGTGGGGATGGAGAGAATATGAGAGTCGACGACCCTACAAATGACCCAAGGCCACTCTTCAGGCACACCCGAACAAGCAACTCAGTTACCAACCCACCTTTCACACGAAAATCCAACCCCTCCCCCCACCGAAAGGGGGAGGAGGTGAACAATATACCGAGGAGCCGATTTCACGAAGCCAACGAAACAAAAGCCCACCTCTCCAACCCACCAAAAAGGGAGGAGGTGAACAATATGGCGAAGAGCCAACATCGACGGAGCCAACGAGCGAGCAAGGGGCACGAGAGGGACATAGGCGACCGGCCAGTTGTCTCAAGGAGCCACACAGAGCGACCTCGTCCAACTCTGAGAACACAGAGCGGAAGGGTAACTCTTTTCACATATGCCTCCCAGGACAAGCATGGCCAACATTACCGCTCATGCGCTACCGAGTGGGGATGGAGAGAAGATGAGAGTCGACGACCTTACAAATGACCCAAGGCCACTCTTCAGGCACACCCGAACAAACAACTCAGTTACCAACCCACCTTTCACATGAAAATCCAACCCCTCCCCCCACCAAAAGGGGAGGAGGTGAACAATATAGCGAGGAGCCGATTCCACGAAGCCAACGAGACAAAAGCACACCTCTCCAACCCACCAAAAAGGGAGGAGGTGAACAATATAGCGAAGAGCCAACATCGACGGAGCCAACGAGCGAGCAAGGGGCACGAGAGCGACATAGGCGACCGGCCAGTTGTCTCAAGGAGCCACACAGAGCGACCTCATCCAACTACGAGAACACAGAGCGGAAGGGCAACTCTTTTCACATATGCCTCCCAGGACAAGCATGGCCAACATTACCGCTCATGCGCTACCGAGTGGGGATGGATGTCGACGACCCTACAAATGACCCAAGGCCACTCTTCAGGCACACCCGAACAAGCAACTCAGTTACCAACCCACCTTTCACACGAAAATCCAACCCCTCCCCCCACCGAAAGGGGGAGGAGGTGAACAATATACCGAGGAGCCGATTTCACGAAGCCAACGAGACAAAATCCCACCTCTCCAACCCACCAAAAAGGGAGGAGGTGAAGAATATGGCGAAGAGCCAACATCGACGGAGCCAACGAGCGAGCAAGGGGCACGAGAGCGACATAGGCGGCCGGCCAGTTGTCTCAAGGAGCCACACAGAGCGACCTCGTCCAACTCTGAGAACACAGAGCGGAAGGGTAACCTTTTCACATATGCCTCCCAGGACAAGCATGACCAACATTACCGCTCATGCGCTACCGAGTGGGGATGGAGAGAAGACGAGAGTCGACGACCCTACAAATGACCCAAGGCCACTCTTCAGGCACACCCGAACAAGCAACTCGGTTACAAACCCACCTTTCACACGAAAATCCAACCCCTCCCCCCACCGAAAGGGGAGGAGGTGAACAATATACCGAGGAGCCGATTTCACGAAGCCAACGAGACAAAAGCCCACCTCTCCAACCCACGAAAAAGGGAGGAGGTGAACAATATGGCGAAGAGCCAACATCGACGGAGCCAACGAGCGAGCAAGGGGCACGAGAGCGACATAGGCGACCGGCCAGTTGTCTCAAGGAGCCACACAGAGCGACCTCATCCAACTCTGAGAACATAGAGCGGAAGGGTAACTCTTTTCACATATGCCTCCCAGGACAAGCATGGCCAACATTACCGCTCATGCGCTACCGAGTGGGGATGGAGAGAAGATGAGAGTCGACGACCCCACAAATGACCCAAGGCCACTCTTCAGGCACACCCGAACAAACAACTCAGTTACCAACCCACCTTTCACACGAAAATCCAACCCCTCCCCCCACAAGCAAGCAAAACGGGAGTAGAAGAACAATATAGAGAAGAGCCGACATCGACAAAGCCAACGAGCGACATATCAAAACGCTGATTTCAACAGAGCAAACGTGCGACCAAGGGGCACGAGAGAGAGTTACCGGAGCGCCGATTTCAACAACGCCAACAGGCAGCCAATCATCTCAAAGAGCCACACACAACAACCCCCTCCAAATGCTAGAAAACAGAGTGGACGGGAGAGATTGTTCAAACATGCCTCCAAGGACAAGCATGGCCAACATTACCGCTCATATGCTACCGCGTGGTGATGGAGAGAAGAAAGTCGACGACCCTACAAATGACCCAAGGCCATTCTTCAGGCACAACCGAGCAAAACAACTCAATTACCAACCCACCTTTCACACGAAAAGCAAAATCTGATAAGCGCACCCTCGGACAAAACCGGGCGACCCGAACGCCCCCGTCCGTGCGCCCTCACCCGGGGCGACACGGAGCGCCCCCCCGATCGGACGCACATGGGAGCAAACGGCAAACGGGCCGCCCGGACGTGCACAAGGCACCCGGGCGGTCGCAACTTAGCAAATATGGCACGGGCGCCCTCGGGCCAAACGACCCGACCCGAACGGACGCCCTCACCCGGCACGCCCAAATGACCCGACCCGAATGAACGCCCTCACCCGGGGCGACACGACGCGCCCACCCGAACGGAC
>CM076573.1:215823031-216329263 GCA_034641835.2 Pinus albicaulis
ACACAATAATTTTGTAATTTTCCATTCATTTAACAGAGCTTCAGAATTTTCAACGAACGAAAATTGAATTCTGCAATGCAACAAAGTAAAAAGGAAGATGTGTATACATATAATGTGGAATAATAAGTTCTTTGGAGTTACATTTTGTTGTTGTGGAACTAAGATACTATGATATGGCTAACAAGGTGTTGTGATGGCCAATAAGAATTCTATATGTATTTGAATTCTCATATTGCATATTTTTCATCTCGTTCATTGCGTCCATCTACATAACAAAAAAAATGCTCGATTCAGAATTTCAAAAAAGAGAGAAGAAGCAGTGTCGACTAAAAACACAGTCATTGATAATAGACACAACAACAAAAGTCAACGATGCAATGAACATAGTGTCAATGTATATTGTGATTCTAGAGCCCACAACGCAAACAAAAGCATAAATTAGTGTTACTACAGAAAGTTGTAAATTATGACCTCGGGAAATTTCTAAGAGGAAAAATGAAAAAAGCGTAAATATCTTAATGGTCAAAATTTATAAAGTTGATGCACGCAAGTAGTTTTTTGTTGATCACAATTCTTTGATTTCAAGAATTATGTTATTAACTGTTAATGTGAAAAGGCCTTGGACATATAGTTTTCTTAGATGGAAAATTGTAGATGATATGTTGTTCATGTATTGCTGGAAAGTTGTTTCAATGATAACTGGGAAATGTTATTTTAGCTACAACGTTTGTGACAATAAATCAATTTTGCATCCACATGTTTCGAGTGTACATTCAACATTGTGCTCATAAGTAATGTTAAGATCTCTTTACAGAGTGTACATCTAGATGTGTTTGGATGGAAAAGATGTTTACATTTGCTACAAACTCGTTGGAAAGGAGGAGAGAAAACATTTTTTGCTTTTAGCACTCCTTGCATCTTCTTTGTGGAAATATTTGGTTGTTAGCTTGGAATATGTTTAGTCGAAGATGCAAAATATTTGTGCACTGGATGAAAACTATTGTTAATAAAATAGAGAAGCAATTGGGAAAGATACTTGTGTTCTTGATTTGACAAAAGATAGTAGATGTGCTCATGTGAACTCATCATTCAAAGAATCAACAAAATTTGTTGATCCAGATCACAATTTTTGACTACCTTTCACACAATTTCTTGCAATGTTTTTGAAAAAGTACAGTGGAGTGGTTTTAGATGCCAATTCATGTTGTATTTTGAAAAATGACCCCTGTGACTATCACTCAGTTCCAGCTACAGTAAACTAGAGAACAGAGTTTTTAGTTACAGATTTTATTATTATTATAGGAAATGTTGAAATAAATTCTAGTTTCACTATGATGGAAAACAAAGACACTAGTATGCAGGGGAAAATAACTATTCAGCTTTTGGAAACGCATGCAAATTTGGTTATCGTGGAAATAAACTTACAATTGCATTGTTATCCGTCACTTCACCATCTTTGATAGTGAGTTTGAGTTGTTTGTTATTTTTTTGACAACATATTACTATAGCTGCAATTGAGCCAACTACATATGTTTCATTTGAGACAATAATATTTTGTATTGTTGTGTCTGGAGCCAATTTACATTTTTTGCAAACTTGTTCAATTGGTTGAATTGAGGTTCTTTTTTGAAATACTATACAACGTTTTGCATCTCCTCGTTCATAAATTCATTTGTTTCTTATTGAAAAATTTGTAATGCGAACATTGTTTCCAACACTAAGCATGTATTTGAAATGCTCTATTAGATTGTTTCCCATATTTAGTGTGATTTTTAGTTGACGATGGCTATCAACCAGATCAACATGGACTAATTGGTCCTTTGCAGGAGATCCGGGGTTTTTACTTTGTGCTAGCCCATAGAAAACCAAGGTATCACCCTCAAAATCCTTTGCATGTATTCCTGAGCATATTTCAATGATTAAGGAGGGAGTTGGTTGTGTTCTTTTTAGTATGCGTATATTCAAAATAAGAACAATATACTTGGAAAAATGATTTCATTAATTTAATGCAAACGTGTAAATTGAATGCACAAATATTAAGAGGAATATAATTATAACTGTTTTACATTTTCATCTTCTTCCATTTTTTTATTGAACACTTGCTTGCTAGAACTAGTTGTTTCGATGTTGTTCTCATAAATGATTGGACTAGTCCTTGTCATAAAAGGACAAATGCAAGAGGTTAACTTTGAAACAAATGTATAATTAAACTCAAAAATTGTGTATGATGCATAGTAGCACATGATATGTTTGTTTTTAGTGTGTGTGTGTGTATGTGTTGTTTGGACAAATTAGAATAGATGGAAAAGGAATGGATATGAAGAGAAAATAGTTAATCGGACAACGAGAGGAAAAAAAAATAGCATTGGCAATGGAGTACAGAGAATGGTTCTATGTGAACAATGTGCAACCTTTTTTGTGTGTGTGTTTCTATTGTTATCAAACATAGGTCGTTCTTATCGAATAATTTTGCACTACTGACAATAAAAAAAATTGCGTTATGGATTTCATTGACCATGATACATAGATTTCATTTGTAAGATGTGCTATCACACACACACACACACACACACACACAAAGTAGTCAATTGCACAATAAACAATGAAACTTGAACTAGAGAATAGAGGAACAAATGTTATTGAGTATATAGAACAAAACGTGAAAAACGTAAATTTGAGATGTATATAAATTGCATAGTGGCTATGATTAAAAAAAATGAAGCTACAAAGAAGAAAATAAAAAAATTTATGTTGATGGTCTTAAAACTTACAGATATTTTATATTTTTAATCATGTTGTTTTATTGTTTGTTTTCATGTGCAACTATTTTGTTTTTCAGTGTGTCTAGAAAGAAATTTTCAAATGTGATAATTCTCATGAAAAATGAACAATTAAATTGTAGAACATGGACAATTCCAAAAATTTCTTAAGTGAACAAAAAAGGTATGCTAAGATAGATTGTATGATGACCTGTCCAATAAGCATCGAACATGGAAGGAAACAAGATTAGCTGGGAGATTTTTCAAAAAGTGGTTCTAACATGGAGCCATATTCAGTTGTTGGTTTTGTTGTATGTAGATTGAAGTTGTTATTTTGCATGAATAAATCTAGTTTTCTTTGTTCATGATTATTTTGCAACATGTCCAAGTCGAAATCACCAACAAGCACAATTGAGTATTTGTTCAATGTGTGCTCTCAGATTAGGGGAATTTTGAGGTCTAAAATGGGTCTCCTAAGGAAATAATAAAATAATAGCTAAACCAATAAAATAATATTTATGAATTTGCAATTCACTTTTTGCACCACAATCCATGTAACCATAGTTAAATTCAATTCAAAAGTTGTACCACAATAAAATTAATAAAAAATTTATATTGATGTGACTATAAATAAAAATGAGTTTTTCAAGAAAAAATGATTATCATTGAACAACTAATGCATTTGTCCTTTGTACTTAAATAACTTAAATTAAAACATAAATATAAATTTATAAATTCTCAATTATATTATATGCCATTAATTAAAATTTATATTATTTAAATTGTATCATAACATATAATTAATATACTATATAATATAATATAATATAATAAATATATAGGGATATGCATTGTTTCTTTCGAGAAATATGAAATGACAATAATATTATTTTATTCAAAAAGTGTGAAATGACATTTATTATGAGTACTTTACTTTATGACTTTAAAAGTACTTAAAGCATTACCATGGTTAACCATGAGTTTTTATCCACCATTGAGAATGTGACAAGTAAGTATCTTTAACTCAATCAATGCCACCTCAACCATTAGAGATGATGTCATCCCCTAAAATGTGATTGGTTCTCATAAAGTGAATTTTGATTGTACATTTTCCTTAGGAGGCCCATTTTAGACCTTAAAATTCCCCTAATTTGAAAATGAACTTGATGAGATTAACTGTATCATCAACACTTGTATTTGGTGCAATGTATATATTTTCAAGTCTAATTGCATTCCCTTCAAGGAAGAATGTTGCAATTGTTGACTCAATATGGCTTGTTGTATAAGTGAGTCGATCGTCAATAGTGATATTTTTTGTGCAATATGTGAGAATTCCTTGTAAGTGAAACAAGTGTATGTGGTGATAATTTTTTGTAATCATTGGATTTTATGAAAGTGATTTTGTTTTTGTTTCTTGGAAACAAAGGATGTTAGTATTCATTAGATCATAGTCAACACCGATATCCTCAAAGTGTAATGAGAAGTTGTGTGTGTTCAATGAGAATATTGACAAACATTGATTTGTTTGAGTTGATTATAAGCTATATTCACGTTAAAAAGAACCACTTTTTCTAGGTCTTTCTAGTTCAATGGCAACTTTGTCACAAAGAAAAAAGTTTCTATGCTCCAATTTCTTTAGAAAATACAAGAATTTAGTACCTTTGACATGGGACAATGCAATGTAGACAAGTCCATGTTGCCTAATCCCTTTTGAATCGAACACCAATCTATCCATTATCAAGCCTTGTGATCAGTGTCACTGGTTCTCACACATGCCAATTAAATAGGAAATTGTTCTTGTGTGAAACTTTTTTTGCTATTTGATTCAATATGCCTACAAATTCTAGTAATAGGTGTCCAATTAGAAATTATTCCATCTTTGAACAAGTGGACCATTTTTCTTCGTTGAATAATATCAACTACTGGATCAACAAATTCAATCCAAATCACACCATTCTAAAATGTTGTGGATGCTCTAAAAATATATTCAACGCCATTTACCAAGCCATATTGAATATAATAATTCCTACCAATCAATTCAAAAAACATATATTATTTGAGCACAATGGTAGTTGGCAATTGCATTTTGGTGTTCCTATTGCAATTTGTGTTTATTGACTCATTTATGTTATCATATGCATTTAGTGTAACACCTCCTCCCACATTTACCCGCTTTCACCAATTTACCTAGGGTAAACATGAGGTAAGAGTCACTATGATAAGACTTAACCTCCTATATGACCTTAAGGAAATGGAGTCGACAACTTAAGACCTTACTAACTTCCCTCAGGTGCTACAGGACCTCCAGGAGCAACCCAACCCCTCCAGGTTTCCAACCCCCTGAGATAACTTTCCTTTTGACTGAACTAGAGCCTCAACTGCTCCCTTTCTAAGGAATGCAAACGACTATAGCCCTCTAGTTTCTCCCATAGGCCTTCCTGCCAGTGAATGTGGACTTTTCCAGTCAGTTCTATGCTAGAGACTTCGAATTTTGAGCCACATTTTCAGGGTTAGGACCGAAGCCTCTTCCTAGAACTAAATGAATCTTCCAGAAATGATGAATGACATAGAAAAAAGGCTTATAAACCAAAACTTGAATGAGGACTTTACCTAACCTCTCCCAACTGGGATTGACAATTCGTCAAACACTTTCTAAACATGCAACCTATCAGTCATGAATACATATCTGAACATAGAGAACTAAAAACTTATCTGAGGTTTAACAAGAAGGATCAATTCCTTCTCACAATATCTATCATCACACCAATTAGGTCTTGCATTCATTATTCTTTCAGCTACAATTAAAACATCAAGAGATCCATCACTAGTATCTGTCATATAACCATGCTTATTACCAACATATAACTGAATAAATAATAATGAATAATAACCATTCAATCCACATAATAACAAGTATATTTACTCAAAAAATAAAGAGAAACTTAGCTCTTATTAAACATAGGAAAAAGTCAACAAAGTCTGGGACTTCCACATACCACCCGACCATAGATTGTGTTGAACCAAATATTTCTTTCAGCCAATCACCCTCGTGCCATATTCCAATAATGAATGTGGGATCTCATGGGATAAACCAATCCAAAAAAAACCAAGGGAATCTAGAGGTTAAACCACCTCCTCCCTCACCATACCGTGATCTCACCTAAACCGATGTCGAGATCACAAAACCAAACCGAGCTTGTATGCCTCAGAATTCCTTCATCATCCCTTGAGGAATTTTCTTGTCTCCACCCACCTATTGAGGGATTCCTGGAGAAAACCATCTTCACCCCCAACCCTTGGGATTTTCCTGATACCACCTCACCTGGCTCAAACTGAGAAAGAATCCCATCACACCATGGTTATCCGGAAATGGGAAGGCAAGGCTAAAATCCACTGTAAAAACTGGACAAAATCCATGCCCATGACAACAAAAGAACCAAATACCAACATTCACATACCATGCATGTGAAAACCATCTAGGAAATCATACATGTAACCTGTTACTTGCAAGTATTCCTGCTAAAGCCACTTGATCCAAATTTTCCTTGCTTGATCTTTGCTTTCCTTTGGTTTCCTTGTCCTTCCTTTTCTTGCTTTCTTTCCTTCTTCTCTTGATGCTCTTTCCCTCTCTGAAACCAATTCTAAAACTGAACTGACAAAAGACTACCAACTGATGCTGTGAGGTAATTTTATTAATTAGGCCTCTATTTTGTTCATTTTGCCATTATTTTCCTTCATTTTCCTCATCACATGCAACCTGTGACCTTTTACCTTTTTTTTTTCTTTCCTAATTTCCTTTTTTTTTCATAAAATAAATGCCAAAATACTTTTCTTTTTCCATTTTCAAAGCCTTTTCCATTGCCTTTGTAAATTTCCCCTTAGCCATAAACACAACAAGTGATTCCCAATAAGATATTTTACCCAAAATTCATCTTGGAATAAGTGTCCCTTGACCTTGCTCTTATTTTTCCTTTATTACCTTTTATTAGATGAACATTTAACCCGAGGTTTTATAGACCCCTCCCCCTTAGGGGAACACAGTCCTTGGTGTTTTGTGACACCCACAACCAAAAAAACCAATGAAAACCAAAAACATATTGCCTCTGGAGCTTTATAACCCAACTCGTTGTAGTATTTACAATAAAATATTGCTCAAAAGAAAAACCATCATGAGAACCATGAAGAAATGAAAACCATTCCACTTATTGGAGCTTTATAACACAACTCATTGTTGTATTTATAATAGAAACCATACATAAATATGTCCAAATACCAAAACTCATTTTCCTCCACCAGAAAAAAATGAAGGATAGATAGCCCTCATTTGATCAACCATCTCCCATGTATCTTCATCGGGCCCAAATTTCTTCCACTACACTTTAGCTTGCTCGATTTCTCAGTTCCAGAGCATGAGTTATTTCCACTGCAATATGCACTGAGGTTCCGACTGGAATTATCCTTATGGTACCACCAATCTAACATGATCAACATCCTTTACATATCTCTTAAGCAATGAAACATGGGAAACATCATGGAATTTCACTATCGGAGGTAGTGCAAGTTTGTGGGCCACTGGTCCAATCCTCTAAAAGATCTAAAAAGGCTCGCAATACCGTTGTGCCAACTTGGCACATGATCCAATCCTCAAGGAGCTCTTCTTGGGCTTGATGCACAAATACACATGCTCCCCAAACTGAAACTCCTTAAATGACCTGTTTTGGTTTGCATAACTCTTATGCATGTCCTGTACTGCCTTTAGATTATTCTTAATAAACTGCATTTCTTGTTCCATATCTTCCAACATGTCTGACCCAATAAGTACCATGTTCATTGGATCACTCCAACTAATGGGAGTGTTACAATAGAGTGCCTCAAATGGACTCATCCTCAATGGCTCCTGATAACCATTGTTGTAAGAAAACTCGACCAATGGAAGGTACTCCTCCCATTTCATTCGTTGATGCATGACATACATACTTAACATATCCTCTATTATCCTATTGATCCTCTCTATCTATCCATCTATCTGTGGATGATAAGTTGTGCTGAAGGCCAAATTTTTCCCCAAACCTGCAAACAACTCCTTCCAAAACTTGGAAGTGAAATTGGCAACCCTGTCCGACACAATATTCTTCGGAACACCATAAAATCTCACGATCTCCCTAATGAAGACATGTGCTGCTTCACTAGCTGAATAAATAGTCTTTACTGGAATGAAGTGAGCTACCTTGCACAATATGTCGACCACAACCATGCTAGAATCATGTTGCCTCGATGTCCTCAGAAGACCTGTAATGAAGTCCATGAAAATGACCTCCCACTTCCACTCTAGAATCAGAATAGGCTAAATCAACTGTTGGGGCCTCTAGCAGTTGTGCAGGTGGCAGGTTGTGGATGGGTAGTGGCACAGGTGGCGTAAGCAATCAATAGTGAAAAATAGAAGAGTCAGAGTGGTAGAAGGAAAAGTGTAACATAACATAGAACAATCGAGCGGGGAAAGGAAAACAAGCGAGAAATAAGGAAAGACTAGCAGTGCAGGTAAGTGAAAGATAGATAAGGAAGAATGCAGGAAGTCACACGGGAGGATAGCAGAGTGGAGACATTAGCGGGTCAATCAGTCTTGTGGTTTGGGGTCTGAGTAGTAGGCAAATATTTGATGTAATGTACTATTTCAGAATCTAATATATGGAGACATTTTGGCCTTTGATGTGTCGTGAGTGTATGCCTTTCTATGTATGAATCTCTATAGGGACAATTAAAAATTTCTTATAATGCATCTTGGTGTATTTGATGGGATCGGTCCATTCTCTGTGTAATTTATGATAAGAGTAGTTTATGCATGGTTGTGGTGTATTTGCACTAGATAATAGATGATAATGTGGATACAAATATCATGGTTCTAGGTCTCTTATTTCAGTAAGGTCATGACACGCCTCATGTGAGACTCCTTGCTCTCCCTTGAGCAAGGTGAAAATGCCGACATTGTACTAGACTATGCAGGACTTTGTTGGCCTCTAAGCTTGAACCTGGGTCTTACCCAAAAGTCATTCTTTTTTCCAACAAATGGTTTCGTTGTAGGGACCTGAAACTTCATCAAAGAATTAGATCATGGTATCGAGGATCTACAAGAAATAAATTCGAAGTTCGTGCGATAATCATGTAGATTAGTTCATATCACAACAAGTTGAGCTGTGAAGTCCGAAGGAAAGAAAGGTACGAGACCAAATCTTATTCTCTGAATAAACAAGTGACCTGTATGAGATCTTTTGGGGGAAGTTTCCCGAGGAGCTTTATAATTGGTTGCGAAGACTTCAATTAAAAGAAAAAGCTGGAGAGTTGAGTATATATCATCCCAACTGGGCGCACAGAGATATGACAACCTTACACAGGTTGGATACTGATCTAACCCGAGCAGTGAAATTTTGGGTATAGTCGACGGTAGAGGGGTACATTGTAGAGTTTGCAACTGAAAGTCATCAGTCATTTTCTAAAGCGAAAGCTATATTCAAGTCTGGTCTGCGAGGGAATTTTATGAAAGAGATATCGCTATGGATGAAGGTTCTGAAGGTGGAAGAGGGACTGTTGGCTTTCCAAAGTATGGCTATGGAAGCTTAAACAACTAGTACTGGGGGAATGACCTAAGGGAGAAATGATACAAAAAGGGAAAGAAATAACAAACTAATGAGATGGATGCTAAATTTTTTAAGAATTCCAAATATTTAAGAGCATATCAGAGGGCACAAATCGCCGAGAAGTGGTGGGAGAGGGAAATACAGGAATTTGAAAGGAAAAAGGAGAATGCACGCCAACAAGGAGAGGTGTTGCAAATTTCAGTGGAGATAGGAGTTGCGAGAGGACCCACAAGAATAGAGGGGTCCACGAGAGGAGTTAGACAGGTTCATAGGAGCCCATCCCAATTCAAAAAAGGAGAGATGTCCAATGGAGAGGATGACACAAGCCCCGAGAATGATTCAGATGGTGAACTACATGTTGCGATGGAATGACTGTTTCAAGAAAGATCGATACAAGGTAATCCTATTTCCAAAATCCCAAGTAACATTTTTCCTACCCTTCCCCTGGTACTATATCAAGCCCTCGATAAATTTTTGATAAAGTTACGAAGATCGAGTAAAATTCATAGCATTTAGTCTAAAGTATAAGCAAATACTACTAGTAGTATTGGCGGAGGAATTTCTCAACCAGGGACTAGAGGATTTTTATTGCTTCCACATACACAAACATAAATGGCAGCATCGTTCACCAGATATCCTAAGTTCTCAAGAAAAGGGAATGATGATGTCGAACAACATTGGTATTTGTGTGAGGCAATATGGAGGGATTTCCAAACACCTCATGCTGTTAAGTTAACTGAATTTCAAACTACGCTCCAGGAGAGATCTCTACGATGGTTCATTAAGTGGTCAGAAGTGCATCCAAATCCAGTCGTAAATGATGTAAAAAGAGAGTTTGTATAAGAATTTAAACTCCCACAAACAAACTAGCAAGGGTTATCTAAACTTTGGGAAATCAAGCAGTGAGAAGGAGAGACTGCTTGGGAGTTGATGATGAGATTCAAAGATGCCATTGGGAAATTTACTTATCCCATAGACCCAAATCGTCAGCGTGATTGGTTTATCAAGGCTCTTCTGCGTCTTACCAGAACACCATGGACGTAGCAAAATATTGACACACTCCAAGAAGCATTGGAATAAGCAATGCGAATTGAAGTAATGGCAGGACTTCCACAAGAATTTAGAGGGGGAATAACCACCTAGGATCATTCTCTATTGGGGTTACAACACCAAATTGCAAGCTTAATGGAGAAACTCAAGGACATAAAACTAGTGTGCCCAACACGACTGAATGCGTGGTGCACAAATTGTTTACTGGAGGGACATTTAGTCTGAGAATGTCCCAGGTTGCGGGGGACAACAATTGGGTCATCATTAGCAGGACCCCAAGTACAACCACCGACTGGAGGAGTTTTTCAATTCAATACACAAGGTTTGTACCCTATTCAAACACACTTCCATGGATTCCCAAATCAGCAAAATACAACTACAAATGAATACTATGAAATTTGTAAGGGAGTTGGCCATCCACCTCGTATATTCCCCATTCTACAGAAGTACTATAATGTCCCAAACAACATTTATTGTGAGTAATATGCCTCAACAACACACCACACAGACCAGTGTAGAGCATTGGATGCCTTGGCGGATAGACTAGACACAACATCTTATAGAGTAAATGAGGCTCCTCAAGGACAAGGAGGGCCAAGAATAAGGGGGGGCATAACGAGAGGAAGAGGACCATTAAGATGCTAAAACTGTGACTAGGAGGGACATGTCGCGAGGGAATGCCCTCTACCTAGGAGACCATGGTGCTCTCGGTGTAGAGTAAACACACATGCTATGGAGGATTTCCCTAAATTAATAAAAATATGGGAAGATAGGAGTAGATAGAGTGGTGAAAACTTAAATAATGCAGAAAAAAGAATTTATGAGACGCAACCACAAGAGGAGACATAGGAGAAATAGAGCCACCGAAGCTAATAAATCCTATATTTCCAAGCAACCTTATAACTATGAGCAACAAAAGTAGTATTTCAAGGAAGCGGTGGAGACCTTCTCAAAACTAAGTTCACATAGAGACCTCCAACGGGTACAACCAACAAAGGAAGCATAAAATACCTTGACACCAGTTCATTCTATAGAAGAATGGTTTAGGTTATTCTTAAATATCATAAATGATGAAAAAATGATTGATATGTTAAAATAGAATTTGAAGACATTTGTTAAGGGTGGACTGGAGAAAGTCAACCCGATCACTACCAATCTTCTGGAAAGGCATGTAAGGAGGGTTAAAAGAAATAAAAGACAAACAAGAAAGGAATTCAAAATTGATGCGTTAGTTGCAAGCTTTCAAATAAGGGATACAATGTTGGCCTTAGGTTTAGATGTCAATATACTCCCAAGGAAGACTTGGGAGGCATTGGGAAAGCACAAGCTTGCGTTCTCTCCCATACAATTGCGCATGGAAAACCAATATTGTATTATACTAGTTGGGAGACTAGAAGATGTTGAGGTTGATGTTGCGGGAGTAAGGACCTACACTAATTTTGAAGTGATAAACATTATGGGTGATAAGGACCCCTATCGGGCAATATTGGGGATAGACTAGGTGT
This sequence comes from Pinus albicaulis, assembly GCA_034641835.2. NCBI lineage: Eukaryota > Viridiplantae > Streptophyta > Pinopsida > Pinales > Pinaceae > Pinus > Pinus albicaulis. Next base: position 215,834,978 of record CM076573.1, read on the forward strand.
TTGAGAATTATGCATTCATCGATTTAAAGAAAGAGTTGATGCTGTTTGAAGATGAGGAGGTCAGGGTGATTCATCCATTGGACCCTTATCAAGGTCCTAGGTTCACAGAGTCATTTGATAATAGATAAGAGCCTATACTCTTGGATCAACTATACTAGATGACAACGGGAAAAAGGAAGGATTACATTAATCTAACAACATAAGGTTCAATGAGCTAGTGGAGCATCCAGAGCTCTGAGATAGGGTCAGAGGTTGCGTGGGATGACTGGAAGCAGGGAGGATATGAAATAAATACTAGAAGGTGTGCTACCATATGAGGAGTTAACTAGATCGGGACAAAGGTAAGAGGTTAACCCACTTTTACCAATATGGAAGCCGTTAACACTTTTATCAATAAGGTAGATGATACTATCCCTGAGGAACATAAAATTATCTTAATGAATGTGGCATTGCAAGAAACCTCTGCGAGGTGGTGGGGAACCCATTGCAACCACCTCAGGAGATGGGAAGATGTTGTGAAGGCCTTAAGAACCAAGTTCTAAGTGTCTGCACAACTGCAACTGGATGAGAAGTATAGGGGAACTTCAGATCCCCAAGCACACATAAAAGACTGTGAGGAACGACGGGAACTGGAAGGTTATCCCAAAGGCTTGTGGGTTCATAACTTTGTGCACTCCTTGTGCACAATCCCGCAAGCACGGTACATCACCGAAGAAAAGAAGAGATAGGCAAGTAATTGGGAATTACTGTTGAGCAAGTTTGTAAATAGCTTTTCCTTTAAGGAGGACGATCATAAACTAACAAATTCTTTGCAAGGCATGAAGAGGATTCTATTTACAATCGGACCCGAGGAGTTGATGGATCAAGCCACCTTGAAGCAAATGTCTGAATCAAGTTACTGAGAAATAGTGGCTTGCGACAAGATAGATAAGGAAATAGATGATGATTACTTAGAAAACCTGAGGCATTTATTATTCGAAGAGAAGGAGTGGGAGCGGGAAATCAAGGATGGACCCGTCACATAAGGGCTCCATTTACTACCGCTCAAAATTAAAAAGAATAATATTGGAAGTAGGGAGAAGCCCAAATTAGCTTCTATCAGAGACTACTGGGATGAAGAAACAACAAAGGAAATTTTCAATCTATTGATAGAATATGAAGATCTGTTTCCTTCCTCTGTTGCAAAATTGAAGGGGATAAAAGGATATTTGGCGGAAATGCGCATAATGCTCAAGATAGAGTCCAGAAAAGTGAAACACAAATTGTACCGATTAAACCCAGGGTAAAAGAGAAGGTGAAGAAAGAGATTGAAAAAATGCTAGAAGCATGACTAATATTTCCAGTTGAGGAAGCAGAGTGGGCCAATCCCATTGTTATCTAGAATAAAAGGGACAAATACAAAATAAGAGTGTGTGCTGATTACCGTATTTTGAAAAATGCATGCGTGCATGATCCATTTCCCACACCTTTCAGTGATGAGGTTTTCGATAACTTAGAAAGGAATGAATCTTATTCATTCACGGATGCATTCTCCGGATACCACCAGGTCAGAATAGCCGAGGAAGACAAAAATAAAATGTTATGAAACCAACTCCAAAAATAGAATAAAAGAGAGATAAATGCCTTAGAAATAGCCACTTCGAGGGGGAAACCTCCAATAAATTACATAAATGAACAATTATTGGATGATACAAATGAAAAAACATCCTTCTATATATAGGAGTCCATGGGATCACAATATAATCCTAGCCGACCTAACAATAATAATGTAAGGGCACAATAATAACAATATTGGGGTTATAGTGGTACAACAATAACAATAAGGGGGTTACACTAACAACAATAAGGGACTATACTTGTAATATAGGGACCTAACATGCCCCTCTCCTTCAAAAAAGTTTTGCCCTCAACGCTTGAGTAGCTCTGGATGCTTCCGTATAAAATTCTCATCCTCCCATGTAGAATCTTTAGTGGGTAAGTTCTTCCACTTGATGAGATACTCTGAAATTGATCGATTCCGTAGCTATCAAGATCTTGTTTCCATGATTGCTTCAGGTTCCAATATGATTTTTATTTCCTCATCAAGTTCTGGCAATATTGTTTGAATTGGAAGTTTGTAACCTATAACCTTATTTAAGCATGAAACATGGAAAACTGGATGCACTCATGAAGAAGCAGGAAGCTCCAATTTGTATGCCATAGTACCAATCTTTAGCAACACCTTGTAAGGACCATAGTACTTTGGCGATAATTTGTTATCTTTCTTAGCTTGCTTGAGGGACATTTGTTTGTATGGTTGTAGCTGTAAAAATACTTTGTCTCCTGCATCAAAAATTCTCTTGCTGCGATGTTGATCTGCTTGTTGTTTCATTCAATTTTGTGCCAAATTTAGGTTATCCTTTAAGAGTTGGAGAACTTCTTGTTGATGCTCGATGTGATCTTCCACTTCTTGAACCTTAGAATTTTCTCTTAAATATGATGTGATGGACGGTGGATGATATCCATAAAGTGCCATAAATGGGGTCATTTTTGCTGCAGTATGGAAGGAAGTGTTATAGCACCATTCAACGAGAGGTAACCACTTGACCCATTGTGTTTGTTTATCAGATACAAAACAACGAAGATATCCTTCCAAACATTTATTTACTATCTCTGTTTGACCATCAGATTGAGGATGATAAGATGAGCTATGAGCTAATTGAGTACCCAAACAAGAAATTAATTCCATCAAAAGTTTCCAATTCCGAGTAAAAATGGGATCTCGTAAACACAATAATCTTTGGGTTTCCATGTAGCTTTTTGGTGTTTCCATAAATGCGGTATCAAGTTGTACTTTCTTTAAATGGATGAGATAATGCACAAAAGTGTGCATACTTGGTAAGTCTGTCAACTACCACCATGATGACACTCTTTCCTTCAGACTTAAGTAAACCTGTGATAAAATCCATTGAAATCTCCTCCCAACGTTGACTTGGAATGGATAAAGGTTGTAGAAGACACAGGTTCTTAATTGTCTCAACTTTATTCTGCTGGCAAACCAAACATTCCGCCACAAAATTTTGAATATCAGATTTAAGGCCATCCCAAAAAAATTATTTCTTCACCCTGTGGTAAGTTTTTAAAAATCTTGAGTGTCCTCCTAAAGGAGAAGTGTGTAATTCCAAAAGAATATTTTGTTTTAGTTGGGAATTCTTACAAAGATATAAGAGATATTTGTACCATAAGGAATCATTTTTCCAACTAAATGTATCAGATTTACTAGGATATTGTTGCAACTTTAGAAATAGTGTCCACACTTCTTCGTCCTTGTTCCATTCATCCCTTGCTTTGGTTATCCAATTTGGTTTCATAATAGAAATAGCACAAAGCAATGCTTCCACCTCTTCATCTTTTCGTGAGAGTGCATCTGCGACAACATTTAGCTTCCCTTTATTGTAGATGATTTCAAAGTCATAATCCAACATCTTTGTGACCCATTTTTGCTGCTCTTCTGAGGATAGTCTTTGTTCCAAAAAGTTTTGAAGTCTATCATGATCAATTTTTACCTTGAAGTGTCTTCGCATTAGGTAAGGTCGCCATTTCTTTAGTGCATGTAGTATTGCCAACATTTCCTTCTCATAAATAGCTTTTTGTAAATACTTTCCTTTGATTGGATGACTTTCAAAAGCAATGGGTCTTCCTCTTCTTATGGCTGAAATGAAACAATGCTTACCTATTTCATAGCATCAAATTCACATAAAGGCTTTTGTGAAGTCTGGCGTAGCTAAGACTGGTGCTAGGCACATTTCCTCTTTAAGATGTTCAAAGGCCTTAGTCGCTTCAGGAGTCCATGAAAATGCATCTTTCTTAAATAATGTTGTTAGAGGTGCTACTATTCTCCCATAATTTTTAACAAACTTGCGATAATACCCTATTAGCCCGAGAAATCCTCGCAACTGCTTAATGGTTGTGGGGAATTTTCATTCCTTAATGGCTTTAATTTTGTTAGGGTCTACCTTAACACCCTCGTGAGATAAAATATGACCCATATATTCCACCTCTTGTACTCCAAAGAAATATTTGGATGTTTCTGCATATAATTGTTTCTCCTACAATAGTTTGAGCACCTTGTCAACATGCTGAACATGATCCTTCCAAGACCTGCTGTAGGTTAGTATATCATCAAAAAATACTAGCACAAATTTTCTAAAGAAGGGTTTGAAAATGGAATTCATCAACCCTTTAAATGTAGAAGGTGCATTGGTAAGGCCAAAAGGCATGACCAAAAATTCATAATGACCCTCATGAGTTCAAAATAAGTATTTCTAATATATTCCACTTATTCAATTTGATGATATCCCGAATAAGATCCAATCCCGTAAAATAAATTGCTCCATGTACTTCATCCAATAATTCATCAATCACATGAATTAGAAATTTATCTTTAATGGTGAACTTATTGAGCTCCCTATAATCTAGACACATGTGCCATGATCCATCCTTCTTGTGTACCAATAATACAGGAGCAGAGAAAGAACTTTGACTAGGTTGAATTATACCAGCCTCTAACATTTCTGCAATCATACGTTCAATTTCACTCCTTTGGACATAAGGATATCAAGGTTTGATGTCAAGTAACACTCGAATCGAACACAACATGATCATGTGCGAGGTCAGGTGGGAGTCCTTTGGGAGTTTCAAACACTAAATGATTTTCTAAGACTTTTGGAGAGGATATTTGCACGACTTCCGATGGTTACCTTCTGAAGTATAATTGTGTGCACTACACTACATTCTTTCTTCATAACCTTTTTCATGACATTAGAGCTTATTATCTTTCCCAACTTCCCTCTGATACCCCATAATTCGACTTCATTACCTTCCGAAAAAAAATTCAAGAAAATTTCTTGAAAATTAAAAGCTACAGTCCCCAAATATTGTAACCATTGTACTCCTAATACAATATCAACACCTCCCATTAGAATGGAAAGCATTGGAATATTCAATACATATTACCCCATGGTTAGCTTGATATTATGACATTTTCCAGAGCAATTTATAGTTCATCCATTTTCAACCATCACTTGACGTTCTGGTGTTGGGTATAGGAAACAATTCAATTCCTTGGCTACCTTACAATGAATAAAATTATGGGTACTACCTGAATCAATCAACACTATTACATTTTTCTTCTTCATATGTCCTTCTATATTGAGAGTTTGAGAAGTGGTAATACCTGCAAATGCATTACATGATATGGTCAGACTCATTTCTTCTTCTTCTGGGGTTGCTTCCTGGTGTATATCCTCTTCTTTTGAAGTTTCTTGTTCATTTTCGTCCTCCTCTTCACAATCTATGTAAAATAATTTCTTCTCAGCACACTTATGACCTTTAGTGTATTTTCTATCACAACCGTAGCAAAGCCCTTTTTATTTTTTTTCTTCCAATTGTTGTGGTTTCAACTTTGTAGGTTGTGGAAGTCTAGGAGTAGCCACACTTCCATCTTTATAGACATGAGTGGTAGGCTTCCTTGTCGCCATAATTTTACATTCAATTTTTCTTGCCAATCGGAATGCCTTCTCCAATGAATCAGGTTCCCAAATGCGAACTTCATGTTGGATGTTATCCTTTAAAGTCACTATGAAGACATCAATCCTATGTTCCTCTAGAATATTAGTTACCCTTATATTCCATCTTTGGAAGTCCTCAATGTGCTCCACCACTGAACGCTTTTGTTTGTGATTTATCAATTGGCTAAAGAAGGTGTTGCTCTTTGTATCCTCATAATGTGCTATCATTTCCTCTGTAAAAATTTACCAAGTGACAATTTTTCATGGGAGCAAAGCCATTAATATCATACAAATGTATTTTGTTCTAATTGTAAAGTTGAAATGCGTACCTTTTGTGTGTTTTGCACATTATTGAGATCAAAATATTGCTCCATATGTAGTATCCATGTTATGGGATCCTTGCCATCAAAATTCCTCATATCCATCTTTGGAATATGGTGGTTCTTCAATTTAACATTAGAGTTTATAAAATCACAATTAACATTTATTTTTTTCTCATCATGAGTTTCCTCTACTATATTTTTTCCATTAGGAAAAAATTCTTGTATCAACTTTGTCAAACCTTCCATGTCTGCTTTTAGATCATTCTTTATGTTTTCCATGTTGTCTTTCATTTTTTCTTCCATGCCATCCATCTTAGCTTCCATGCCAGCTTCCATACCATCCATATTAGCTTCCATGCCATCCATCTTATCTTCCATACCTTTCTTCAAACCATCCATGCCTTTCTTGAAAACATCCATTTCATTTTTTGTTGCTCTTTGCGAGAGCGAAATTTGGTGCACTTGCTCTTGTGATTTTGAGATGTCATGTTGCAGTTCTTCGTTTTCATGAGTCATAGTAGATCCTTCTAAAGGCTTAATGGGTGTTGAATTATTTTTAGGGGGAATTTTAGAACCCAATGCTGATACCTATTCTACAATATGTCCTTGGAATCAATTCAAACTAATTTTTCACACAAGACTTATGCAATTCGAAAAAAAATACACACATTTTTCTTGATTTTAAGGAGCTCGATAATGAAACTGAATTATATATGTAATTGGGGATATTCAATATCTAAAATTTGGTGTTGTAGTATCCCTCTGAAGCTTCTTTCAAATGCTGCAAGTTTGACCTGATTTGGATTCTTCAAGACAAAGTTATGCCCAATCTCCCACAATGACTTAATTATGGACTGGTTCAGTAGAGCAAACTTGTATGTCATGCCACGTGTCACTGTTTCCTCCTTTAGCTATGAAATTGATACACAGGAAATTAAAGTCCATGTACTTGCAGACACTTTTACAGAATTCCAATTCGATGCTCAGAGAGAGAGTTATGACGCTTTTACCACAGTCACCTCTTTGAGATGAAATTCGGGAGCCTGCAAAAGCCCTAACTGCCACATATCATATCTTCGAAAATATGGAGAACCAAGATCTAAAATTTTTACAAGACGTTCCTCCAGATTTTGGCTTGTTTCTGTAAAAATTTCAGCTTTTGAACCTTAGTATAAAATAAGTTATAGAGAAACTTCCACGATGACCTATTTTAGGTAAAATTCAGGAGCCTGAAAAAACATTAACTTCCACAGATCATATCTCCGAAAATATTGCGAACCAAGATCTGAAATTTTTACACGATGTTCCTCAGGATTTCAGCTTCGCTCTGTAACAATTTCAGCTTCTGAAAATTTGTAGAAAAAAATTTATAGCGAAAATTCCAGGATGACCTGTTTGGAGCAGCGAAATCCTAGACTCCAAAGCTCTGATACCAAATGTTATGAAACTAGGTCCAAAAATAGAATAAAAGATAGATAAACGCCTTAGAAATAGCCAATTCGAGGGGGAAACCTCCAATACATTACATAAATGAACAATTCTTGGATGATACAAATGAGAAAACCTCCTTCTATATATAGGATTCCATGGGATCACAATATAATCCTAGCTGACCTAACAATAATAATGTAAGGGCACAATAATAACAATATTGGGGTTAGAGTGGTACAACAATAACAATAAGGGGGATACACTAACAACAATAAGTGACTATACTTGTAATATAGGGACCTAACAGAAAACTACATTTACAACCGAATGGGGCTCTTACGCCTATCATGTGATTCCTTTTGGATTGAAGATTGCTCCATTAGTATTCTCATAGATAGTTATAGCAGCATTCAAAGAGTACATCCATAATTTTTTAGAGGTTTATATGGATGATTAGACCGTTTATAGTCTACTAAAGAAACATGCAAGTCTACTCCGCATAGCGTTTGATCGATGCAGGCAGCTACAAATCTCTTTGAATGTAAAGAAATGCATCTTCGCAGTTCCCTTTGGAACATTAATAGGCCACATTGTATGCAAATATGGAGTATGAATAGATCTTGCTAAGGTTGTGACAATCATCAATATGCACCCTCCGAAAAATTTCAAGCAACTAAGATCCACACTGGGACATACAGGCTATTACAGGAGGTTTAGCTGCAACTATGCATGCATCACAACCCCATTGAAAAAGTTACTAAAGAAGACAAAGTAGTTGAACTAGACCGAGGAATGTAACGAAGCACTAAACATATTGAAGGAAACACTGACAAGTGCACCCATCTTGGTGTACCCTAATTGGGAGAAACAATTTCATGTGCACATTGATGCTTCTGAGATTGCATTAGGAGCACTTCTAGCCCAAACTGGGGAGGTATATTTGGACCATCCGATCTACTTCGCCAGCAGGACACTATGAACTGCAAAGAGAAATTACACAACTACTGAAAGGGAAGCACTTGCGATGGCCTAATCACTATAGAAGTTCTGCCACTATCTGTTTTGGGGGGGGGGAGGGCATTCAAATTCTTCACAGATCATTCAACACTTAAATACCTGGTGAATAAGCCAGTACTAGAAGGAAGAATTTGTAGATGGTTACTGCTATTCCAAGAATTCACGTTTGAGGTAATTGTTAAGCTAGGAAAGCTAAATATTGGACCAGATCACTTGTCAAGGCTTGAATTAGGAGAAAATGAAGGGCCCATAGACGATCAGTTACCAGATGCGGATCTATTCTGGGTGGAAGTTGTACCAAACTATAAAAAGGAAATAACAATGTTTTTGGCTACGGGGAAATGCCAGAAGAGTATACAATGACACAAAGAAAAAACTCGGTGGTAAGAGCAGCAGACTATCAACTCATTGCATGCCATTTGTAATATTCCTAATTAGCTTTTAGCTAGCGGGAATATTAAATTTTGCTTATGTTAATAAAATAGATGAATAAGTGGGTAGAGAGACTCTTAAATATCTTTAGTAGCAGTAAAACCACTTCTAGTGTGAAAGTGGATCAATGTATCTAGTTGAATAAAGCACCCCTTGGTGTGAATGGGGTCAATGCATGTGGATGGGGTCATGGTTGACCAAATAAACAACACATTCATGGAGAAAGTGGAGGTAGTGGAGGACAACGCAGTCATAATGGGAGGAAGTCTCCATGAGATTAGAATCATTATTGAGTGGGGCCAAGGGGGAGGAGGCTCACAATGCATATAAGGAAGGGGATGAGAACCATAGAGATAATTCTAAATATTGTTTTATGTTTGGTATTTTATGACTTTTTGCACACTTTAGTTTTTTAGAGGAGTCCGTTGTGCTGTTTAGCACAAGGTTGTTTCTGGATAGAAATCCCACCCTCATCCTTGGGGGAATTTTAGTGCCCATTCAGGAGAGGTTCCTTTGAGCTTCATTCCATCATCCGACATTAGGCCAATATTCAGCCACCTCCAGCAGTGCAGTCTCCAAAAATTGCACAATTCAGGAGGGTAGTTTCAGTGGAGGATTTGTAACCCAAGTTCTTGAGCTTATTTTCCTAGGGCTGCATTTTCTATCTTGTGTAATTCTAGAAACCCTTTCTGGGTTACCTTGGAATTGTGCTAGAAAGCCTATATATCTAATCCCAACATTTTCTAAGCACTATATCAACAGATCCATGCATTCATAGTTTCCATCAGCAATATTTCCAGCAGGGATTGCGCAGTCATGGCCTCCTAGTAATTTATGTAGCAACAGTTTTTCATGTATTGACGTATAGGGTCATTTGAGGCTTATTTTCCCTAGGTTGAGTGTCTTTTCCTCAAGATCTTGTAATATCTTTTATGCTATCATATATAATAAAATGGCTCAATGATCTTCTTATGTTTTGATGTATTGATATTTACCGCATTTTCTAGTTTTATGTTCAATATTCCTATTTTTCCTATTTTGGAATATTATAGTGGTATCAAAGCATAACCTTGGCACAGCCCGTGGGGTACTACATCTGTATCATTGGGATCAATGGATGAAAAGGAGTTCCCAAAAATTCTTCTCCAAACCATGCATGATATTTCAAAAGAAAACAAGGAGACGAGGGTAGAAAGACAGAAGGAATCCCCTAAAGGGTTTCAACATGGAGAAAGTTATTGCACCTCACATCATTGGTGTGAGAAATCGACAGTGCATCAAGTTTCACAACGCTCCGCCATGCCTACATTCCTAATAGTGGGAAATGAGGCTGGAGGACCCCAAGAGGAGGAGACTCTTGGTGGTTATTTCCTAGAATATGAATCTCAATCTCAAAGGTTCAAAGAGCACCTGAACTTCCAAGAGTTCTGTTGGATCAAGGATAATAGAAGACCCCCTAATAACAATATAAGTGGAGGGTAGATGTAGAACAATGATCTACAACATACTAAGGGTATATTCTTTCTGCCTGCTTTTGATGGGTCACCCAAGTGCACATCCAAGGCTTGGGTAGAGCAATTAGACATCTATTTCCAGCTGAACCAAGTTTCAGAGATTGAAGCCATCAAGATAGAAGCGCTGCACCTTGAAGGTGAAGCACATGAATGATGGTTTCATGGTCTATCTACATTGGGGCATGTAGGTGTGACTGCATATACAAAATTCACCTAGAGGTTGGTGGAAAGATTTGACTGAAGAGATCCAGAAGCACACTTTGTTGAGCTAGCTAAGCTCAAGTAGTCAGGAGATACAGAGACCTGTATCTCTGAATTCCTGAAACTTTCAGTCATGGTGCCAGATCTGTCTACAGCTAGAAGAGTATACATGTTTATTGATGGGCTAGCAAATCCTTTGCATGGGTTGGTAAAATACACTAGACCAACTACGCTCCAGGATGCTTTTGAGAGGCCTAGAGCTTACAAAATGCTTTGCCAAGGGAAAGAATTCCATTCCAGTAAAATCTCTCCTTTCAGTCAACTTGGATCAGTCAAAAAATTGGATCTGATAGGCTGTTTGATCAGTCAACTTCATGTAAATATTTCAAACCTAGTCTTTTGACTGAGGCTTAGCCTCCTCAGCCCGAGAGGGTTCTCTCAAGGGTTAATGATTTGGATAAAAATATAGATGGCTAACTCTTTTTAGGTGATAAACAGATAAATGATAGATTTAGGTTGAGAATCACATCAACATGAATAAATTGGGTTTATGGAGTCAAAGTAGCTCAGTAAATCGATGAATCTACTTAACATGGAAGTTGAGGCATATCAGAGTTTTAGTCATAAGGTACACACACATGAAACTGTAAAAACACAGTCAGTTCACTTATATAGGAAGTCAGAGCATCTAAAAGATGAATTCTAAGTAATATAGATGAACACCACCACAATGAGATATATAAGAGATGCAAATAGAATAGGAAAACACTAAAACTCCTTCTGAATCTCAAGTTGGTCAAGTAGAAGATCTTTGTATTAGCTGAAAACCAGTCAATTCATAACAAGCACAATTTTGCCAAAAATGTCCAACCCTTGACAAATTCAACCTCTTGGTCTTTAATAGACATCTTACAACATGAGATGATCTGCCTCTAGGCTAGATACATCGAATTTATAACTATTGACACCTTGCATAACCATAAGACATGGAATTTCTTACATAATGACACCTATCCTACTTAACAGTCCTATTCCAAAAAGGACTCAAACTCCTTATCACTATCTATAAAAACATTATCTATTTAAATTTACATCATTGCCAAGTGTATGATCACATGGTCGAATATGAATGATGGGCTTCATTTATTCATGACCATTTTGATGACCTCCACCAAAATAGGAAACAGTACCCTGTTTTTTAGGCATAAGTTCTTTTGCCTTTTTTGAACATTCTGACCATTATGTACTCTTCATCTCGTGGTCCTTGACTGTTGGAAGTTGGCTTGACATGTACCATAACTCCTCCCTAGCCTCCAACTGTCTAAAACCGCTTTAAACACTACTCAAAATGCTGTAATGTCCTGCGCTACAAAAACACAACAGTTTCGTAGCACCTTTTGTAGCGCTGCCATTTCAACCTTTATTCTTCAAATATTTGACTCTTTCCTCCAACACTGTTTTAATTACCATTTAATATATCTTCCATAGAAAATTTAGTTCTTGAATCATTCTTCAACCCTTCAAAAAATGATCAAAATAAGCAATAAAAGCAGTTACAACAGTTTTCGTAGTGCTTTTCTGCTTTTTTACACTGAATGCACTACGAAACTGCCGAGTATGCAGATTCTTCAAAAAATTACCAAGGGAAAACTGTGTTTGCCTCCAAAACTCAAAACATAACCTGTCTTCAGTATTTACAATTCATACAAACTGTAAACCCACTTCATTATAGCTTTCTTGAGGCCTTCCTTCTTCATTTACACTTGGTTGAGCTATTGGTTCTTCTATGACTGTCATTTTAATGCCTCTGCTCTTTAACTCATCATGAAGCAACTCTAGCTTCTACTCTAAGTCCTCCACCTGATATTTAAGTCTTTCGTTAGTAGCTCTCGGATGAGTATTTACTATTCTGACAAATTTAGCTTCTTTTATTTCTGGAACTATCCATTTGAAAAATTGCTCTGTATTACTTAAGTTTTCAGAAGGAGAATCAACTTGTCCTTCCCACATTGCCTTCATCCTTTTAAACTGTACTTTCTCTACACTATGCTTTCTAGTCCTCTTTTTCATGACAACAATTTCCTAGTTTTCCAACCTCAATTTCTCCTCAAGATGCTGAAACTCTGTTTTCTCTGTCATTTCCTCTTTTCCCCTCTTTGTTTTGATGATTGTATGCTTCATTGTAGGTGATGAAATATCAACAACTTCTTTAGGAGATTTAGCTGTCTCAGTGGGTTTTTGAACTTCTTTGCTACCTTCCATCAGTTTCATAGCATGCCTAGTCATATGATTTCTTTCTTGAACGATGAAGCCTACATCTTCCCCCTCAAACTCTAGCCTCTTTGCAGACTTGGCCTTTTTCAACTTATGCTCATCTTCCCCAATGAACTCAGCTTGAAAAATGGGTGTCTCCTCTATGTCAATGGCATGAAGAATGTCCTCTAGATTCCCCTTTGTTACCAGGCTATCTTCTGTAGCAACTGTTTTTCCTTTCAATGCCACTGCTTGGCTTCTAGTCACTCTTTTTGTTCCTTGTTTGCTGACAACTTGCTTTTGTTTTGCATATTTGACAACCCTTGATCTCTGTTTTGCAGGTGGGAGGGTTGGTGTATCAAGAATTTTCATTTTCTCTGGCTCTTTCTCAATTTGATTTCTTGGCTTCACCCTTGTAGTTGCTTTTGGTTTTGCAACCATAGGTTGGCTTGGTTCTGCTATTGGTGGTGTTGGAACTTCTTTAGTTTTAGGGTTTCTTGTAGGAGTTAGGGTTTCCAACTCAAAACCATTTATAAAAAAGAATGATGATTGATCTCTGCCTAACTTCTGAAGTTCATATAAAATTAATAATTTCATTAATCCATGATGAAACAAGGATGTTTCATTCCCTTCAGACTTTTCTTGCACCTTATCAGCCATCTTTGCAAGACTCCTATGTAGATAAAAAGGTAAATCCAGTGAAATCTTATCGGTGAAGTGTAGCAGGAATTTGAAATGATATGAATAAAGCTTGTGATATCTGCCTTCACAGGTACAATATTTCTGAATGTTGAGTAGTAGCTTTGAGTAGTTATCTTTGATGCAGCTTCTAGGAATAACATTATTAAGGTCCATGTCTGTGTGTTCAGGTTTCATGAATTATTTACACTACTCCATATCAAATTTAAACCATTTGAACCAGATTTATTGACCTGTTGGTATCTCTGTAACAACAACAATGACCTCTTCTTTTATAGTCACACTTAGCATCCCAACTTTAGTGGATGTTCCATTGAAATTCATGGCAAATTCCTTGGATACTTATGTGTGACAGCCCTGCAACTTCTCACAAAACCGTAAGCAACCTACTTTTCTGAATGCTTCCATCACTGCTGGGTCTTCAGTTATTGCCCTCATATCTTCAGGTTCATGCCTTAAGCATTGTCCTCCTCTGTGTATTCTATTTTCTTCTGCCACATTCTTCAGAGAAAACTGTCAGCCTCGCTTGAAAAAAAACGTAACAACAGCCTCGCTTGAAAAATTATAACAACAGCCTCGCTTGAGAAACTATCAGCATTGCTTGAGAAACTATCAGCCTCGCTTGATATGGGTGTAATAAAAATTTTATATGAACCAACCACAGGTTTGGCTTGACACTCAGAGCTCAGACATTTTGAATGGAGGCAAAAGGGAATGAGAATGACTAATTAGGAAATATTTTGAAATTTTAAATGTCCTCTCATAACTTAAATGATGACTCTCTCATACCTAAAATGACTATGATGACTGCAAACGTGGGTGCGTACCTTGATTTCATCATTACATGACTCAACATGCCACTATCCTACCCTTTCCCAATAGTTTCTGACATCTTCCAACTCAACTGACAAGGCAGTTACAAAACCGCGCTTTCGTAGCGCATGTAGTGTAATTTTTCCTGTTTGTGCTACGAAACTATTAGCGCTTTCGTAGCGCAAAATGACTTTTTTCAATGGGTGGTGCTACGAAACGCCAGTTTCTCGGCTAATTGGACAGTTTTGATGAAAAAAACTTACGAAAATGAATTGAATTATAAAATGATGAAAGACTTGACATGGAAAACCTTTAAAATGAGTTTATTTAAACACTAGGAAAGGTTCAAACTTAAAAATTTAATACTACACTTTGGTCAAATTCAAGAAATGACTCCTAAGACCCTATTTTTACCCATGATTATAAGCAATCTTGTCACAATGATGTTTTGAATTTTTTTTTGGGTGATAACACCTCCCTCAAAGGAGAACCAAGAGAAAGGATCTCTTAGTGATGATGTCTAGAGAGATATAAGGAGGAGGAATCTTTGCTTCACTTGCCAAGAACCATGGGTACCAGGGCATTGGTGTGCTTCCAGAAAGGCATATTATATTGAGGCATTCATCGATAGAGAAGAGGAGGAATAAGGAGACTTAGAGGGATATACCTGCGCTGTGGCATCAAGAGGAGATCCACCACCACCAGGAGGTGGGAATGGAGCATTTGATCCAACTAGAGGGGCCCTAACAGCTTTGCGAGGAGTTCCCAAGTATCTGACATTGAAATTCTGAGGCACTGTTTAGGGGTAGCGGGTGTCAGTATTGATAGACAATGGGGCTACCCACAATTTTATTGATACCCAACTCGTGCAGAGGAGATGCATTCCTACAGATGATTTTGAGGGATTCTCAGTTTTGGTTCCAGGAGCTAGAACCATGCAGTGTGTAAAGTATGTGCCGGCATTGAGTATTACTTTGGGGACTTACACATTGACAGACCACTTCTTTGTGGTTGATATTCCAAACACCAATGTGATATTGGTTGTACAGTGGTTTATCACACTAGGAAAGGTCACCACAGATTGGGAGACCTTGGTGATGGAATGGACAAATAAGAAGAGCTGTAAGCACCAAATGATTATGGGCATGCACACCAATCCACCTCAGATAGTCTCAGCACATAGGATGGATGCTGATTTGTGCAGAGGAGACATAGAATGGGTAGTGGAATTACGTATTTCAGAGGCATGAGGCAAGGGTACATCATTTCACTCGGATGTGCAGTCTATTCTAGACCGTTATTCTACAGTATTTGGGGAAATACCACCGGGAAAGCCACCAGACTGGGGATTTGAGCATACTATTGAGTTGAAGCAGGGGATCCAAGCAGTGATCACCACACCCTATAGGCATCCCAAGGCCGATAGGGATGAGATTGAAAGAGCTATTCAAGAGCTCTTGACTTTGGGACATATCCGACTCAACACCAGTCCTTTTGCTTCTTCTGTGGTCTTGGTGAAGAAGAAGGATGGTACATTAAGGATGTGCATTGACTATAGAGCCTTGAATAAGAAGACATTGAAGAATAGGTACCTGATTCCCAAGATCGATGAGCTGATGGATGAGCTAAGGGGATCAAAGTTCTTTTCAAAGATTGATTTGAGGTCAGGGTACCATAAAATCAAGGTGAGGGATCAGGATATCCCCAAGACTGCATTTAGATGTCATTATGGCCACTTTGAGTTTGTGGTGATGCCGTTTGGGTTAACCAATTCTCTGGCTACTTTTCAGTATTGCATAAACCACATCTTCCATGGTCAATTGAGGAAATTTGTGCTGGTCTTCTTTGATGACATCCTTATCTACAACCACACATGGGAGGAACATCTGCAGCATATTGAGACAATATTATGCATTCTTGCGGAGAAACAATTCTATGCTAAAGGCTCTCCAAGTGTGAATTTGGGCTCACAAAGATGCTTTATTTGGGCCACATCATTGGAGTGGATGGAGTGAGGGTCCATGAGGAGAAGATCCGTGTTCTTCGGGATTAGCCTGATCCAAAGAATGTAAAAAAACTTCGGGGGTTTGTAGGCATCTGCACCTACTACCAGAACTCTGTCAAAGGGTTCTCTCAATTAGCAGCACCACTCACAGATATGACCAATAAGGGAGCCTTTGGTTGGATAGATACTGCGCAGAGGGCCTTTGATAGGCTCAAGGAGGTGATGAGAAGTTTCTCGATGTTGGTATTACCAGATTTTACCCAGCCCTTTGTGCTAGAATGTGATGCTTCAGGGGAGGGCATTAGAGCAGTCTTGATGCCGGGGGGCCACCACATAGCTTTTGAGAGTCAGAAGTTGCTGCCTCATGAGAGGTTGTATCTTATATATGATAAGGAAATGTTGGCTATTATGCATGCTTTGGAAAAATTCCGGCAGTATCTGGTGGGAAACAGATGTCGAGTGAAGACTGATCACAACAGTCTTCGATATTTTCTTGAGGAGAAGCAACTGCAGGAGAGGTAACAAAAATGGGTTAGAAAAATCCAGGCATATGACTTTGACATTGAGTATTTCAAAGGGAAGAGTAATGTGGTAGCAGATGCCTTATCATGGAGACTAGCAACGCTGTCATTGATGAGTGTGGATACAGATTGGAAGGCCTAGCTATTGGTGGAGTATTCCAAAGACCGCTTCACCTGTGAGATCCTAGATGGGTAGGTGACCAATGAGAGGTATAAAGTGATGGATGAGATCATCTATTACTGGGACCAGATCCTCTGGACTAGATATTCTAAGCTCAAGGGGAATATTTTTCATGCAACACATGATTCACCACTTTCCGGTCACTAGGGATTCACCAAGACATATCGGGCCATTAGAGAGAGATTCTCATGGAAGGGTCTCAAGGAGGATGTTCTCTATCACATCAGGGAGTGCGTAGTTTTCTAGCAGAATAAAGGAGAGAACAACCATCCTCCAAGGTTTTTACAGGCACTTCCTATTCCATAAGGGAAATGGGAGAGTATTTCTACGGATTTCATTACCGGTTTGCCCACAGTGCAAGGTAAGGATTGTATCTTTGTGGTCATTGATGAATAACAAAGTATTCACATTTCTTCATCGTTTCTTCACAGTACACTACTTCACAAGTGGTCAAGCTCTTATTTAGAGATGTTTTAGACTTCATGGTCTTCTTAAGACCATAATCAATGGTAGAGATAGCTGCTTCATGGGTGGATTTTGGCAGGAGATTTTCCATTTTGTGGGTATCAAGTTGACACAGAGTACCAGTTATCACCCCCAGATAGATGGGCAAACAAAGATAGTAAACAAGTGGCTAGAAGGTTACTTCCGAAACTATGTTTTGGGGCAACAACGGGCATGGTTACGCAGGCTCTACTTGCGAGAGCATTGCTACAATACGACATTTCATATGTCGATTTCTATGTCTCCATTTCAGGCTCTATATGGATATGATGCTTTATCATTTGTTGATGTGATGTTTGGTGCAAATAAGTCTCCTAGAGCCAAAGAGTGGATTCAAGAGAGTCAGGATATACTTCGTGCTCTCAAGGAAAACATTGCTACAACCAAGAATCAACAGAAGTTGTATGCAGATCGTGGTTGGGTGGAGAGACAGCTTGAGGTAGATGATTTTGTCTATCTCCCTCTTCAACCGCAATCTACGCTGAAGGAGAAGGGGGCTGAGAATATTAAGCCCCGTTTCTATGGGCCATACAAGGTGATACGTCATGTTGGGGAATACGTCATGTTGGGGAAGTAGCATATGAGTTGGAGCTCCCCATTGGGAGTAAGATCCACAACATTTTTCATGTCTCATGCCTCAAGAAGTCCGTTGGACAAGATGTAGTTGCTACTATGGATCTCCCACCTATTGATGATGAGGGCGATCTAGTTTTTACAACCTGGAAGCTATCTTGGATACTCAGGAGAGGAAGCTAAGGAACATGGTGATTATAGAATATTTGATTCGATGGAGGAATTTACCGGATGAGGATTCTATTTGGGAAGGAGAAAAGATTTTGTAGCATCCATCTTTTCAGTTGCTTGAGGACAAGCAACATTTGGGAGGGGAGGACTATAATATTCATAATTAGCTTTTAGCTAGATGGAATATTAAATTTTTCTTTTGTTAATAAAATATATGAATAAGTGGGTAGAGAGACCCTTAAATCTCTTTAGTAGGAATAAAAACACTTCTAGTGTGAAAGTGGATCAGTGTATCTAGTTGAATAAAGCACCCCTTAGTGTGAATGGGGTCAATGCATGTGGATGGAGTCAAGGTTGACCAAATCAACAGTGCAGTCATGGAGAGAGTGGAGGTAGTGGAGGACAATTTGGTCATAATGGGAGGAAGTCTCCATGAGAGTAGCATTATTATTGAGTGGGGCCAAGGGGGAGGAGGCTCACAATGCATATAAGGAAGGGGATGGCAGCCATAGAGATCATTCTGAATATTGTTTTATGTTTGGTCTTTTATGACTTTCTGCACGCTTTAGTTGTTTAGCTGAGTCTGTTGTGCTGTTTAGCACAAGGGTGTTTCCGGGAGGAAATCCCACCCTCATCCTCGAGGTACTTTGAGTGCCCACTTAGGAGAGGTTCCTTTGAGCTTCATTCCATCATCTGACATCAGGCCAATCTTCAGCCACCTCCAACAACACAGTCTCCTTCAGAAATTGCGCAATTCAGGAGGGCAGTTTTAGTGGAGGGTTTGTAACCCAAGTTTTTGAGATTATTTTCCTATGAGGGGAGCAACCCTTCATTCAAAAAGTCAATGGGGAGGAGTATCAACTATTTTTAGATCAGATTAGCCACTACAGAGCTTAATTCAGCCCTAGGGCTGCATTTTCCATCTCGTGTAATTTTGGAAACCATTTCTGGGTTATCTTGGAATTGTCTAGGAAGCCTATATCTCTGATGTTGACATTTTCAGAGTACTATATCAGCAGATCCATGCATTCCTATTCCAGCAACAATATTTCCAACAGGGATTTCGCAGTCATGGCCTCCCACCAGTTTATGTAGCAACAATTTTTCATGTATTGATGTATAGGGTCATTTGAGGCTTGTTTTGCTTAGCTTGAGTGTCTTTTCCTCAAGATATTGCACTCTCTTTTTTGATATCATATATAATAAAATGGCTCAATGATATGCTCATGTTTTGATGTATTTATATTTACTGCATTTTCCAGTTTTATGTTCAATATTCCTTTTTTTTCCTATTTTGGAATATTACACCATTTATACAAATTGGGATTAGCCCAATTACTAAGAAGGTGCATATTAGATCATGAAAGGGCAGAGATCCTAGGGGAATGTCATAATGGATTTGCAGGAGGACATGTGGGCAGAAAATGCATTGAAAGGAAAATCCTACAAGAAGGACTATGGTGGCCTACCATTCACAAAGATGCAAAGGAATATACAAAAAAATGTGATGTATGTTAGAGGCTTGGAAAACCATAAGATAGAGATGAGATACCACTACAACCTGTAAGAGCAATACAAAATTTTGAGAAATGGGCAATTGATTTCATTAGACCCATAGCTCCTGTTGCATGACACTCTCAAGCAAGATACATCATAACCACAACAGAGTATCTAACCAGATGGGCTGAGGCTACGCCAATAAAGGATTGTACCGCCGACACTGCAACCAGGTTTATCTTTGAAAACATAATCACCAGGTTTGGCTGCCCGAGGAGTTTGACAAGTGACTAAGGGACGCACTTAATTAATGCAAAAATCTAGTCATTAATGCAGAATTTTATGATACAACATCACAAGAGAAACCCGTACCACCCACATGAAAATGGGACTGTCGAAGCCTTTAATAAGATCTTAGAGAAGGGTCTAACAAAGGTATGTTTTGCAAATCAAGACAATTGGGACGAGAGGATTCCAATTACTTTATGGGCTTATAGAACCACTATAAAGAGATTACACAATCAAATGCCATTTCAACTAGTGTACGGAAGAGAAGCAGTTGTGCCAGCAAAATTTATTGTTCCCAGTATTTTTATCGAAATAACAACACAAATGTATGAATATAAGTCTATATAAAAGTGATTAGAATAACAACAAGAATTATAAGAATAAATATTACTCACATATTTCCATCAATCAGTTGAGAAGTAGTGCCGAAAGGCTTGACATGATTGCCAGATTAAGAAGAAAACATTCACCATCGGAAGCCGCGTCCTAATGTATGACAGTAAATTCCAAAAATTCCCAGGTAAATTGAAAATGCATTGGCTGAGACCATTCTATGTTACAAAGATCTGAGATTCAGGAGCTATTAAGCTCGCATAGCTAGATGGTATAGTACTACATGGTCGGGTCAATGACGCATGCCTGAAACCCTTCCATGAATGATTTCTCAAAATTTCATTTACAATAAACTCTCACACCCAAGAGAAGTATGTAGGTTAGGTAAGTCTTTTCCATTAGGAGCAATAGAACATAAACCCTCAAATAATGACTGAGTCGTGAATAATAACCCGCTACACAGTCGCGGAATGGGGGCCATCTCGCAACCAATTGTGGTTGGGGGGGGGGGATACCATATGACTCTGATGTCCACCATCATTTCATCATAATTATCCATCAAGTAGGTGTTAGTATGTAATGTCAGTCAAAATTTGGAAATATTTTCCTTAATTAGAAACATCATTCTGTAAGAAAGTTTCCACATCAAGCCATAATAATTTCCCATCATGTCCATCCAAATCCCAAGGCCACCGTTAGCAAAGTCAGGGTCCACCTCATCCAAGTTAATTGTCCACACGATTGTAGCCTCAAAGGGAACCTGTAAAATAATTATTTATCCAGTCTCATCAACTTCCATCATGTCAAAACTGCTACTTATTTTGCACGGATGATGAGAGAACCATAGCGCTGAGAAACAGAGTGCTGAAGGAGAACATGGAAGTCGCTATAATGGTTAGCAACAACATACCAGTAGCAAGGCTCATAACCTGCAAACCAGCATCAATAATGGTTTATCAGAGAATAAGAAACATGAAAAATGAATTTGTATCATTAGTTGAGCCATAACTCGACTCAAGAATCCAGAAGCTCGAGTCCATCACAAGAAAGAACGATGATGCAGTGCTAGTCGACACCAATTTTCTGATTCCTTCCAATTCCCTGCACTAAAGAGGCAAATATATATATAATATTATATCAAGGAGAATGGCTGTGAAGTGGCTCGAGTTCATCAAGATTTCTGGGGCATTCAAAGATCAGCGATATTGCACCTGCGAAGCCTACCGGTTTTTGGCACACAGGGGAAAATAATGCAATGCACAAAGCTGTTGCTTAGCAGGGTTCATAACGGTTCCTTGTGGTTCGGCCGAGAGATAAAGATTCATGTAGATGACATCCAATGACTCACAACATTTTAGGTGATAGGGAATGATATAGCTACGACATTCCATAACACCTCCAAGCGAGCGAAGAAAGTTGGGGAGCAAAATTACTATGAGAAGTATGCCACCAAAAGAGGGGGAAAAGGAGAAAATATAGAGCTGATAAATAAGCCCAACATCAAGTTTGCATGTTATTTGATCACAGGGAAGATAATGAGACACTACACAAAGGGAGAATGCACATTGCCCACCATATCAGTTGTGGAGCACTGTGTGGAGGAAGCGCTGCTCAATTAGTGTACATTTCTACTCCAAGAACTTGTTGAAGAATGTGACGAAAAATTCAGGAGAGCTAGCAGATTCATCTATTAGTACCTCATAATGGCATTGGAAATGTGGAAGTGGTGCCCATCGAAAATAAGACCACTTGCAGAATCAACCGAGGAGTAGCCGCTAGCACTCAAATACACACCATGGAGGGCCTCAGGAGACCCTAATAGTAAGGAAATTAATGAAGAAGAATTTGCAGAATGGTACAGGAAAATGTTAGATGTTATTAATGCACATGAAAGAATACCAACAACCCTTTTGGATGAATAATCAAAACAAATATGGTTCGGGGCTTTCCATGGAAACACTTGGCTTAGACCTCGTTGCGTAGGAGTAATTACATTTTAGAAGATGCCGCAAAAGTTCTAAGTAACAGAGGAATCCTTCCATAATGAAGTCATGTCATGGCCATGAATAATAGGAGAAATTTAGGAAAATTGATATGTATACTCTTTTGATGGTATGGTTCCTCAGCCACTTCCAGGGGAAACCGAGGCAGACATAGTGCAAAAAATTGCACAGATGCATCTCCAACCAGTATTTCAGAAGCTGGAGATAAGGATGCAATAATTCCATAGAACTATGGTAAGAATTGGAGTCACGAGTACTCAGTTTCACTCCTTCAATGAATTTCAAGCTATTAGTCAGTTTTCACCCATTATCACAACCCCTGTTTTTGCCACCCTCCATTTCACAACCATTCAATCACAGTCTCAACCAACCCTCATTACCCATCGCAAAACAAAAGAAACCAAACCACCTGTCTCAGGTCATAAATGAAAAAGGGCCAAAATCATAAAGCCAACCCAGGTTGTGGACTTAACAGAGGAAGAGCTAGCAATCCAAGTAAATACAATCATTCCCGTAACAAAGGAACCAGAGAGAATGACTCAAATGCCCTCCTCCCTTCAGCAAGACACCCCAACATCATATCCAAACACTCCAACGTCATCCCCAACCACTCTAGCATCATCTCTGAATACATCTCCTAGCTCTACAGACCCTTAAACCCACACGACATCCACTTCCGCAACCATCTCCGATGCCGTCCCGGTAGACATGGTTAGTGCGACTAATACTGAGATGGAGGTTAACTCAGGAACCTTACAGGTAACTGCGGTTAACACAACCACAGTAAAGCCGAGAACCTTTTTAAATTTACTCATACAAGAAGACCTTCCGATAGTTGACACTACTTCGAAAGAAACCACCTTGACAACATTCCAACAGTCACTCCTATTGCTGCCTCCATTTATTTCCATCCCTCCATCCACCCCCATTTAAAATCCAGAACTGCAAACAATGATGTCATTAAATCTTGGTTAACCAGAAGAATAGTCCAAGCGATCTATCGCCAGAGGCCAACCACTTAGAGAAAGATATCCAAGTCTCGAAACAATGAGCAGTGGGAACCTCCAAGGCTGGACAACAAATCAATTATTCTCATTCATCCAGACAGAAAAAAAATAGGCATAATCACTGTATAATGACCTAGTTCAACGACACGAGCAACAAAAACAACAGATATTGGCACTTAATAAAGAGCGCAATCAATTGCAGCGGGAAAGAAACGACCTAAAGCAACATCTTGACCAGGTCACGGAGAAATTTAAAGAATTATGTCCCACGATGGCAGGTGTGGTAAAGGTTGCGCCTGAAGAGATGCAGGCATGTAATGTAATAGAATGTTGTCTTCACATCCTACGGCTTGCAAGAACCTCAACAGCACGAACAAGGAGCTCCAATAGACTTTGTTGAACAAGTCGTCTTTGCTAGACCTTGCAACAGTCTACGCAGACAAGATAAATCAAAGAAGGGAGCAGATGAATCAACTAAAGGAAGCCCTAGGGAGCAAAAAAATAGAGGAATATACACTATTATAATAGGTTCAAGAATGTTCGAGCTTCTTATCATGAAATATCAACCCATCTCTGAGTTATCACAACAACTTCACCAATTGATTGCAGATATCAAAGGAACTGTCGACCCAACCACTCGTAAGAATCTATATGACCATGCTGATACTCTGCAAACACAAATTAAAACAATAGAGGACAACTTGTCTAGAACCAAACAAATCTTGCGTGATCTTAGGTCGCATTTCAAAGAAAAGGTAGAATCAATCCAGCAATGGTTCATTGAATTAGAATCACAATAGAACTCAGTCTTCTTAGATTTACCGCAACCGACCAACGCTTCCCATACTAAAAAGGTAGTGAATACTATAGATATGATCATGAAGACTTGATAGGATGCCATTATAGACTTCTGAAGGTTCAAAACAAAAGCAATCAATAAATTTCTTGAGTTGGGGCCTTTGTTTGAAGGGCAGGGCTCGGAGCAAATGCTGAAGGAAGAGGGAACAATGAAGTAGGATTAGCAGCAAGGGACAAAAATGTAAGGACACATAGAGACCACACTGTCAGAAAAAAATTGACTCAAAAAAATTCAATAGATTGTGGTCGGGGCCTGTTGGGGCCTTCATTTTGGAAAAGATAAGACAATTTTGGGAGTTGCGGATTAGCAGTTGCGAAGGTGGTGAGTTTCGGGTTAGCAGTTGTGTAGGTGGCAGGTTGAGGATGAGAAGTTGCATAGGTGGTGGAAGCAACCGATAGTGAAAAAGAGAAGACTCAGAGTGGAAGAAGGAAAATCAAAACTGTAATATTCCAAAATTAGCATGCAGCTAATTGGAATATTGATTTTTGTTTTTTACACCTAGGAGATAAATAAATGGGTAAAGAGGCCCATACATTTCTAAAATAGGAATAAAATTGCTTATGATGTGAAAAGGGATCATTATAATAGCTGTATTTCACACCCCCATGTGTGAAAAGGGGCATTTACATGTGGACAAGGTCAAGTTTGACCAAGTCAACAGCGCTGGAATAAGAGGTGGAGATCATCTATGGAGACAACACAGTGATAGTGGGAGGAATATTCCTTGGTGGAGGAAAACCTAATGAGTGGGACCCAAGGTGAGAAGGATTCCATTTGCATATAAGGAGGGCAAGGAAGCCATAGCAAGGCATGATATGGATTATTGATTTTGTGGTCTGCATGACTATTGTGCTTTCTTCAACTGTTTAGTTGAGATTGCTGTGTTGTTTAGCACAAGGCATTCCTATTTAGGAATTCCTTATCCTTTCTTGAGAGGCCTCTTGAGGGAGCTTGTACTGTATTTCTCCACATCCAAGCTTGAGGCCAAGCTACCTCCTTCAACTACAACATAATTTCTGTTTAGAGCTGGGTTGTGTTGCAGGGTGTTGCAGTGGAGGGTTGATAACACCACTTATGGAGCTTGTTTTTCAGAGGAGGAAGATTATTTCCTTTGGGAGATACGTGAGGAATATTTTGGAGCTGATTTCATATCTTGGCACTTGGACAACATATTTTCTTTCACCTACAATGAAATATCCCTCAGTGACTGCGTTATTTCTGTGACCATTTGCAGTGAGGGGTTGCAGTGTTTGTTTGGAGGGCGAGATCTTCAGTGTTAGGATTAGAATTTCACTTGGAAGATGCATTGGAGGAGGTTTATTCATCTTATGCAGCAACTTCAACCATCTCCATCCAGACTTCGAGTTTCAGCTGCTACTCATCCCTAGGGCTACACTCCAGCATTTTCGCCTTTTTGCATATTTTAGGAAATCCTTTCCGGATTGTCTTGAAATTGAGTTAGGGAGTCTAGATCTTCACTCCCAAAATTGTATGAGCCATATATTTGTAGATGTATGTTATTTCAAATTTCCAGTAGTAGTGTACCATCTATGACTGCGCTGTACTTGTTCATGAGCATTCTGCAATATAACAACATTTCATTTTTGGCATATGTATTCATGGGAGGTTTGTTTGCCTTGATTATTTGAGTTTTTCCCACTTCTATTTTACATATTTGCTACTAAATTACATAATAAAATGGCTCCATGGTTTTCACACATTTTGGTGTAATGTTATTCACTGCTATTTCCATTATTGTGTTCATATATTGCTGCTTCCCCATTTGGGAATATTACAGTGGTATTAGATCATAATCTTGGCTCAGCCTGTGGATCTCAGCCATTATGCTATCAGAAGAATAAGAAGAAGAAGAGAAAGATTATAATGATGGAGAGAATGAGCTTTATCTCATCTCTTTTCAAAATCAGAAAGGACCTCAACGAGGAGGTCAAGCAAAGAAGAGAAGAAAGAAGCAGTGGGACTATACCCTTTCCTTTTGAAAAAGGAGGCAAGTTGCAGAAAGATGGAGGACACTTGGATCACAAGATTCTAACTGAATACCTTGTTGAGTACAAATCTCAACCTAGAGCCTTCAAGGAGGCTCTAGCTTTCCCACAGTACATTCATTTGGATGAAGAAAGGAGACCTTGTAGCACAAGGAGAATCAAGGGAAACAGGTTTCTATTGTCTACTTTTGATGGGTCATCTACAACAAGGGATTGGGCAAGGAAACTAGATGCATTATTCCTACTACATCCAGTGGTAGAAAGAGAGGCTGTAGAGATTGCAGTGCTGCACCTTGAGGGAGAATCAAACATTTGGTGGTTCAGCCATTTGAGTCATGCAAGAGTGACTACTTTTGCAGAATCTACTCAAAGGTTGATTTCAAAAATTTGGCAAGGAGAAATCAGAGGAGGAGAATCCCTCACCACCATTGAAGGAGGCATGTATCAGCGCTGATACAATTATGGAGGAGCAGCCATCATAATCAGTAGTTGGGGGAGCTAGCACATTGGAAGAAGGAACTCTTGCAGCGTTACAAGATGTTCCCAAATTTCACCAAGGTATGCCTAAGTTTCCACTTCCTATTGTTTCAGCAAATCTAATGGAGGGATGTATACCATTGCACACTGCTAATATGGAACAACAGAATTGCACTGCACTGTGCAACCTTGAATTGCTCAAGGAAGGGATGAACCATCATCCTAATGTGCCATTGTTGAGCTGCACACAACACTTGAGGTTGGGGTGTGAATTTTTGGAGGATAGGATGAACCTTTTCCCAAACAAACCTATGAAAAACTCTATATTCATCCTTGAGTTGGAGCATGAGACAACAAATACACCATTAAGGAGATTAATAGCGCTATCATTAAGCAGCAGTGAGGAGGTTTTTCCTCCAACACACTTGGATCCCTATATATTCAAGATGGTCATCGGTGTGAGATCTTCTCTAGGAGATCTCCAAGGAGTTGCATTTCAACATCCCATGAAATGAAAAAGGAGAAATCTGATTTGGGAGTATGGTAGTCTTCATTGGAAGAGTACCAAGTTAGAGCATGATGGGAGGCACCCACATTTGGATGAATGGGTGTGGATAGTGAGAAGGAGGCTGGAAAGCTACTTGAAAATCTATGACACTGGGCAGTAGGAGGCTTGGCTTCGTTGGCTACTCTTGAAGGAGTTTGGCCATCATGTGACATATCCTCTTTCAAAGGGTATGTGGGAGGAGGAAGTTTCGCAGGGCACTTGCATCATATGGTAGCAAAGAGTATGGATGCATTGTGTTGATATGACATTCTTCATATCAATCATTATGTTTTGACCACATGATTTGTATGATGAAGTTGTGAGGAGGCAACAAAAACTATTGTTGCTTTGGTTGCTCTTGGGAGAGCATGGGCATATTTTCTCCCATACTTTGCATGATGTTGCAGGAGTAGGAGATGGCACTATCATGGTGCAAAGGGGATACTCCTTAGCCTTTGATGATCAGGAGGTACTTCCACTTTGGAAGGACTTTTCTATATATAGTAGCATTGTGGGAGATTTATTTGACAATGGGCATGCCAAAGAATGGAGCTATGAGTTGGTAGGAGCCTATTTACATAGGCCAAAAACGCTGTCACTTGGGAGCTTGGGTATATTTATGGAATGTCCCTAGGATCACTTCACACATGATGCACTTGGTGGACAAGGAGGAGGTGAGAGTGATGGAATAGTGGATGAAAACATCTATTACAGTGATATGATCTTCTTAACTTAAATTTCCAAGCATAAGGAGGAAGATCTTCATGTAGCATATGGTTCACTCCTCTTCATAGTGTTGGTGTCCCGTGTTTTGATAGTTTGGCAAATCAAAAGACAAGGCAACATCAGAACCAATATTTAGAGTTCCAGGATCTAGTCCTTTTGTTCTCAGAGAGGGATCTCTCAAATGTTTGTTTGCAAAGGTTTGTCTTGTGTGCTTTGAATATTGGTTTTAGACTAGTTATTAAGTGTAGGTGTTTGCTTGTTTTTTTGGTTGAATTGATACAGCAGGACATGAAAGGTCTAGAAAAGATGCACATAATGGAGAAACATCTGGTTCATTTGGCAATGGAGTCAAGAATAGGTCATAACATACTCATCAATGGATATGGGATATCAGAGGGAAAATCTAACTTGGCCGCAGGAACCATTGGTTTTGAAATGAGATGGACATCAATGATTTGGAAAGAGAAGTTTAATTCTCAAACAAAGGGAATTTGAAAGCACAACTTGAACGATAAAGAGCTATTTGGTAGACAGGGCTAACTATAAATTATATAAATCACACCTTTAAGCAAATCATGATTTCAAAACAACTTTTAAAATGAAATCTAAGATTCGGGGAACACCTATTTCCTCAAATATTTTATTTCAAATGACTCAGAACACATAAAAGTTTCACTGATAATTGCAGTCATGGAAGAGGGAACACCTAACACATCTATGATCACAACTATAAAGACCTTTAAGACAACTGTTTAAGTAAGGACAAAGGGCAAGATCAGAACAGACCTCCTTGGCTTACCGTAAACAGAAATAATTCAAAGGGAGACTTCAATAACAGCCTTTAAGTGGCAACATACAAGCAGGGAGAACCATAAATCATGCTGAAACAAACTGTTCGAACTATTAAGGAAATAAATAAGCATGAGGACTAAAGAGAGAGATTAAAGACTCTAAAATACCTCAACAGAAGAAAACATGAAACAGTGAAGGATGAACAGGTCTAAGGTGCTTCTAGGAGTCATTTCTTAGCCTAAAACTTTCAACCTACTGTAGTAAGAAATTATGGAACATAATGAAAACAGGGGAAAAACATTAAATAGTTCAGAATACTTCACCAATAGCCAATGCTCATGGATCCAATGATAGAGCCTTCTC
Organism: Pinus albicaulis; assembly: GCA_034641835.2. Lineage (NCBI taxonomy): Eukaryota > Viridiplantae > Streptophyta > Pinopsida > Pinales > Pinaceae > Pinus > Pinus albicaulis. Next base: position 215,864,063 of record CM076573.1, read on the forward strand.
AGGAACAAGCATGCAACAACATCATCAAGGCTTCCAAGACTTCAATTTGTTCTTCAACTTCAGCAGACTATGTATTATTTCAAAAAGTTTCAATATTACAAATAGTAATCAACCAACCAACCAACAACTTTCTCATCTTCTCCAGTAATATTTATAGAAGAATGAGGAGGTGGAATGGGATAAAATATCTTCTAAGTTCAATTAATACAGTGCACTGTCTCTCGGCCTTTGAGGGGCTCAATAGAGAAGATTTTTGATATTTCCCCTGTATTAATTAGTTTACATTAACTATTAGGCTTGCTGGAAATAATTTGTTGACTTCAAGGCTTCTTGTTATCTTTTCAATAACTTCTGCTGACAGTTTAAAATAAGTTCCTTTGGTTGAATTAACTGTTCAGCTGTATTGATGCAAAATATCTCCTGGTCTGGTAATAACTTCGGCCTTCTTCTGATTGATTTGAGGTTGTAGGTGGCTCTATGGTAGTTGGGGGATTCAATTAGCCCCTGAGCTGGCAACGTAGGCTCTCTGTCTAAGAAAACACTCATGATTTTATTCAAACTGTGTTTATTTGGGAGAATTAGGCTTTTAATAATCCATTTTTGGCTGTAATCCTTATAAAAATGTCTTCAATCTTCCATGCTGGTGCGTTTTTTCCTTGACACTGATATTCTTTGATTTTTGATTGACTTGTTGTGTTTATTGGTATGTAGGGCTGCGCAAGGGTGATATGGCATCAATGCCTCATGAACCATTGATGAAACGTAGAGCTTCTTCTTGTGAATGGTTTCCTCTGGTGAATCGAAGGCGGGAGGATCTTCACCCTCTGCCTTCGAATTTTCTTCAGACATAGCGGAAAAAACCTCAGAACTCTGCAAAATACAAACAATATTATGAAATCCTGCATGTATGAGTTTACTGCTTCAGAAGGCGTGTGGAGAGAGCGTGGCCATTGGATGACATCATCCAACGATCGAGATTGATGAGAATGAGTCAAAAGGAAGAGGGGAAGGAATTAACTCGGAGCCGTTGATCGTATAGAGATCGACGGTCGGGAGCAGAGGAGAAAAGTCAAAGCGATGAATTGTGGGCCGTCGATCTATAGATTAGATCGACAGTGGAGACTCTTTAATGAAACGCGTCGTACCTTGGTTATCGCACGGGCATCTTCGGAGAGCGATCATCGTCCGATGAATGGCCTTAGATCGGACGATGGACGTCAATATCGTGCCGGGTCCACGTTCAATCTTTAACGCGCGATGAACGATGGTTTTTGAAAATGGGCCCAAGACACGTGGCGGCCGGTGTATGGAATCGCTGCGAAATAGAAGAAACCGCCGCGCGCACAAAAGTGGTGCAATGAAATCCGCTTGGTTTTTGCAATAGTAAGTGGATGGCAGGGACCACTGGGGCAAGAGATTGCGTGTCGTCGATCTGCAGATGAGATCGACGGTGCAGAGCGACTAGATTTTTGCACTGGCGGAGAATTTCAAAATATACTAAAAACTGAAAAATTTATATAAACGAAGGTTCAAACTTTGGGGGTCGAAATATTAATTCGAAGTGGGTAGGCACCCGACTGCGGGGCCATGGGTTACATGGAAAACCATATGATCCCGGGGGTTATGGATAAAGGGATTATCGGCATGGGGGGGTGTGATGAGCGCTTAGATGGCCAGCGCTTGGTTCTAACACCAAGGCATATGAAGAGGAAAGGTTTAAAGACTTAGCCCAAAAGGCTTAAGTCTATATAAAAATATGATTTTTATAGATATTCAATGATTTTCAAAGGATTTGGAGGTTTCGGTATAGTTTAAAAATGAGTTTTGAACTATGGAAAATGATTTTCATGAATGGAAGAAGGGGAATCATGAAAATAGAGGAATTTATGGGAGTAAAAGGGGTAAAAATGGAGGTTAGTTTTGTGGTGGAAGGGAGGGAAAAAAGGGGATTTTGTAGCAGTTTTTCTTCATGTAATGACATAGAGTTTCTGAGTTGAAAAGGGGAAAAGCAGTAACGATTGTCCAAAAGATAGGATATCATCAAAAGACTTTAAGCATCAACAATTTTTAGAAGTGAAATTGTTTCTTGAACGCTATCCAAAAACATTTAGCCACCACTCGATATGACATAAATTATTGGTGGCTAACAGTGGCTCCACTTGGGGATGGTGCTTTCTTGAAGGCATCAAGAACTTCAGACTTGGATTCTCTAGGAGGCTGATTAGTTGCCTCATCCTTTGGGCTCCCCTTCCTTTGCTGGGATGATCTTGTTTTGAAACCATATTAGCAGCCATAAAAACAATGGGTCTTCATCAACACAATCTTTCTACTTACCCAATCCTACTGATATAACATATTTTCTTCATGGGAGTGCACTTGGATTGGAAAATTCTTTCACAACATTTTATTCTTTTGAAAGCAGGAAATCTAATCTATTTCTACTCCTTATTTCTCCATGGACTCAGATTAAACAGTTGAGTCCATATGATTCTCTACCTAATCTATTATCTGTTGGGATTGAACTGTCCAACAGACTTTATTCTCTAAATTCTACAACAGAAATTTAAAAAGCATTCAAGTCAGGATTGAACTATCTAACTTGATGCTGGTCTATGGCATAAAAACAAGTTGCACATAGACATTATTTTGCAGAAAATTAAATAAAAAAGGAAGGCTTAAGATCTGATTTTTCAAAGAATTTCCTTCTCCTTTTTTACAGCTCTGTTTTGACTCTTGCTTGAGCTGTCTCTCCTTTATTAACTGGTTCAGATTTTTAAGCTGATTGGAACCAGTTTTACTTACATCGTTCGACTCAAAAATTGAAACAGATTTGAGTCATTTTCTTTTTGAAGCTTTAGGTTCAGATTTTAAGCATGTTTGAACCTTTAATTTCTATCCTAAACTATCTACTGATAAGCCAAGATTAAAAAGTTTAGCAAATCGAATTCACTATCCTATCAACAGAAAATTCAAAGCTAATTAGTCAAGATTAAACAGTTTGACTAATTAGAAGTGTGTTCTTCAGGAGTGGCATTTGAGCTTGCACACTTTCAGATTTGTTTCTCTTTTTTGGTATGGGGCTATACCTTTCTTGTTTTCACAATCTTCCCTCTTTTCTTTCTTTCTCTGTTTTTGTATTTTGTATTTTCAAAACTTTGAATGCAATTTTCAGACTATAATATTTACAATGAAAAAATAGAATGCTTTGAAACTTATGATTCTTGGCAGAAGTAATGCTTTAGCATTCTGCCATTGACAGGACCCCCATACATATCTTCTCCATTCAATTCTTTCAAGAAAAATGCATTGTGACCCCTTTCAGCATGAACAATATAGGGACCTTTCCACAAGTTCTAAAACTTGCCATGTTTTCCTTTCTCTTCTCTCCTTGAATCGCACTTAAGAACAATATTTCCAACTTGGAAATTGTCTGCCTTAGTCCTCTTATCAAATAGCTTCTTCATATTTTCTTGGACCAACTGTGTTCTCTCATAGACTTCCTCTCTGGTCTGCTGTAAATGGATCGTTTGATTGATTCTTCTCTGCATATCATTCTCTTCAATCTGCACTTCTTAAAGGAGTTTCATGACTGGAACTCCTAATGAGGTGGGAAAAACTGCGTCTATACCATAGACTAGCTAATAGGGGGACATGTTTATTGATTTCTTTGTAGTTAACCTATCAGCCCATAAGGCATGAACTAGTTTACTGTGCCATGATTTCTGATTTTGTTCCAATAGTTTTTTAATGATATTGATGAGGCTCTTGTTGGAAGATTCAGCTAATCCATTTCCTTGGGGATAGTAAGCAGTGGAATGGCCCAAGGTTATGTGGTATTTGTAACAAAAATCAACCATCTTTTTATATTTAAAAGCAGTAGCATTGTCTGTTATGATTTTTCTGGGACAACCAAATCTGGATAGGATATTTGTTTCAAGGAACTTGATAATGACAGAGTCATTAGCATTTCTGGAAGGTATAGATTCTATCCACTTGGTAAAGAAGTCAGTGGCTGTGAGGATCCACTTATGTTGAGCTGAGGAGGATGGGTGAATTGGCCCAATGAAGTCTAAACCCCATTGTTGAAAATGTGCCTCAACTCTGATGGGAAGTAAGGGTAAGGGAAGGAGTTTTCTTTTGCCATCAAAAATTTGACACTTATGGAAAGACATGACCAACTTCTGAGTGTCTGGGAAAAGGGTAGGCCAATAGTAATCAGATCTAAGAATTTTGTTCGCTGTGGCCTTCCAATAGAGGTGTCCTCCACATTCTCCGTCATGCAACTCATGCATGATTTTTCTTGCATCATCTTCAAGTAAACATTTAAGCAAAATTCCAACAACATTTTTCCAATATAATATCCCATCTATAATGCAAAAACTCAAAGCTTTTTGTTTAAAAAATCTAGCTTTAGTTTTGGACAAAGAAGGGGGGGCATTTAAATATAAAAGCACATAAATAATGTCAGCATACCAAGGAGAATTTATAAATGTTTCTTCAATAAAAAGGAGTAGTAGATTCTTCTATTTCTTCCAACACATCCACCATATTCATGTCTAGTGGTTGGAAGTTAGACTCAGCCATAAGTTTTGCTAATCCCTGCCCTTTAACTAGTTTGGTGGGTCTGATTTCTAAGTCATATTCAAGAATAGTTGCAGTCCATTTTCCCCTTTTAACATCAGAGTCTTGACTTAGAATGTCCTTGACAACAGTATGTGGAACAAAAGCAATTATGTGAGAGTGTAAAATATAGACCCTAAAGTCTTTTAATGCTTTCACCAATGCTAAGGCTTGCTTCTCCATGATGTTATATTTGAGAGGAGCATCTCTTAAGGCCCTACTAAAAAAGGATATTGGTCGTTCTTGCCCTGAATCATTCTTTTGAAGTAATATTGCAGCTATTGTATGTTCAGATGCAAAAGAAAAGATATAAAAGTCTTTGGAGAAATCTGGACTAATCAGGACTGGTGTTTGAGTAAGAGCTTGTTTGACCAGTTCGAATGATTGTTTAGCTGGTGAAGTCCATTTTACACCGACATCTTTATTACGCATGTTTGTAATGTTTTTCAATAGCTCAGCAAGATTGGGGATGAACCTCCTTAGAAAATTAATCTTTCCAATGAAATATTGTAATTCTTTAAGGCTTCTTGGATGGTTGATCTGCAATATGCCATCTATCCTTGTAGGGTCTATTTTGATTCCCTCTTTCGAAATTATATGGCCAAGAAGTTTACCTTCTTGGAGACCAAAGAGTGTTTTCTTGGGATTCAATGACAAGCCAAATTTCCTACACTTCTCAAAAACTTTTCTTAGGTGAATCAAATGTTCTTCATCGGTTTTTGAGAAAACAGTTATGTCATCAAGGTAAATGATTATGAAATAGCCAATATCTTCAGAAAAGGTTATGTCCATGGCCCTTTGGAAGGTGGCCCCTGCATTCATTAATCCGAAAGGCATTTTGACATACATCAAGGTGCCCCAAGGTGTGGTAAAAGCAGTTTTGATTTGATCACTTGGGAGCACTAACACCTGGTTGTAACCCAAGAACCCATCTAAGAGGGATATCCTTTTAGACCCAACTACCCTTTGAAGTATATGGTCCATCTTGGGTAAGGGGTAGTTGTCTTTCAAAGATGTTCTATTTAAATTTCTGAAGTCAATACAGAGCCCGATTTCCCCTGTTTTCTTTCTAACAGAGACTAAGTTTGATACCCACTCTGAATATATAATTGGTACACTGATCCCAGCAGCCTGCATCTTTTCAATTTCTGCCTTAACTAAAGGGAGTAAAAGAGGGTTTATTCTCCTTAGTTTTTGTTTGAAAGGCTTTTGATTTTCCTTCAAAGGGATTTTATGCTGGATGATGCTGGTATCATACGATTTTAGGTCCTTGTATCCCCAAGAAAAAACATCTTTAAAATCTTTGAACAGCTCTATGTACTGCAATTTTATGTGAGCTGGGAGAGTGCTGGACAACTTGATCATCTTGGGTTCTGCTAGACTACCTATGTTATGCTCTTCTACATTCGTTTCCACAGGCTCCATTCTTGGTTCTTTGGCTACATCATTAAAATCAAAAAGGTGTTCTAAAGGTGCTAGACCTCTTGGAATTTCATCATTTTTGCATTGTAAAACTTCCAAGTCTTCTTGGTCTGCGTTGTCAATTACCTCTTCTTCAAAAGTATTTTCATAATGATTTATATCAGTAGTATATGTCATTTCAACTTCTGGGATTTGTTCAATATACAAACAATTTTCTTTATGGTTGGTTTCTGATATTGGTATGCTGAAATCATTTTCTGATTTCAAGAAATCATCTATGTGTTTGTCAGAATAAAACACTTGCCAGTGATCTTCGTTATCAGGCACAGACGGCCTATTCTTTACCTTCACACTAAGCTGTTCATTAATCTTAGGTATTTGGCAATTGCTGGCATTGAAAGTGAGTTCATTTGCTAGATGATTCAGTTCTCTTGGAATGAAAATAAGTTCATACTTTTCAAAGGTTTTCAATAGATCAAGGGCAACGTTTCGATATTGCCTAAGCCTTGGATTTCTAGCTGAGTATTCTCCTTTGATTTGTCTTATGATAAGTTCAGAATCTCCAAAGATTGATATCCTTTGGGCTTCTAATTGTTTGAGCAATTGTAAGCCTAGGAGAAGTGCTTCATACTCAGCAATATTGTTAGTGCATGGGAAATCCAATTTATATGAAAAACCCTGATTTGTATTTTGAATCCACACACCTGCTCCTGCATTTGTTTTATTACAAGATCCATCAAAGTTTATTGTCCAAAGTATGTCATCCTTAATTTCATTCTCTTGTTGCTATTGATTGTCAATGTTTTGAATTTGATTCGAGGGAAGATTTGATTGTTCTGGTGAACTGATTTGGTCTATGTTTTCCTTATCTTGTTGAGTAATTTCATCTTCATTACATAAGATAAAGGAATCTAAACTTGATTGAATAGAATATATTGGAGAGTTGTTTGGTTTGTCTATGTTGCTCACTGTGTACTTCATGCGAGATTACCTATATAGTCTTCTGTTTTGGTTAAAAACGGGAATGGTGGCATAAGACATGCCCATTTGAAGGCTTCCCCGAAGTTTGGCTCCCTAAGATCTTGATAAGAGCATGCCATACTTAGGGGGGATGTCAGCTACAACTATGTCTATGACTAAACTCTTAGCAGGGATTTGGGATAAGTTAACACACAAATCTTTGATTAGACCCAAAAATTTGACTCTGATTGAGTCAAAGGAATACAAGTCTTTGTATGGTTTAGTAATTTCTAAGCCTAAGCTTTCCATCACTACCTTGGGCATTAGATTGTGTGAAGCTCCTAAGTCTAACATGGCATTGTGTAAAATTTTGTCATGTATGTTCAAGCTAACATAGAAGGGAGGGACAACCCCTTCTTGGTATTTTCCTTCAACTTCTAGACCAAACAACAACTCAGGTTTGTCATCTATCAAGTTTAAGGTGTCAGTATCACTTCCTAGGTTCAAAGCTTTCAAAACTTGGTTTTTGTACACTTCTTGGGTTACTAGTTCAGCTAGGGGAACGGTAATTTTTATCTTAACAATCTCTCCCTCAAGACTGAAAGGAACAATTGACTTTTTCATATTTACATCTGTCTTTTCAATTGAATTCCTTTCAGCAATTTTGATTTGTTGAACCTTGTTTGGATTGGTAATTGGGACAGTTTTATTAGGACCACTAGCTGAAGTGCTAGGGGTACTCTGTTCAACATTTGACTGGACACTTTTGTCTTTGTTTATGTCTGGTTTCTTGGTCAAAATGTTCGTTTTCTCTGCTGTCTTTTTGGGCTGAGTTTCTTTGTTTTTCTTGACAGCAGTATTAGTGTTTTTTTCCTTTGAATTATCTATGTTCCCCTTGCTCCTAAGATCATACTGTTTGTGCACCTCCATGATTTCATTTTCAAACCCCAATTTATAGTCATCAGAATCTTCATAGGTGTTTGTAATATGATCAGAGAAGAAACCTTGTTCTTCTTCAGTGAGGAAAACATCATCCCCACTGTCTGATCCAATCAAGTTTACATGAGATTCTCCCAACCTTTCCATCTCTCTATCTTCCTCATATTGATCTACATAGTTATGTTGGAAGGGAGGTCTAATATGTTGGTCACTTTCTTTTTTCTTATCTTGATTGTTTTCTCTTCTATAATTCTGATTTCTATTTCTGTTTTGGTTATTTTGAGGTTCTCTTGGTGGCACTCTCTCATTTAAATTGATCTTTTCAAGCATCCTATCCATCACCTTCACTAGGTTGTCAATTTTTGTGTCAGAAGTTGAGGTTGAGGGTAGTAGGTCATCTTTATAAGTTACCCTCTTCTCTGATCTCAACCTATTTATTTTCTCAATTATATTTTCTTCTACGCTCACAGCTCCTTTCTGCATGTCTTCTAAGGTTGAGTAATCCCTCTCCCTTAACTGATACATCATGTCAGCATCAAGGCCTTCTGGATATCTTACTAAGGCCATACCTTGAGGAGGTTTCATGTGAAGTGGAAGAGCATTGTAAACGCTATTGAACCTAGTGGAGTAGTCATGAACACTCTCTCCTTGATTTCTCTTGAGACTGCTATATTCTTCTAGTATTTGGAGGGGGTTCCTTTTGAGTTCCAATTTGTTGATGAATGTTTGATGCAAGGCAGGGAGATCATTTATGCTGTTAGGAGGTAAGTTTTTAAACCATTTCTTTACATCTCCTCCTAAAATTTGGGCGAAGATTCTCATCTTCACAGTTTCTTCTTCTATCTCCATGTAATCGAATGCATCCTCCATCCTATCTACATGTTGTTGAGCTGTTGTAGATTCTTTTCCAGTGAAATGAGGGATTTTGGATTGGTAATCATTTGGTAGGGGAAGTAGAGGTTGTGGTAACACTAATGGGGCATACCATGGTACCATGGCTGGAAATAAGAGTGGATTTACAAGAGGTGGATTTACAAAAGTGAAAGTGGGCTGAACAGGAGTGTTTTGAACAGTGGTAGTATGAATTGGAGTGGAAGGTGAGGCTTCTCTACTAAAGCTTTGTTGAAAATATGCAATATCAAGGTTAGTTTGGTTTAAGTCACCTTGAGATCTAGTTCTAAAGATGTTCTTTGTATGATGTAAATCAAAGTGTGAATCCTCTAAGACATCATGGTTTTCAGGGACAAAAATTGTTCTTAAGAGGTTCCTATTAGCCGCTGATTTTACAGAGTTAGAAGTCTACCACAGAATTCTCTTAGGATTGTCAATGATTAAAGGAGGATTAGGGTCTGGATGGGATCTAGTGTTGATCCTATGAGAAGCCAGACTATTTTTCAAAAATGAGAGAGGTTGAGATTTTTAGGGACTATTTTTTGGGAATTTTACCTCTCAGGATGTCTTATCTAGTATGGGACTAGGCTTCTAAACTTCCTCAAGGCTGGTTAACACAGTCCTAAAGAGATCTGGGAACCTAGATGAGTAATAGGCCTACTGGGGCTAGTGGAGTCGCCAGGTGGAAACTTTTTAGCTTTTATGAAGGTAAAATATTGGATGGTCCCACCACCATGTTTATTTGTGAAGCCAAACTGAAATGTTTTTGGGTTTTTCTGAGTTTCTTGATCTTATAGGTTGTGAGAGTGTCCTAAATATGACTTAACACTTAGCTAGGGTGTCAAATCGTACAAAGTTCACTCTTATGGCTTGGTAACTGAATCCTTCAAGGTTTGATAAGGCTTTATGAGAATCCTAAGGGTTACTTAGTTTGTCACTAATTCAAAAGGTCCTATCATGATTACCATTACTCGGTAGTGCTTGAGGGAGGTTACTTATGTTATACTAGATAGTGAGTATTTTGTTTTGAAGATTTTACTCAAGGTCCCACCGTGATCGCCATTATGTTGGTGGCAATGAGGTGGCTGATAATCACTGTATATTCTTTGAAAATAAGGGATTTCTGGAGTCCTAAGGGGTACTTAGATTGTCACTAACTCAAAAGTGTCCCACTGTGATCGCCATTATGTTGGTGTCCCGTGTTTTGATAGTTTGGCAAATCAAAAGACAAGGAAACATCAGAACCAATCTTTAGAGTTCTAGGATCTAGTCCTCCTGTTCTCAGAGAGGGATCTCTCAAATGTTTGTTTGCAAAGGTTTGTCTTGTGTGCTTTGAATATTGGTTTTAGACTAGTTATTAAGTGCAGGTGTTTGATTGTTTGTTTGGTTGAATTGATACAGCAGAACATGAAAGGTCTAGAAAAGATGCACAGAATGGAGAAACATCTGGTTCATTGGGCAATGGAGTCAAGAAGAGGTCATAACATACTCATCAATGGATATGGGATATCAGAGGGAAAATCTAACTTTGCTGCATGATCCTTTGGTTTTGAAATGAGATGGACATCAATTATTTGGAAAGAGAAGTTTAATTCTCAAACAAAGGGAATTTGAAAGCACAAATTGAATGATAAAGAGCTATTTGGTAGACAGGGCTAACCATAAATTCTACAAATCACACCTTTAAGCAAATAATGATTTCAAAACAACTTTTAAAATGAAATCTAATATTCGGGGAACACCCTATTTCCTCAAAGATTTTATTTCAAATGACTTAGAACACATAAAAGTTTCACTGATAATTGCAGTCATGGAAGAGGGAACACCTAACACATCTATGATCACAACTATAAAGACCTTTAAGATAACTGTTTAAGTAAGGACAAAGGGCAAGATCAGAACAAACCTCCTTGGCTTACTGTAAACAGAAATAGTTCAAAGGGAGACTTCAATAACAGCCTTTAAGTGGCAACAGACAAGCAGGGAGAACCATAAATCATGCTGAAACCAACTGTTCGAACTATTAAGGAAATAAACAAGCATGAGGACTAAAGAGAGAGATTAAAGACTCTAAAATACCTCAACAGAAGAAAACATGAAACAGTGAAGGATGAACAGGTCTAAGGTGCTTCTAGGAGTCATTTCTTAGCCTAAAACTTTCAACCTACTGTAGTAAGAAATTATGGATTAGAATGAAAACAGGGGAAAAACATTAAACAGTTCAGAATACTTCACCAACAACCAATGCTCATGGATCCAATGATAGAGCCTTCTTAGGAACAAGCATGCAACAACATCATCAAGGCTTCCAAGACTTCAATTTGTTCTTCAACTTCAACAGACTATGTATTATTTCAAAAAGTTTCAGTATTACAACTAGTAATCAACCAACCAACCAACAACTTTCTCATCTTCTCCAGTAATATTTATAGAAGAATGAGGAGGTGGAATGGGATAAAATATCCTCTAAGTTCAATTAATACAGTGCACTGTCTCTCGGCCTTTGAGGGGCTCAATAGAGAAGATTTTTTATATTTCCCCTGTATTAATTGGTTTACATTAACTATTAGGCTTGCTGGAAAGAATTTGTTGACTTCAAGGCTTCTTGTTATCTTTGCAATAACTTCTGCTGACAGTTTACAATAAGTTCCTTTGGTTGAATTAACTGTTTAGCTGTATTGATGCAAAATATCTCCTGGTTTGGTAATAACTTCGGCCTTCTTCTGATTGATTTGAGGTTGTAGGTGGCTTTGTGTCAGCTAGGGGATTCAATTAGCACCTGAGGTGGCAGCGTAGGCTCTCTGTCTGAGAAAACACTCATGAATTTCTTCAAACTGTGTTTATTTGGGAGAATTAGGCTTTTAATAATCCATTGTTGGCCGTAAGCCTTATAAAAATGTCTTCAATCTTCCATGCTGGTGTGTTTTGTCCTTGACACTGATATTCTTTGATTTGTGATTGACTTGCTGTGTTTATTGGTATGCAGGGCTGTGCAAGGGTGATATGGCATCAATGCCTCATGAAACATTGATGAAACATAGAGCTTCTTCCTATGAATGGTTTCCTCTGGTGAATCGAAGGCGGGAGGATCGTCACCCTCTGCCTTCGAATTTTCTTCAGACGTAGCGGAAAAAACCTTGGAACTCTGCAAAATGCAAACAATATTATGAAATCCTGCATGTATGAGTTTCCTGCTTCAGAAGGCATGTGGAGAGAGCGTGGCCGTTGGATGGCATCATCCAACGGTCGAGATTGATGAGAATGAGTCAAAAGGAAGAGGGGAAGGAATTAAATCGGAGCCGTCGATCGCGCAGAGATCAACGGTCGGGAGCAGAGGCGAAAAGTCAAAGCGGAGGAGTCAGGGTGATGAATTGTGGGCCGTCGATTTGTAGATCAGATCAACGACGAAGACTCTTTAATGAAACATGTCGTACCTTGGTTATCGCATGGGCATCTTCGGAGAGCGATCACCGTCCGATGAATGACCTTAGATCGGACGGTGGACGTTAATATCACGACGGGTCCACGTCCGATATTTAACGCGCGATGAATGACGGTTTTTGAAAATGGGCCCAAGACACGTGGCGGTTGGTGTATGGAATCGCTGGGAAATAGAAGAAACCGCCGCGCGCTCAAAAGTGGTGCGATGAAATCCGCTTGGTTTTTGCAGCAGTAAGTGGATGGCGGGGACCACCGGGACAAGAGATCGCGCGCCGTCGATCTGCAGATGAGATCGATGGTGCAGAGCGACTAGATTTTTGCACTGGAGGAGAATTTCAAAATATACTAAAAATCGAAAAATTTATATAAACGAAGGTTCAAACTTTGGGGGTCGAAATATTAATTCAAAGTGGGTAGGCACCCGACTGCGGGGCCATGGGTTACATGGAAAACCATATGACCTCGAGGGTTATGGATAAAGGGCTTATCGGCATGGGGGGGTGCGATGAGCGCTTAGATGGCCAGCGCTTGGTTCTAACACCAAGGCGTATGAAGAGGAAAGGTTTAAAGACTTAGCCCAAAAGGCTTAAGTCTATATAAAAATATGATTTTTATAGATATTCAATGATTTTCAAAGGATTTGGAGGTTTCGGTATAGTTTAAAAATGAGTTTTGAACCATGGAAAATGATTTTCATGAATGGAAGAAGGGGAATCATGAAAATAGAGGAATTTATGGGAGTAAAAGGGGTAAAAATGGAGGTTAGTTTTGTGGTGGAAGGGAGGGAAAAAAGGTAATTTTGTAGCAGTTTTTCTTCATGTAATGACACAAAATTTTTGAGTTGAAAAGGGGAAAGCAGTGACGATTGTCCAAAATATAGGATATCATCAAAAGACTTTAAGCATCAACAATTTTTAGCAGTGAAATTGTTTCTTGAAGGCTATCCAAAAACATTTAGCCACCACTCGATATGACAGAAATTATAGGTGGCTAACACATAGGAGTATGTCATACCACTATTGAGGAATTATTCATGGATCCATATATCATCTTGCTTCCAGTACATGGTAAGAATTTTGTTTTTTCATTTATTGATTATCTAACACAATATTTGCATAATCTTACCATTTGCATTCAGTGCATTGCTCCACAAGAGGGAAGCTTCTCATTGGGCTCCATGGTCAATTTTGGGCCAAATTATATGACAGAGACAACCTTCTTTTGTGTGGCCTTGGGCAAGTGTGTTATTATTTCATGTATGCTCAGTTGATTTACCCAACCATTTACCATTCACTAGTAGATGTAATGACATACATAACTAGCAATTTGTCAAGAAACAACTTGCCATATTATTTTTTGAAACAACAGTCAGGAAAACTGTGCTGTGACCACTTGGGAAATTGTTGGTACCTTCCAACACTACATGAAACCTTCAATATTTTTCTCATTTGGATGCCATATGGTGATCATGTCCTATTCATCATATATGGGATGGTTTGGGCCAACATATTTCATAATTTTTGGGAGAAGATATTTGGAGATATAGTCTTCTTATTGCCACTTGAGGGCAACATTATTGCAGCCCAAGATCAACATATACTCTACACTTATCATAAGTGGAGAGGAGGACAACATGGGGTAGGCTGTTTTTTCTACCATGTTCAGTTATTCAGCCCACCTACATTTCAGGAGCCAAAGGTGGAGGAGGATTTTCAGGAGTTGCCATGTGGGGAGTGTTATGGATCATTTGCAATATCCTTTTATTTTCAATTTTGAAAATATATTAAAAAAAATAGAAAATTGTTAAAATATGTTAAAGTATTAAATTTTTTATACTTTAGCATAAAAATATTTATGTTCATTGTATTATAGTTAAAATTTTAAATACTTTTGACTTTATTAAAGTCAAAAGACTCAAGCAGAAATTGTATACAATATCTTGAGGAAACAGTCACTCAATCTAGGCAATACAAGCCTCAAGAAACATGTACATGAAAAAATGAAGATCACTGCTACACAAAAAATGCCCAAGGATATGGCAACGCAGTTTTATTAAAGGAACTGCTATTGGGAAGTGTCAATACATAAATATGACAATGTATAGCTCATGAAATGTGGGGAGAAAAGATATACACCCCCAAACACAATTCTAAGACAATCCTGGAAGGATTTCCTGAAATATGCAAATGACAAAATATCGGAGTAGCAGGGCTGGGTAGCAGCTACAACTCTAGAACTGGATGGATATGGCTGTAGATGATGCACAAGTTGAACAAACCTCCTCCAATGGATCTTCCAAGTGAAAGGTTGATCCTAACACTGAAGATCTTACCCTCTAAATAATCACTGTAACCCTCACTGTAGATGCTCAATGAAAATAACGCAGTCAATGAGAGGGACTGCTCTATAGATGATGGAAAATGGTTGGCCTAATGCCAAAGATGATGGGAATCAGCTCAAATTCTTACTCATTGATCCTCCAAAGGAAAGGAGGCTCCCTCCTCTGAAAAATAGCTCTGGAAGTGGTGTTGTAGAACCTCCACTGCAACACCCTGCAACATAACGTTATAGTTCAGCAGAAATAACGCTGTAGCTGAAGGAGGTGGCTTGGCCTTGAGCCTAGATGTGGAGAAATGAAGTGCAAGCTCCCTCAAGAGGCCTCTCAAGAAAGGAGATGGGATTCCCGCTCAGGAACACCCGGTGCTAAGCAACATGACACCTCTGCTAAACAGCAAGAGAATGCACAAGAGTCTAACCAGACCATAAAATCAATAATCAATAACATGTATAACAATGGCTGCCTTTCCCTCCTTTTAAACAAATGGAAGCCCTCTCACCATGGGTCCCAATCATTAGGGTTTCCTCCACCAAGGAATCTTCCTCCCATTCATACTTCGCTGTCTCTCCAAGTGTACTCCACCTCCTATCCCAACGCTGTTGACTTGGTCAAACTTGACCTTGTCCACATGAAAATAACCCTGTTCACACATGAGGGTGTGAAATCCAGCTCTTATGACTATCCCCTCTCACATTATGAGGGATTTTATTCATGTTTTTAATATGCACGGGCTTCCTTACCCATTTATTAAGCTGCTAGGTGATAAAAACAAAAATCAATATTCTAATTAACTGCATGATAATTTTGGAATGTTACAAAAACCGGTGGTTACTTTCGATCCTCATGTTGCAGAGGTATTCTTCTATTCCACCTTTTTATATATCAGTACTTTTACGTGATTCCATTCTACATAATTGTATGCTATATTCTGGTGCATCTCATAATCTTATGCCATTATTTGTGATGAAAGAGCTAAATTTACAAATATCTAAGCCATATAGAGACCTCTATTCTTTTGATTAAAAAAGGATGAAGTGTGTTGGTCTTATCAAAGACATGGTTGTTTCCTTGGCCCAAATTCTAGCCAAGAGTATCATGATGGATGTAGTAATTGCAGATATTCCGGCTAGATTTGGTATGTTGTTGTCCATATATTGGGGAGAAAAGCTTGAAGGTGTCTTAAAATTTGATTTCACATATGCTATCATTCCTTTTTTCAATGGGGAAGAGAGAAGGTTGTACAGGGAAACTAGATTCATGAAAACTACCACCAAGAAAGATGCAGGTAATTCCCCTATTTATGGTCAAGAGAAGGAGGATCTCTCTTGTTTTATGCTACATGAAGATGCAGAATTTGTTGAAGACTTACAGAAGTAGCTCTCTTCAGTGAGTCTACACAAGGAGCTGCATTCAAATAAAATTTGGAGGTGTTATTTCGATGGTGCATATTCTAAAGAGGGCACAAGAGCTGGGTTCATATTCATATCTCCTAAAGGTAATCTTTTACCTTTTTCTTTCAAACTTGAATTTGAATCAACCAATAATGTAGCTGAGTACGAAGCATTAATTTTAAGTCTTCAAACTGCTAAACAAATGGGAATTCAATCTATTTCCATTTTTGGTGATTTTGAATTATTAATAAGACATATTAAGAATTGGTGTCAGACCAAGCATCCCAGGTTGAGATCTAATAGAAATGAGGTGTGGGATCTAATTGAAAATTATTTGGAAGCCTTTAATCTTCAGTTTATTCCAAGAGAAGAAAATAGAATGGCAGATTCACTAGAAATTGTAGCCAGTACATTTAAGCCACCAATTAATCCAAGACTGAGATATGAAATTGAGTTGAGACAAAGGCCTTCAATCCCTGATAATGTAAAGCATTGGCAGGTTTTCGAGGATTATGATGAGATCAATCAATTCTTAACAATGATTGGAAATTTTGAAGACAGTGAAATTGATTTAGAAAGTGAACAAAATGATCAAAATAATGTTCCTAGAAACCTGAAACAGACAATTGGTGACCAGAAGATAATTCAATTGAAGGATAATATTTTTCCCAGAGGCCTGGTTCCTCTTGAAAGATTGTTTGATGCTAATGATGTAGCAGTAAATCCGAAGAAAGTATCTCAGGATGGAAAGATGGAGGATTGTAATTTAGGAATTCGGTAGGAGCCAAAAATGGTCAAGTTGTTTAAAGGAGTTCCTAAAGAATATAAAGAAAGGTATATATATCTTTTCAAGGAGTTCATGGATGTGTTAGCATGGTCATATGAAGATTTAAAGACTTATGATTTGAATATTATTCAACATAAAATACCACTGAAAGAAGGGGTTAAGTCACACAAGCAGAAGCTCAGATAGATTAATCCATTGTTACTTGCCCCAATTGAAAAAGAGGTAAATAAAATTTTACAAGAAAAAATCATAGTCCTACTCAGATACTCAGAGTGGGTTTCAAATCTAGTTCTAGTCAGGAAGAAAAATGGAGAGATAAGATTGTGTGCAGATTTCAGGAACTTGAACAGAGCTTCTTTGAAGGATAATTATCCTTTGCCAAAGATGGATTATGTGCTACAGAAAGTGACTGGGGCTTATAGGTTATCCATGGTGGATGGTTTCTCTGGGTACAACCAAGTAGCTATTGAGAAGGAAGATTAGAAGAAAACAACCTTTACCATGCCCTGGGGAACATTCATGTATGCCAGGATGCCATTCAGCCTCATGAATGTAGGAGCGACTTTCCAGAGGGAAATGGATATAGCTTTTGTGGGTGACAAATTTGTAGTCATATATTTGGATGATGTGACTATTTTTTCAGGTTCTGATGATGAACACTTGGAGCACCTGCAGAAAGATTTCTTGAAATGCATAAAATTTGGGTTATCATTGAATCCTAAGAAATCCTTGTTTACTTTAGAAGAATCTCAGTTGTCAGGACATATAGTTTCAAACCAAGGAGTGAAAATTGATCTAGCAAGAGTTGAGGCTATATAAACAATTCCATTGCCTAGACGTAAAAAAGATATCCAAAGATTTCTAGGGAAAATTAATTTTCTGAGAAGATTTGTTCCAAATTATGCTGAGATTGTCAGAAGAATAACAGATATGTTAAAGAAGAACGCTAAAGTAAAATGGGACAAAGATGCAAGAGAATCCTTTGCCAAAATTAAAGAGGATCTTCAAGAAGCTCCAGTTTTTATTAGTCCAGATTATCTGAAACCTTTCCAAATATTTTCATTTGCATCACCTTCCACTATTGCTGTTGTGTTGTTACAGAAGAACGAAGAAGGTAAAGAGAAACTGGTAGCATTTTTCAGTAAGGTCCTCAAATATGCAGAACTCAAATATAATATCTTGGAGAAGCAAGTATATGCTTTAATTAAATCATTGAAAGATTTCAGGACGTATGTACTTCATTCTCAAATAGTAGCATATGTACCTAATTCTGCTGTGAAAGATGTATTGATTCAGAGTGATGTGGAGGGGAAAAGAGGAAAATGGATTGCCAAAATACAAGAGTATGATTTATACATTAAGCCAACCAAGTTAATAAAGGGACAGGGACTAGCTAAATTGCTGACAGAGTCTAATTTCCAAACTCTGGGAATTAATTTTCTTGCACCGCTAGATGAAGTGGTTGAGGAGACAAATCAAATTACAACAAAGTCAGCAATCAAATACAAATTTCTTTGCTCAGATTGGTATAAAGATACTATTCACTATTTGTGTTTTTTCTCTTTCCCTCCCTCAGTCAATAGAACAAAGTACAGAGCTCTAAAACTTAAAGCTCAACCTTATGTTATAATTGATGTTAAATTATATTGGAAAGATCCTGCTGGTGTCTTGTTATTATGTTTGACAGAAGGAGAATCAATGGAAGTTATTAAAGAGTACCCTGAATGTTTGTGTGGAGGTCATTACAGTTGGAAAGTAACTTCTCGTAGGATTCTTAAATCAGGTTTTTACTGGCCTTCTTTATTTGCTGATGTGTACAGAGTTGTTAGAAGTTTTCAGAAATGCCAATTGTTTGCAGAAAAGAAAATGTTAGCTCATTTACCTCTTCTCCCTGTTTTTATTAAAGAACCCTTCAGAGAATGGGGATTGGATTTTATTGGAGAAATTAATCCACCATCAAGTGGGAAGTTTAAGTGGATTCTGAATGCCACTGATTATTTTACAAAATGGGTGGAGGCAATTCCTACCAGAAAAGAAAATGATCTGGTAGTAATAAAGTTTCTAGAAGATAATATTTTCAGTAGGTTTGGATGTCTAGTGAAAATTGTAATAGACAATGCTCAGGTATTCAACTCAGTAAGATTCATAATTTTTTGTCAAACTTATAATGTGATCTTGTATCATTCTACAACATATCATCCTCAAGGAAATGGATTAGCAGAATCATCTAACAAGACATTGGTTAAGATTTTGAAGAAAAAATTTAATGAGAACCAGAAGAATTGGACTCAAAGCTAATATTTGCTCTATGGGCAGTAAGAATGACTATTAGGAGATCTACTGGTAAGTCCCCTTATGAGTTAGTATATTGTACTCAAGCTTTGTTTCCTATTCAGTTAGCAAGACTAGTAATTTATTTTCTTCAAGAAGCACAAGAGGAACCTAATGCATTGATAAGGTAATAGAATTGAGTGAAATCAGGAATAAAGTTAGGGACAATTTGGTCACATATCAGGAGAAAATGAAGTCCATTTTTGACAGGAAGGCAAAGGAGATTATGTTCCAAACTAGAGATCTGGTATTAATATGGGATACCAGAAGAGAGGAGAAGGGAAATCGTGGTAAGTTTGATCCTATATGGTATGGCCCTTATAAAATCACTGAAGCTAGGTCAAATAACACTTTTATGCTGGAAAATATTGATGGAGAAGCAATAGGACTGCCTGTGAATGGGTAGTATCTGAAACATTGTTTCCAGCACTAAAAATAATTGGTTCATCATTGTACATATTCAGTTTTCCTCTTTGTATATTTTTCATCAAACATTATTTGAATCCATGCCCAAAGTGAAGGCATTGATCTGCAGGTTCTTAGTGTTTCGTGGAAAAAAACACTATCCCCAGGTGGTGCTAGATGTTGTGGATCATTTGCAATATCCTTTTATTTTCAAATTTGAAAATATATAATAATAAAAAAT
Source organism: Pinus albicaulis (assembly GCA_034641835.2). Classification (NCBI taxonomy): domain Eukaryota; kingdom Viridiplantae; phylum Streptophyta; class Pinopsida; order Pinales; family Pinaceae; genus Pinus; species Pinus albicaulis. The sequence continues at coordinate 215,883,829 of CM076573.1, forward strand.
AGAAAATTGTTAAAATATGTTAAAGTATTAAAGTTTTTATACTTTAGCATAAAACTATTTCTGTTCATTGTATTGGAGTTAAAAGTTTAAATACTTTTGACTTTATGAAAGTGGGTCCCGACTTAAATTTTAAATGTTGATTATTTTACTGAGTGGGATGCGATAATTTCTTGAGCTCCAAACAAAAGACTCAACCCGTGGGCACTACTAGCGCACGAATTAATATAGAGGGTGCCTCTGTAGTTGACTATGTTGACTGTGGGAGTAACACAAATGAGCAGTGGAGATTGGTTGCGGGGGCACAAGCCAAAATAATTCTCCATACTTCGAGACCCCCCGCAGTGACGTAAGGTGCTAAGTTGGTTACAATTGTCTTCCACATTAGGAGTGCTTAACGGTCAGTTGGCACGTCTTGTCAGCATTTAAGTTCAAAGCCGCGCCACCTATTTAAATGCAATTCTCATTCTTTCCGAAGTCATTTGTGATTAAGTTGATGTTTGAAATTTGTTTGTGCTGTGTCCTATTCAGTTTTCTGTCACCCTATCAAGAATTGGCCACCCTGTAAATCGTCCATTGTCATAATTCTGAATCATGGCTAAATGCTCATCCCCGTCAAGTTCTACTAGTCATATCCATCTCATGGATACCGAGAGGGAAATCCATGACACCAATTGTTCCTTGGTTCTCCTTCCATTTTACCAGCAAGTTCTCTTGAATGATAAAGCTTCCCTGATTTATACTACCATGGAAAAGTTTGGTGTGCTATCTACATGTATCCCTAAAACCCATCTTTTTCCTGAATTCATATATTGGTTGGTATCTATTATGTATCCTGGGAAATGTTTTGTGATGAATTGTCAGGGGGAGAATGTTTTTCAAGTGTTTGCCCATTTAATTCGCCAAGCCCTTTATTACCCTGAGTCAGAGTCATATGTTCAATTCTCTGATGATTCTTTGGTAGCATATTATGAAAACCTTGCAGGTCAAGATTTTAATCATTTTATTCATTTTCTAAAGCCTAACACGCAAAAATTTCAGCCTGACAGTAAAGATTTTCCTATGGAAATTTTTGAACTGAGGTTAAGCCAGTACTAAGAAGCATTGCAAAGATTCTGGGAAAGATGATGAAAGCACAGTGGATAAATCAATCTTGGGGATGTTTTCCATGATGATGAAGCCAGGAATGGTGCTGGATATTCCATCCTATTAGCAAGAAGCTGTCAATTCACAACTCATGAGCTTATCATTAACAGGTTCTTTCAGGTTTCCTTAATTAATTATTTACTTGTTCTTATATAAAAATGTAGAGGAATTCATGCATCTTGGTTTGAATATTATGGATATGAATAAGAAGAGGCAATCAGTAGTGTTCTGGACATATATAGTAAGAAGAGAGCAAAATTTAATGAATAACCTACATATACTCAACCTGGTTTTTCCTTACAGTTGGGAGAGGAACAAAATGTTCATGCTTCACCCAAGAGACATGAGAGCACTCTTGAACAAGTGCCTCTGATCAAACAGATGTTTGCCCAAATTGTATAGAGGAACTAGAAGATGAAGGCCAACATGGTGGCCCAAACTAAATATGAAATTGATCCAGATCAAACAAGACTTTTAACTGCCATGGATCTTGAGAAAGATCAATTCCGAATTTCCCTATCACATCCTTCAGATATGTCAATTTGGTTTTCTAACAATTTCAATACTGTAAATGTGACTGTAGATGTGAAGAAAATCCCATTGCTGGATAAAGTGAACCTACATATGCAAACAAGTCAGTTGATTGTAAATGACCTGAAAAAGACTAATGCAATGGAAATGAAGGCAGAAAATATGCTTGGAAAAGTAATTAAGAAGTTAAAGTTAGAGAAAGCCAACTCTAGGGCTTTAACAATTCAGAATGATGAGCTGAAGAAAATCATAGTAAAGATTGGAGTGGATCCTAATGATAGGACTGCCATGCAGAAACTTCTGCAAAGCGCTGAAGCAGAGATATCTATATTGAAGGAAAATTTAAAATTGCCTACAGGAGAGCATTCAACGGCTGTAGAGGTTGCAGAGGTAGAGAACGAGAAAGAAAAGCTTCTACAACATCTCATGCAAAAGGAGGAAGAAGTCTCTAAGTTAAAACAAACTGCACTGTCACTACAAAATCATATTGATATTCATTCTTGTACTTTTATTTTTCCATCAGTTAATGAAGACACACTAGCACATATTTCTCAGTTGACTACTGAATTATAGATGGCAGAAAAAGATCGGAAAAAGGCTCAAGAATATTTGGAGACTGCATCAAAGATTATTCAAGCTGCAGAAAATGAAGCCAGTAAATACAAAATAGATAGTCAGAATGCTAATGATGAGATTAAAAATCTCAAAGAAAAACTGAAAGGGAACATATATTTAATACAGGCAAAAGATATCATTTGGAATGATATCATTTCAGAAATGAAATCAATTTGGAGCTTTTTGATGGTGGTTGCAGAAGAGAAAAGTCTCATCAAGGAATTTGAAGAACAAGTCATGACAGATAGACATAAGACAATTAATAGGGCTATTTGGGAAAAAAAATTCATTGACTTTATTAATTCTAAAACAGATCAAGAGTTAGAAGAAAATGAGATTAAAGATAGAATCCTATATGCAGTGGAGATCAATAAGATGATTGTCAAGAATGATTACAGAAAGGCTACAAAAAAGAAGTTGATGGAAATTAAAGAAGCAGTAAGTCAGTTTGATAAGTTATTTGACAAAATAACAAGAGCAGGTCTGCCTTCATGTTAGGGACTTGGAGGAAGTTTGTTGTCATGGGATTATTATGAAAATTTACTAGTATTGAAAAAAAATAAAGTTGAAAATACACATGAAAAGAATCAGGTGCTTAAGGGAGAAATGGTGATCAAATTTCTTCATAGACATTTTCAGCTGATGTGGTTGGTAAAAAATCTATTTGCAGAAAGGCCATCTTACAACCGAATTACTGCTTTCAGATTGGAGTATCACAATCTGATACATTCACCCAAGACAAAAGTAGAGATATGGAAGAAGTGTAGAGCTTGGACGATAGACTTTCCAAAATATCCTTTGACTTCAAAGAAAGACAAATTAGTTGATCCAGGAGATGTAGCAGCATCATCGTCAATTCACATTCAACATATAGATTAGGGTGTTAATCTTTATGTAATTTTACTCTTCCCAAGATGATGTAATTGTAATAAGATGTTTTGATGGTATGTTGTAGAGAGCCTACGTAGTCCTAAGAATTTGGGATATTTAGGACCAGTTATAGCAGTTCCCAACTGCTTTTTATTGATTTTAATGTAATAGTTAAGGAGAATAAGGGTTCCAAGTTTTGGACCTTCAAGACTGCAATTTTTGTACTTAGGGCTTTAATATGATTATTGAATGAAAAGCAAGTTTCTGGCATCTGTTTATGTTGATATGTATTCAAGTTTACATTTTGTGTGTTCTATCTTTGAATAAGACAAAGTAATGAGCTGCAGGTCTCTTTTTACTTATGTAAGCAAGAGTTAAAATCCTTAATTGGCGCTCCTTTTTTTTAACTATTTCCTTCATATAATTCTTCTGGAGTTTGAGGTGATATATTCTGTGTAACAACATATCAGTTTGGGCTTCTTTCTTTCATTTTCTTCTGGTCATTTCATTCAACATCAGCAAATGATAACATTGTGAGACATTCATTATATTTGATTTTTTAGGGTTGAATGATAAATACTTGAGGGTGATTAAACAAAGACAAATATTTCTGTGACATAATCATATAAATGTCTTAAGCACTGATACCTTATCATAGCTAAGGGATTGTCTCTTAAGGTAAAATAGGGAGGTAACTCATTTCGTATGGATGATAGCTTGGGGATGGAGGATCCACATGGGAATGATGATTCCCAATGCATTTCAAATCCCATGCCTCAAAGTGAAACACCTTATTTCCTTCTTGAGTACTCTACTTATTCATGATGATAGCTATTTAGCTAGCTTACATTCTTGGGAGGGGAAATATGGAGATTTGTCGATGAGACAACATTTAATTCCTTGGAGGAGTTTATCATATGTGGATGCTACAGGAGGAGGAGGGGAGACTTCTCAGTTCTATCCTTGTAGTTGCTTGAGTACAAGCAACCTTTGGGAGGGGTGGACTGTAATATTCCAAAATTAGCATGCAACTAATTGGAATATTGATTTTTGCTTTTTACACTTAGGAGATGAATAAATGGGTAAGGAGGCCCATACATTTCTAAAATAGGAATAAAATCCCTTATGATGTGAAAAGGGATCATTATAATAGCTGGATTTCACACCCTCATGTGTGAAAAGGGGCATTTACATGTGGACAAGGTCAAGTTTGACCAAGTCAACAACGCTGGAATAAGAGGTGGAGATCATCTATGGAGACAACACAGTGATAGTGGGAGGAATATTCCTTGGTGGAGGAAACCCTAATGAGTGGGAATAAAGGTGAGAAGGCTTCCATTTTTATATAAGGAGGGCAAGGCAGCCATAGCAAGGCATGATATGGATTATTGATTTTGTGGTCTGCATGACTATTGTGCTTTCTTCAACTATTTAATTGAGATTGCTGTGTTGTTTAGCACAAGGCATTCCTGTTTAGGAATTCCTTCTCCTTTATTTAGAGGCCTCTTGAGGGAGCTTGTAATATATTTCTCCACATCCAGGCTTGAGGCCAAGCTACCTCCTTCAGCTACAACGTAGTTTCTGTTTAGAGCTGGGTTGTGTTGCAAGGTGTTGCAGTGGAGGGTTGATAACACCACTTCCAGAGCTTGTTTTCCAGAGGAGGAAGATTTATTTCCTTTGGGAGATCAGTGAGGAATATTTTGGAGCTAATTTCACATCTTGGCACTTGGCCAACATATTTTCTTTCACCTACAGTGCAGTATCCCTCAGTGACTATGTTATTTCTATGACCATTTGCAGTGAGGGGTTGCAGTGTTTGTTTGGAGGGTGAGATATTCAGTGTTAGGATCAAAATTTCACTTGGAAGATCCATTGGAGGAGGTTTATTCATCTTATGCATCATCTTCAACTATCTCCATCCAGAATTCAAATTGCAGCTGCTACTCAACCCTAGGGCTACACTCCGACATTTTTGTCTTTTTGCATATTTCAAGAAATCCTTTCCGGATTGTCTTGAAATTGAGTTTGGGAGTCTAGATCTTCACTCCCAACATTGTATGAGCCATATATTTGCAGATGTATGTTATTTCACATTTCCAGTAGCAGTGTACCATCTATGACTGCTTTGTACTTGTTCATGAGCATTCTGCAATATAGTAGCATTTCACTTTTGGCATATGTATTCATGGGAGGCTTGTTTGCCTTAATTATTTGAGTTGTGCCCACCTCTATTGTACATATTTGCTGCTGAATTACATAATAAAATGGCTCCATGGTTTTCACACATTTTGGTGTAATGTTATTCACTGCTATTTCCATCATTGTGTTCATATATTGTTGCTTCCCCATTTGGGAATATTACAGAAACAGGACACATAACAACCAAGCAGGGAAAGGCAGCCAAGCGGGAAAGAGGGAAATACTGGCAGTGCAAGTAAGCGAAAGCTAGATAAGGAAGAACGCAGGCAGTCGCGCGGGAGGATGGAAGAGTGGAGACAAAAATGCGTTAGTCAGTCTTGTGGTTTTGGGTCTGAGTAGTAGGCAGATCTCTGAGAAGACTCTGACCTCTAATGTAATGTACTATTGCAAAATATAATATATGGTGACATTGTGGCATTTGATGTGTCATCTGTGTATGCCTTTCTGTGTATGAATCTCTAGAGGGATAATTACAATCTTCTTATAACACATCTTGGTGTATTTGTGTAATATCCCAAAAGGGAGAATGTAGTAATATTGAAACACAATATAAGAAGTGCAACTATGTAAACAATAAATCTAAAGAAAACATCAGAATATATAGAGAAGCTGAGCCATTTTATTATATGGAGATGAATAAGTTACATAATGTACAGAAAATGAGTAGATCTAGCCCAAGGGATGGCTTAAAATCACCCTGCAATGATGCTACAATTAGCACTGTGTAACTGATGAGCTTACAGGAAGAAATACTACACTGTCCCTTATGTTGCTGATATACATGGAACTGTTGCAAAAGGAAATGCAGATATATGGAGCTCAGGAGCTCTGATGATGCCAAGATTCAGTATCTAGCCAATGTGATGGGAACCCAAGATAACCCAGAAAGGATTTTCCAGATCTACAACTTTGGAAAATCACCCTCCTAGGGTTTGATCCTTTGTCTGCTAGGTTATACAGATTTGAAGCTATATCTAATCCAAAGATGGCTGCAATATTTTCTACAAACAGATCTGAGCTTTGAGGGCTGATCCCTCATTCAGATCTACAAGCTAGGAGCTTGAGATCTTGTCTCCTCTTCTTCCTCCTTCATATTGCAAATGCTACAGAAACTACACTGTACAAGAGGGAGAGGCTCTATGCCTACTGAAATATGCTGCAATAGATTCCAGGCTGATGGAAATAGGAATGGAAAGGTGAGGGGATGATCCCTCACAGGATTACTAGCTGAAATACTAGTAACTTCCTTCCTCCTTTAGATCTGCAATGATGGAATGCACAATCCTTGATGGAACTACTGCTGATAGGAGGTCAATAATTTTTGGCATGATTCCAGATCTAAAATGAAGCCCTGGGAATTCTGATCTTCAAGCCCAAGGTGATAGGAATAATCCTACATCGGTTCTCCAGTTGAAATACTGAAGACAACCTCCACCTCCAAACTGATCTTCAGAAATTGCGTAATTCTTGAATGTAGATGTTCTACAGATGATGGAAAAGATAAGTGGCACCAATGCCTAATGTAGAATGAATTAAAACCCTCTTTCTAGAGCTACTCAAAGAAAGAGGAGGGATTCCCAACTAGGAACACCTTGTACTAAACAACACTTGCAATCTTAGCTAAACAACCAAAGAAAGCATGGAATGTCACATGAAAATTCCATATCTAAACAGACCTCAAAATATATAATCAATAGCCCCCTTCATTGTTGCCTTCATCTCATTTATATAGTATATGAGCCTTCCCATGCCTTGGCCCTCATCTAAACTGCGCCGTGCATGTGAACATGATCCTCCATGTTTGATTGCGCTGTCTCTCCAAGTCCTCCATCATGTCTAGATGCAATGTACACCCTCTGCATCATGTGTGCATTAATTGCACCACTTCCTCCATCACTTCATCATGAATGCTATATGATCTTTCATTAGATTACTTCCATGATCTTAGTTGACTGCTTCAACCTCCAAGATCTATCTCATTAATGAGACATGATCTCCAATTCCATTCACATTACTAGTTTCTACACTACCTAATTATGTATATCTAGGCTTAATTAATCCACATTCACAGATAAAAAGTGGATATTTATTCATCTTGAGGATTATGGGTCCCTCCACCCTTTTATTTACTTAATTTATTAAGAAAATTAGAACTCTAATATTCCAAATGTCATGTGAAAATTTGGGAATATCACAATTTGATGGGATCGGTCCATTCTTTGTGTAATTTATGATAAGAATATTTTATGCATGGTTGTGGTGTATTTTCACTAGATAAGATATGATAATGTGGATACAAATATCATGGTTCTAGTTCTATTATTTTAGTAAGGTCACAACACGCCTCAGGTGAGACTCCTTACTCTCCCTTGTGCAAGGTGAAAAAGTTGGTGTTGTCCTAGAATATAGTGGGACCTTGTTCGCCTCTGAGCTTAAACTGGGTCTTGTCTAGAAGTCATTATTTTTTCCAACAACAACCCACCTATATGCTTACACTCTTCTTTGAATTGCTGACAATACAAACACCTAGAAAAAAACTCTGCCACTTCCTTCTTAAAATTCGGCCAATAATAGAAATTCTTTATTGTTGTCAACATCTTCTTATATCCCAGGTGACTTGAATATGATTTTGCATAAAACTCCCTCAAGATAAGCTTATTGATCTCACTATCATCCGACACATATATCTTATCCCTGAATCTCACCAAGCTATCTGCTGTAAGATGATAATCCACATCTTTATCACCTGTACCCTGCTGTAACCCATGCATAAGCTCCATATACCTGTCAGCCTGTTGTCCTACTTGTAAGATCTACTCTTCTAAATCTGTCCCATATGAGCTCACTGCTACAACATGGTTCAACTGCACTTTCCTGTTAAGAGCATCTGCAACCCTATTCTTATTTCCCTTGATGTATCTAATCTTGAAGTCAAACTCGCTAAGGGTAGCCAACCATCTAGCTTGCATCGAATTCAAGTTTGGTTGGTTAATCATATATCTCAACCTATTGTGATTGCTCATGAATATAAGATAATGCCTCCACAAATTCAAGGCGTGAATAATAACTTCCAACTCAAGATCATGAGTCACATAGTTCTTCTCATGCTCATCCAATTTCCTGGACTCATAGCACACCACATGTCCCTCCTGCATAAGGACTCCACCAAGCCCTCTCTTGCAAGCATCTATACACACTACGAAATCTTTATCCGAAACTAAAATATTTTCTCTGCAATGATGTAATAGGATAGGCAATGCACGAGAAATCCCAGATGAACCTCCTATAGTAACCTGCTAACCCCATGAATGATCTAACTTCATCCACGTCTCTAGGAGCTTCCCATTCCATGATAACTTTTATCTTTTCTAGTTCTACTATTATGCCTTCCTTGGAAACAACATTCTTTAAGTAATGTACCTCTATATGAAAGAAACTGCATTTACTGAGCTTAACATACAACTGACACTCTCTCAGCAATCTCAACACTCCTGCTAAATGCTCAACATATTGTTCCTCATTCTTAGAATATATCAGGATGTCATCAATGAATACAATAAAAAACTTGTCCAAGTAAGGGCACAACACACTATTCATTAAGCACATAAAATTAGTTGGGGCATTAGTCAAACCAAAAAGAACTACAAAAAACTCATAGTGCCCATACCTGGTCCTGAAAGAAGTCTTGTAAATTTCCTCTTCCTTGATGTGTACTTGATGATATACTGGTCTCAAGTCAATATTTGAGGACATTGTTGCTCCCTTGAACAGATCAAACAAGTCATCAATCCTCGGCAATGGGTACTTATTCTTGATCATCACCTTTTTCAACTTCTTGTAATAAATGCACAACCTGTGAGTACCATCCTTCTTCTTCATGAAAAATACTGGTGCACCCCAAGGCGATACACTTGGCCTAATGTATCCCTTATCAATCATTTCCTTCAACCACAACTTCAAATCTAATAACTATGGAGTGCTAATCTTGTAAGGTGCTTTTGATGTTGGTGCTGCCCCTGCTACCAAATCAATAGAAAATTCCACTTCTCTGTGAGGAGGCGAATCTAGAATCTCTGTGAAAAATACATCCCGAAACTATTGCAATACTAGATACCTCTTGAATATTTCTACATCCTCAACATCCTTACCCTTGTCACTGGAAATATGAACTACAAACATCACACACCCCTTCCTACAACTGCGCTTAGCTTGCATAGCTGTGACCATCCTAACTGATGTAGGTTTCTTCTTTCCTTGCGACATTCTCTTTTCCCCATTATCATCCAAGCACTCAATAACCTTGTCATAGCAATTTACTTTGGTCCTGTGAAGATACAACCAATCCATACCAAAAAGCATACTATATGATCCTGATGGCAATGTATTCAAATGTGATGTTGTAGGCATACTGTTTAACTCAAATGCACAAGCTATTACCCAATTATGAACTCTATTCTTAGTATTTGTAGCCAACTACACCAACAAAGAATTTTCATGCACTTATTTTCTCAAGCCACACTTATCTACCAGGTCAGGATTAACATAAATATAATTAGATCTAGGATCAATCAAAATATAATCAACTCAACCACAAAGCTTACCTTCCATCTCGATAATGTATGCCTGATGGTTTGCCTGCTTGTTATACAAAACTGCATAAATTTGACGAATGTTATGACCAACATCCCCAATTGTCTGTGCCTCCTAAACACTATAGATATAAGGTCTACCTCCCTAGTACAATGGAAAATCCTTCTTACAATGATATTTTCCACATATCCAATACTACAACAGTCCTCTAACATCACCTCTAGTCTGCTACGACCCATGTCCCTTTTCAACTACATTAAATTTCTTGTAAGGAGAAACATTTTCTATCTCATCTGCATCTTGAGGTCTTCCCCGCTTCGGTGGCCATATCCCTTTAACTTTCTCATTTTGTCTCAAATAACACTTAGGCTCAACTTTGTTCTTTAACTTCTCATAAAAATGCTTCAACTTTCGGATGTCATCTTCCAACGATCTAGGCTCACCATGCTCAATCCAGTATCTATATGCTGTTGAAAATCCATCGATGAATCTCTGAATCTTAGCCTTCTCATCCTTTATAAAAGGTACATACCTCAAGAGCTCCAAGAATTTGCTAGTATACTCATCATCTATCATAAGACCCATCTATAGCTCATAAAAATCCTTAGTTCTATCATCATAATATCTCTTATATAAGTATGTTAGGTCCCTATATTACTAGTGTAGTCCCTTATTTTTGTTGGTGTTGCCCCTTATTGTTATTTTTGTGCCCCATAAAACCCCACTATTGTTATTGATAGATTATGATAAAAACCAATCAATCACATGATCAACATCTTTAACATACTTCTTAAGCAAAGATATATGAAAAACATCATGGAATTTCATTGTGGAAGGAAGTGCAAGTCAATAGGCCACTGATTTGATCCTCTCAATGATATTGAAGGGTCCACAAAATTGTGGTGCCAACTTGGCACATGACCCAATATGCAAGGAGCTATTCTTGGGCTTGATACACAAGTACACCTAATCCCCAACCTGAAACTCCTTACCTATTCCGATCTGCATAAATATTCTACCTATCTTGTGCTACCTTCAAGTTCTTCTTGATCAACTGCATTTATTGTTCCATTTCTGCCAAAATCTCTGGTCCAATAAGTACCATGTTAACCAGATCAATCCAACTAATAGGAGTGGTGCAAATCCGCCCATACATAGCCTCAAATGGACTCATCCTCAATGACTCCTGATACCCATTTTTGTAGGCGAACTCTACCAGTGGAATACATTCTTCCCACTTGCGCCGTTGATACATTAATTACATCCTCCACATATCCTCTAGTATGCTGTTGACCCTCTCAGTCTGTCCATCTTTCTGCAGATGATAAGATGTACTGAAGGCGAACTCAGTGCCCAAACCTGCAAGCAACTCCTTCCAAAACTTGTAAGTGAAATTTTCATCTTTGTCAGACACAATCTTCTTTGGAACACCATACAATCTGACTATGTCTCGGATAAACACCTATGATACATCGCTATCTGAGTATGTATACTTCAGCGGTATGAAATGTGTAACCTTTTTAAACCTATCCACAAAAAACATGATGGAATCATGCTGTCTAGTGTTGGGAAACCCTATGACGAAGTACATGGAAATGACCTCCCATTTCCACTCTGATATTGCAATCGACTGTAGCAGTCCACCTGGATGTTTACACTATGCCTTAACCATATGACAATCCAAACATATGTCTACAAACTCTTCCACATATTTCTTTAGATTCAAACAATAATAGAATCTCTTCACTGCAATAAATGTCTTCTGGTAGTGTGGGTGACTCGAATATGGTTTCGCATGAAAATACCTTAAGATCACCTTCTTGATCTCATTGTTGTCCAGTACACATATCTTGTCTCTAAATATAACCAGTCCATTTGTTGTGAGATGACAATCCAAATCTTGTACATGTGCATGTGTACCTGTACGTGTGCCAACGCCTGTACCTGTACCTGTACTCTGCTACAACCTGCGCACAATATCCATATACCAGTGATCCTGTTGACCTACTTGAAAGATCCTATCCTGTAAGTCTATCCCATAAGAGCTCATCATTGCTAAGTGGTTTACCTGTACCCTCCTAATAAGAGCATCTGTAACCTTGTTCTCCTTTCCTTTGATGTACCTGAACTCGAAGTCAAACTCATTGATCATGCCTAACCATATAGCCTGCCTCGCATTCAAATTTAGCTAATAAAAAAAGTACCTCAACCCAATGTGGTCACTTGTCAATACAAACTGCCTACCAAGAAGACAATGCCTCCACATATTCAATCCATGAATGATTGTTGCTAGCTTTAGATCATGTGTTTGGTAATTCTGTTCATGTTAATTTAGATTTTGTGACTCATAACATACCACCTATCTAGCCTGCATAAGGATCCCACCAAGTCCTCTCTTGCAAGCGTCTGTACACATGACAAAATTCTTGTTCGGATATGCAATCTTTAGAACTGGAGCATGTGTCAACAACTGCTTGAGCTTCTCAAAAATAGCCTCACACTCCTCTGCCCAATTTAACTTCTAACCTTTCCTCTGCAATGATGTAATAATATAAGAAATCAGTGAGAAGTTCCTGATGAACCTCTTGTAGTAACCTGCCAATCCCATGAATGATATCACCTCATTTACATTCTTAGGAGCTACCCACTCCATGATGGCCCTTATCTTCTCTGGATCTACTGCAATGCCTTCCTTGGAGATAACACGTCCCAAGTAGTGTACCTCAGTCTCGAAGAAACTACATTTTCTGTGCTTAGCATACAAATGATGCTCTCTCAACAACCTCAACGTTGCTGCCAAAAGCTCGACATGCTCTTCCTCATTTTTAGAATATACCAATATGTCATCAATAAACACAATCACAAACTTGTCCAAATAAGGATGAAACACACTGTTCATCAAACACATAAATTTAGTTGAGGCATTAGTTAAAACGAATGGAACTACAACAAACTCATAATGCCCGTACCTGGTCATGAATGCAGTCTTATATATGTCCTCTTCTTTGATGTGTACTTGATAATATCCCAATCTCAAGTCGATCTTAGATAACACTACTTCTCCCTTCAGCTAATCGAACAAATCATCAATCCTCGGTAATGGGTACCTTTTCTTGATGGTCACTTTGTTCAGTTGCTTGTAGTTAATGAATAGTCTAAGAGTGCCATCCTTCTTCTTTATGAGCAACACTAGTGCACCCCATGGGGATAAACTTGGTCTAATTTAACCCTTTTCAAGCATTTCTTTCAGCTGCAACTTTAGCTCTACCAACTCAAGTGTGCTCATCCTGTAAGGTGGTTTTGATGTTGGAGTTGCCCTTGGAATCAACTAAATAGAAAAGTCTACCTCCCTTTGAAGAGGAAACTCTGAAATATCTGCAGGAAACACATCCTGAAACTACTGTAAAATTGGATACCTGTTCTTCACATTTGCATCCTCAAATTCCTTACCTTTGTCACTATATATATGAACTACAATTAGTACACACCCTTTCCTACGATTGCGCTTGGACTGCATGGATGTCACCATCCTAAATGATGTGAATTTCTTCTTTCCCTGCAAGATTATTGGTTTCCCATTGTCATCCAAGCACTCAATAGCTTTTTCATAGCAGTCTATCTTGGTCCTGTGAAGATATATCCAATCCATACCCAATAACATAATGTATGATACCAAAGTAAATAAGTTAAGGTGCGCTGCTGTAGGCATACAATTTAAATCGAATTCACAAGCTCTTACCCAATGGTGAAATATTTTCTTCGCACCCGTGGCCAGTTGCACTAACTAAAGTATGCACGCATTTCCTTACTCAAACCACACTTATACACCAAGTTAGGATTAATACAACAACAGTTATATCCAAGGTCAATCAAAATAGAAACAAATTGATCACAAAGCTTATCGTTCATCTGAATGATAAAATCCCAATGATCTTCCTGCATGTTGTCCCTAACTGCATAAATATAAGGAATTCCATGCCCAACATCTCCCACTGTCTCTGCCTCCTGCGCACTGTAGATCTATGGACTACCACCCTGATGTTGTGGAAAATATCTCCTACGATGATCTTTGCCACATGTGCAACACTGTATAGGCTTCCAACCCTCATCCTTATTTTTCTCCTAAGATCAAAATCCCTATCCTCTACCAGATGCATTGAAATTCTTAGGTGGGGAAACATTCTCCTTGTTACCCGAATCTTGAGGCCTTTCTCGCTTCTTGTCCCATTTTCCTTTATTATTATTGTTACCTCTCCAACCTAGCTTTGCCTCAGATCTGCGCTTCGGTTTCTCATAACAATGCTTGAGTTTCTCGATGGCCTCCTCCAATGATATAGGCTCATGAAAATAAATCCTATCTCTAAATGCAATCGATAGACCACTACTAAATCTCTGAATCTTGGCCTTCTCCTCCTTGAGGTAAGGCACATATCTCAGTAACTCAAAGAACCTACTAGTATACTCCTCATCTGTCATGGAATCCATCTTCAACTCATAAAACTCCTTTTCCCTATCATCGTAGTATCTCTCTGATAGATACTTCTTCCAGAATAAACTTTCAAACTCACTCCAAGTCAACTACTCCTCATAAATATCTCTGACGTTCTTCACATATTCCCACCAAATGTTTTCTCTACCTCTAAGGCTGAATGTAGCTATCTTAGCTTTCGTGTTTTCCAAGTAATCATGCAATCTAAAAAAATTCTTCATGCCAAGTAACCATGCCTCCACATCCTGTGGTTTATTCATCTCTCGGTCAAATGTAGGTGGTTTTGCCTTTTTAAAATCATCCAGAAAATAGCCCCTATCATTCCTCCTATAAGGATGATAATGATAACGATCATGATGTCTGTCAAAACCAGAACTAGAATGATACTCATGTTTGTCACTTCTCCTATTAGGAGTGTCCAACAATCTTCCATCTTTAACCGTGTCATCCCTATCCGACCTGTAACCACTAGGAGACCTACTACCATATGCTCCATTGGTCTCATCCTCTTGCCCATAGTTGATATTAAGTGACCCCTGTTTCTGAAACTTTGACAAAATTTGAAGGATGTTTGCATTAACCTCTACTTTCTTTTCCCATGCTTGTATAATTTATCATTGTCTACCTTGAAACTCCTTATTTCTTCCTTTAGACTTCTCAGTGTATCTGCCAAATCAGATGAATGTCCAACACCATGCTACTCATATGACTCATAAGGAGAATCTTGGTAGTCTACCATTCTGCTATTCATCTTTTATTTCTTCCTGAAATGTGCAATATGTCAGCTAAACGAATTCATAAATAAACCAACGTACCTTAGTGTAATTTGGGGAGGATACATCCTGCAAGATCAACCAATCAACAAAATACATGTATATAAATAATCATAACAACATATAAAATCATAAAAAATGGTATACTGGTGCATAAACATCATTCTAGTTGGAGTCCAGTCATAGATGCATAACCATACCAAATACACAACATGACCTAACGCATAACCATACCAATGCAACTTAACCACACATGATCACAAGCACAAACCATACACAAGAATAAGCGGCATGTAACCAAACATGAATGACCAATGCATGTTCAACATATAACACCACACACAAACACACATACACAGAAACTAAAAAATAATTACCAATATGTGACCTAGCATACACAAGCATTGCATATACAACATGTAACAATATGTAAGCTAATGTGCATGGAAAATACACAAACATGGACAACACATAATCAGTCATACATGCATGACCACATGTTGACAATAACACTATCAATCCTCCCATGGCATCACCGCCGCCATCATGGCCAACAAAACACGGATGCACAAACACATACACCATAGGTAGGAGAAACACATACACAATCAACAAAAACATGACGAACACACTGCTCATCCAGTCCAAGGGTTGAACCATGCTCTGATACCACTCTGTAACACCCACTTCCCACATCTACCCCAGTAATCGATCAACTGAGTTAAACATTATGAGATGATACTAATGTGAGATTCAACCTCTTAGATGACCATGAGGAAGTGGAACCAATGGATACCTGATAAAAAAACCTTACATTGCATCAAAAACACCTCCAGGAGGAAACCCAACCTCCTAGACCCCTGAAACCTAAAGGGGGACTGATTTTTGACCAATTTAAGGCTTAGCCGTGGGCATGTAAGGGAAAGGGAGCGACTAGCAACCTATAGCCATGGGCATGCCAAGGCAAGGTCATGATCAGGGCCCCAAAAGGTCAGTTCTGTGCCTGCAACTCTGGGATTCGTGCCACCTTTTTAGCCCCAAATCCCAGGTCACTGCCTATAAATTTATCAAACTTTAGGAGAGGTTAAATAACATTAAAAAAAAGGTATGGAAGCAATAACATCATCAAGAAATAATTTGGACCCTCCTAGCCATGACAAGAATTTCGTTAAAAATGTCACAAACATTGCATATACAGGTATAAAAAATAGATTTAAACATGGGGGTCTCTTACAAATATGATAATAGCTAAAAATAATTGCTCCCCTACATTATAAGCTACAATACAATCTATTTGACCATAGATACATTATGTATTCATTTACAAGTAAAAACATAGATAGAGCCATACATCATCACTGATCAAATAAATGCTTGTAACCAACATAATAACAAAAAAAATACAATGGATATATCAAAAAATAAATCCATACATAAACCAATATATTTTCATACTGAATACCATAGGAATGAGCTCTTCATTAATGAATGTAAAAACCAACCGAAGATGGGACTTCCACGTTCCACCTGACCATAGATTGGCTGAGCCAAATATCTCTTCAGCCAATCACCCCCGTGCCATATTCCAAGCATGAATGTGGGACTCATAACCAACCAAAAAAGAACCAAAAAAGCATGGATGCTATCAGAGTTCTCCACCTACACTGTGAAGAATTTGAGTGTCTCCTAGTTTCTGAGGCTTTACCATAACCCATAGTCTGATCTAGGGGTCACCAGGCCCTACACCAAGACCATCTCTCTAGGATTTACTGTACATACAATCCTGGGACTAATATGACCAATGGAGAGAAACCCACCTCTTAGATTTATCGTATATCCTGCCATTTACCGAAAAGGATTCCTAGGCCCACCAAGGCACACAATCTGGCTTTACTGCAACCCATAGTCTGGCCTAGGGTTTACTAGGCCAATGGATTTACCGTGATACATAGTCTGGTTTAGGGACCACTAGGCCATGTGTTTTTCATTTTGGAGATCCACCCCACTCAGATTCAAATCTATTCAGCAATCCAACTCAGCCGAAGTATGCGAAACCCATCTCATCAAAGCTATACAGAAATGGCAAGGCTAGGCTAAAAAACATTATCACACCTGACAAAACCCATGCCAAGACAACAAGAAACCACATGCAATACCATGCATGCTATATCTAGCAAGTAAATCACATATGCAAATCGATATCTACTAAGAATCCGCTATAGCTGCTTGATCTTGCTCTTCCTTGCTTGATTTTCCTTTCTTTCTCCAATGCCCAAGTTCTCCAAGAAAATTCTAAGTGTCCAACAATGAGAGAGAGAGAGAGAGAGAGAGCTCCAAGAAATTCACTGAAAAAAGGTACCAACTGATCCTTAGAAGCCTTTTTATAGAAGAGGCCTCTATTTTCTTCATTTTCCATTATTTTCCTTCAATTTACTCCTCACATGCAACTTGTGACCTTTCATCTCCATTTTCTCCTAATTTCCATTATTATCGTAAATAAATGTGCCAAAAATAATTTTTGCCTCTTTAATGCCTTATCCATAGCCTTTTCCAATTTCCTTAGCCAAAATAAACCAAATGAACACCCCCTAGGATGTTTTTCCCAACATTCAACTTGGAATAAGTGTCCCATCAATTGTGGTTATTATTTTTTAGCTTTCATTACATGGAATTTTCATCAGGGCTGTTACATCACGCTCTTAACTGATCCTCATATGTCCCTGTTTCTGTAACTCTGACAAGCTCTGAAGAATCACTACATTAACCTCTACCTACTTCTCTTGAGCCCTTGCAAGAATCATTGTATTATTTGCAATTTATGATCTCTGCCTTCAAACTCCTCATTGTATCTCCTATACTAGGAGAATTCTCTTCTCCTTGCCTCCAAACCGATCTGTAGGGATAGTCACGGGAACTGTAATCTACCATCTTGCTAGTCATATTTGACTCTCTTCTTCCTGCAAGTGTATTATGTCAGATAAACCAAATAGATACCAAAATCAAATCCATACCTCATTGATGTTCATGGGAGGCTTATCTAATCTGTAAGATCAATCCACATTAGCATGTACATGTATAATCATAAGCATATCCATATAATAACATAAAAACATACACCATCATGCATGACCATACCAACTTGTATACCATGAACCTATGCATGACAACTGTTAGTGTCAATATTTGCATACTTCCACCACGGATAAATTTTTTTTTGCATGTGCATCTTAGGTGTCTCACTCTAAAAAATTTCAATCATTCCATTAGGTCATGACATAAAATTGTTCCACTGGTGGTTGTCCTTGTCAAATAAGCTTCTTTCTCCTTCAGAAGATCATATTGGCTGACTCATTCTCATGTCTCCTTGAGCATAATAACACTTATGGAAATGCTCTGTTCACTTGGAAGTCTTTAAAGTCAAAATCTCATTCAAAGGTTAGGTAAAAAATCAGTCCCATTAGGTCATAGCATCAAAATCCTAAAAATTGGTCATATCACCATCAAATTCATATTTTGAAGGAGTAGTAATAGTCAAATGTATTCAACAATTTCAGGTTCTAAACTATCATTTTCAAGTAAGTGGCTTTGTGTTTACCATATTTGTCTCTCATTTGTGCTTGGAAAGCTCATTTCCCTCTCCTAGGGTTTTGAGGGCATTTTTATTGGCAATATGAAACTTTACCCATAAGCATAAAATGAAGGAAAAGGGATGAAAGAGGGTTTACTTACTTGATATAGAGAAGAAGGGACAATTTGGAAGAATTTGGAAGAGTTTGGTCTCATGAATTCCATGGTTAAATAATAAAAAAGACTTGTATCCTGATGCTCTTACACTTTCCCCTATCATTAATATACCTTCCTAAACACTTCCCATCACTCCAATCCCTCAAAATCATCATTTTTCCACAAATCCTAGCCCATTGCTACAATTTGACACTTTTCGAGACTAGGCATGTGTTTTTCCCTTTTGGACCCCTTCCCCTCACTCAATCCTTGAAATTCCACTTTCCCCTACTCCCTAACATCTATCCCTATCCCAAAAAATTTCCCCAAGAATTTAGACAACCCCTAACCCCTTCATACCCCTCCCTCTATAAGGCAGTCCTAAAATCCCTTGTTTTGCTTACACCAAACCCTAATTTCCTCTCCTACTGAGCTAGGGTTTGATATGGAATCAGAGACATATGAGTAGAGGAGGCATAAGGGAGGCCATTGTAGCAAGTATAAATCCATCCCAACTCATAAACAACATGCCTCCATCATTTTCCAAGAAATCATTCTAAGGGACAAATCATTTGCCATACATAGGGCCAGTTTCGCTTCAAACTATGTTTCAGACCAAACATAGATGAATTTGAAAAAAGTGAGAGAATTTTTTGTCCATAATAGGCCAAGGGAGAAAAAAATCCTTCAATTTTTACACATGTATCATTGTTTTTGAGAAATGTTAAAAATACAGGTGCTATAAGAGGTTTGCTGCATTTCTGGAGTGACCTTGAGAAAATCACGTTTTGTCCTAGTTGGAGTGTCCAAAGTAATTTCTTGATGAGTCAAATGATAAATATAGAGAGATATATTTCCAATGATCTATCATGAGCTCAATTTGGAGTTGAGGAAGGCCTCCAAAAGTTTCTTGAACCAGCACTCTGCATTTCTGCACCCTCATTCAACACTCTTTAACAAGTATTAGGAAAATCAAATTTTGACAAAGAAAATAAACTCCAATAAGAAAAAAAAATGTATATTTTGAAATTATACCTGAATATATTTCTAACGAGCTTTCTTGGGCCCAATTTTGACACCGAGAAGGGAGTCAAACACAGCCTGCAATTTGGGGGTAAAATGGCGCTGCACATAGGAGCAACGCGCTATGCATAGAGCAGTTTTCACAGTGTTACTGCTCTATGAGCAGCACCATTCCATTTTACCATACTCCCTAACATCTATCCCTATCCCCAAAAATTTCCCCAAGAATTTAGACAGCCCCTAACCCCTTCATACCCCTCCCTCTACAAGGTAGTCCTAAAATCCCTTGTTTTGCTTACACCAAACCCTAATTTCCTCTCCTACTGAGCTAGGGTTTGCTATGGAATCAGAGACATATGAGTAGAGGAGACATAAGGGAGGTCATTTAGAAAGTATGAAGCCATCCCAAATCATAAACATCATGCCTCCATCATTTTCCAAGAAATCATTCTAAGGGACAAATCATTTGCCACACATAGGGCCAGTTTCACTTCCAACTATGTTTCCGACCAAATAGAGATGAATTTGAAAAAAGTGAGAGAGGTTTTTTTTAATAATAGGAAAATGGAGAAAATAATCCTTCATTTTTTACACATGAATCATGGTTTTTGAGAAATGTTAAAAATACAGGTGCTAGAAGAGGTTTGTTGCATTTTTGGAGTGACCTTGGAAAAATCAAGTTTTATCCCAGTTGGAGTGTCCAAAGCACTTGATTGATGAGTTAAATGATAAATAGACATAGAGAGCTTTCCAATGAGCTATCATGAGCTCAATGTTGAGTTGAGGAAGGTCTCCAAAATTTTCCTGAACCGGCACTCTGCATTTTTGCACCCTCATTCAGCACTTTTTGACTAGTCTTGGGAAAATCAACTTTTGACAAAGCAAATCAACTCCAATAAGAAGATAAATGTGGATTTGGAAATTAGACCTAAGGGAATTTAGAACGAGCTATCCTAGGCCCAATTTGGGCACCAGGATTGCAGTCAAACACAGCCTTCAAGTTGGGGGTAAAATGGCACTGCGCATAGGAGCAGTGCGCTACGGATAGAGCAGTTTTCACAGTGTTACCACTTTATGCGCAGCACCTTGGCGCTGCGCTTATTATTGGAGCATGAAATGGAAAAAAAGAAAGAATTAGTGTGTTAATAATGATGAGTACATGCCCCCTGTACTTTTTCTAAGAATTTGGAGCAAAACTAGTCAGGAAAAAGGGCCAAAAACACCCAAAAAATCATGTTTCTACCTCTTTTTCAGGATGGCGATACACATAGAGGTAGTCTTGGGATAATGCAGTTTTTAGGGGTCAAATAACCTAAAAATTAGAAACCAAAAGAATATCTGTAAGTAGATAGGACAGGATTTCCAATGAGCTATCATGAGCTCAATTTGGACATCGGGAAGTCAGTCAAAAGTGACTTGCAAGAAGACCTATTTTTTTTCCTCCTTGGCGCTGCGCATAGGACAAATTTTCTTTGTTTTAGAGTTTTCTCAGTTTTTGACGATATTTTTGAGTTTTATCTCACTGGTTGAATTTTTAATGATGTAATAAGTGGTTGATGATGTAATTATGGTGTTCTATATGTTACCTAGGGTAGATACATTAGGTAAATGTCCTCAATGATATGTAATGAATTAGTTTGCTCAAATTTGGGATGAGTCACTTTGACCACCCTATTCTCTAGTTGTCAGTTTAGTATTTCTTGGAATATCTCCTCCTCTCATGGATTCGACCCCTTGAAGCTAGGATGAGTTTGTGTGAGGTCTACATCATGTATTTTCTCAGTCATTAGTAAGAGTTGGGCTCACTTGGAGCTTTGGCATCTCAAGGACACACTTTGGTATCCATTTTGCCTGGACATTAATGATAAATTTGCAGCTATTTCTTTGGATTCCATGTGGTATGAATTGTTTGAAATAGTTTCTTCTTTGTGATAATTTGTATGAATATATTGTAAGCTCGTAAACCATTTTCATGTCTATAATATGCTTAATTTCAAGTTGAAAGGCAGAATTCATGTTTCATGCTCTGTTTTGGGGAATTTTGCATAATTTGTTTATTTTCTTCAGTTTACGGAGAATTCATCTCAGATGCTCTTCCTAACTCCTCACCAGTCTATTCACCTTACCATAATCATCCTTTAAATGTCAAACCTTCTACTACCATGCCCCTTAGAACACCCTGCGAATTTTGACCTAATTTCCTTGCCCTAGCTGCTTGACTCCTCCTGATCCAGAAAAAATCTACTAATCAAAATAAAAAAACCCTGTGCTACTATACCTAGCCTAAAATTTTCTTTCCTTATTCATTTTGACTGTGATCTATACAGAGAGAGCCCTCTCTTGGCCTAGTAGGGCTAGCTACTTGGCTAGCGTGGTTTAAGGTTACCTTGGAGTTGTCTCTCTCAGCCTGAGGTTCAATTCGAGTGATAAAATTTTTGCAACCATATTGGGGAAGCGAAAGATCATATCTTCCCTGGGAAAGAACGACAAATTTCAAGAATTTTCAAGATGGAAACTGTTGCAAGAAGGTATGCTCCCATGATCCGAGATCACATTCCAGGTTTCCTAAATAAAAAGCCTAAGGTAGATTGGCAAAGGAATTTGCCTATGTTTAAAGATGATGATAGGAATGATGCTGCTTTACATCTGGTTAAATTTCACATGCATACATGCAAGTTGAAGGTTGAATTTCCTGAAGATTGTCGCTTAAATATGTTCATGACTTCTCTTGAAGGAAAAGCACGATCTTGGTATGAAGCTTTTCCACTTACCAGTATTTGTTCTCTTAGAGTTTTCCATTCAATATTTTATGAAGAATACAAGGATTCCTACCCTTCTTTGTCTTTGGTTAATAATTGTTGTGATTAATTTGAGGTTTTCATTCAAAACCTAGAGGATTGTTATGATGATAATGAGTTCATGGATGAAGAGATCTTGGAGGCTTTGCATGAAAATCCTTTTCATCACCAAAAAGAGAGTGTTTTCTCTCATAGAAGAAAAAGATGATGTATATTGTCTTGATGTTCTTAAAGACTTCCCACAGGAGACAATTCTTGCAGCAGTACAACAAGTTGATCAGCCAAAGGTTAAAGAAGATATTCAACATCCTTGTGAATCTTCAAGAGAGAAAGAAGACAATTACTATGTTATCAAAAGTAAACAAAGAGTACTTTCTCCTCTATCTGAAGATGAGATAGATCAGCTCCTAAACACTCATATTATAGCCCAAGTTGAAGCAGGTTTGCGGTATTCACATAGTCAAGAAAGTGTTGGTAAAACTTCTTCCATTTTTTAAAATGAAAATCTAAGTTTAAATTAGGACAACCCTAAAACTAGATTTATAGATCATCATGAAGAAGGAAAATCTCCTTTTTCAATGTTCATATTTGATGAAGTTTCTCCTGAACCTGATTTTCTTAAGTATGATAAATATGAAGGTAATTTCGATGAGAATTTTGATGAAACTATACAGGAAATTGTTGAGAAACCCATTTATGATGATGATTCCCTACAAGGAGATGAGCTAGCAGATACTGGTGTCTTTCATGAAGATGATAGGGCTGTCATGTTTGATAATTTTAAGAATGTTTCTTGTTTAAGGGTGACATAGACTATGAATTTGAGGAGTATGAATCAAAGAGAGACCGTATGCCAGAGAAAGAATATGATTTTCTCATGCTTCAGGAATTTGTAGCTAACGCTCAAACAAAATAAATTCATACTTCCCTATGCTATCCTATGGATCAACAACCTAGTGTTATTTCATATTAGAATGAAGAGTGTGCTTGTGTTTTTGCTGAATCTCAAGAAAAGGTAACATTTCATATTTTTGAATATCCTTTTACTGATTTGCTACAGTTAGCAGGGAAGATGTATTTTCTTTTTTTCATGGACCATCAACACATGTTCAGTAAACACTTGGAGTGGCCTCATTTTTGTTTTTTCTGCCTGCTCGAGGAAAGTGAGAGCAGAATTCAAGCAAGTAACCATAAGATGGATTGGTTACACTGGAAGGATCACTTCACATGATTGTACATATGTCTTCAACAGGCAGGTGGTTGTCAAGAGGTTTTGAAGCCCTCAAGTCTCGGTGATGTACTGCCATTAATAAGTAGGGAAAGTCAGTTTTTGAGTCCTATTTCACTCAAGTCTAGTCAAATTGAGTCAAGTTTTTAGTGTTCAAGTATTTACTCCATGCCCAATGGATAGGAACTTGGTCTACGGTGTCCTTGGCACCTCCAAGGATCTACCATCCCCAACTGGAGCCAATGTTATTGTCAGTATTTTCATACTTCCACCAGGGATCAAAACACATTTTACATGTGCATCTTAGGTGTCTTACTCTAAAAAAATTTCAACCATTCCATTAGGTCATGACATAAAATTGTTCCACTGGTGGTTGTCCTTGTCAAATAAGCTTCTTTCTCCCTCAGAAGATCATATTGGCTGACTCATTCTCATGTCTCCTTGAGCATAATAACACCTATGGAAATGCTCTGTTCACTTGGAAGTCTTTAAAGTCAAAATCTCATTCAAAAGTCAGGTAAAAAAAGCAGTCCCATTAGGTCATAGGGTCAAAATCATGAAAATTGGTCATTTCACCATCAAACTCATCTTTTGAAGGAGTATTAATAGTCAAATGTATTTAACAATTTCAATTTCTCAACTATCATTTCCGAGTAAGTGGCTTTGTGTTTACCATATTTGTCTCTCAGTTGTGCTTGGAAAGCTCATTTCCCTCTCCTAGGGTTTTGAGGGAATTTTTCTTGGCAATATGAAACTTTACCCATAAGCATAAAATGAAGGAAAAGGGATGAAAGAGGGTTTAATTAATTGATATATAGAAGAAGGGAAAATTTGGAAGAATTTGGAAGAGTTTGGAGGGGTTCTGGCCTAAGCGCAACACCCTTCTCCTAAGCATAGCGCCGTTCAGTTTTACACTGCCAGAACTACCCTAAGCACAACGCCTTTGGCCTTTACTGATTTGAAGATCCTTTTACTGATTTTCTATAGTTAGCAGGGAAGATGTATTGTCTTATTTTCATGGACCAACAACACATGTTTAGTAAACACTTGGAGTGGCCTCATTTTTGTTTTTTCTGCGTGCTCGAGGAAAGTGAGAGCAGAATTCAAGCAAGTAACCATATGCTGGATTGGTTACACTATAAGGATCACTTCACATGATTGTACATATGTCTTTAGCAGGCAGGTGGTTTTCAATAGGATTTGAAGCCCTCAAGTCTCAGTGATGTACTACTATTAATAAGAAGGGTAAGTCAATTTTTGAGTCTTGTTTCAGTCAAGTCAAGTCAAATTGAGTCAGTTTATTGAGTCAATTTTTCAGTGTTCAGCTATTGAATCCATGCCCAATGGATAGGCACTTGGTCTATGGTGTCCTTGGCACCTCCAAGGAGCTATCATCCCCAACTGGAGCCAATGTTAGTGTCAGTTCGTGTTATCACTCGGATTGAACCTCAGGCTGAGAGAGGCAATTCCGAGGTAACCTCAAACTACACTTAACCAAGTAGCTAGCCCTACTAGGCTAGGAGAGGGCTCTCTCCGTATATACAGCCAAAATGACTGAAGAAAGAAATATTTTAGGCTAGGTATAGTAGCACAAGGTTTTTGATTTTGATTGGTAGGGTTTTGCTGGATCAGGAGGAGTCAAGCAGCCAGGGCAAGGAAATTAGGTCAAGATTTGCAGGGTTTTCTATGGGGCAAGGTAGGCATGATGTTTAGCACTTTAGGGTTTCGATGATGGGATGATAAATATAGGTGAGGATCTAGAAAGAGCATGGTGAACTCATGATTTCTTTCTAAACTGAAGAAATTACAAACAGTGAATATTAACCCAAAACAAAGCATAACAATTATGGGTTTTTTTCATCTAACTTAAAAACATTCACTTATTAGCAATGAAATGATGGGTGAAGTAACAAAAAATTCAAACATATGAGCACAAAAGAAGAAACTGAAACTAAACACAATACCACATGGATCCCATAAAAATACCTGCAAATTTGAATAATGTCCAGGCCAAAACTGATATAAAATGTGTCTCTTGAGATGCCAAAGCTCCAAGTGAATCCAACCTCTACAAATGACTGAGAAAATACATGATATAGACCTCAAAACAACTCATCCTAGATTAAGGGGGTCGAATCCATGAGAGGAGGAGCTGTTTCAAGAAAGACTGAACTGAAAACTAGAGAATAGGGTGGTCAAAGTGACTCATCCCAAATTTGAGCAAACTGATTCATTACATGTCATTAAGGCCATTTACCTAATGTATCTACCCTAGGTAACATATATAACACTATAATTACATTATCAACCACTTATTACATTAGTAAAAAGTCAACCAGTGAGATAAAACTCAAAAATATCGTGAAAAACAGAGAAAACTCTAAAATAGAGAAAATTTGTCCTATGCGCAGCGCCAAGGAGGAAAAAAACAGGTCTTCTTGTAGGTCACTTTTGACTGACTTCTCGATGTCCAAATTGAGCTCATGATAGATCATTGGAAAGCATATCTCGTCTAATTTCCATATCTTGTTTTGGTTTCTGATTTGGGGTTGATTTGTCCCCTAAAAAATGCATTCTCCCAAGACTACCTCTATGCACAACGCCATCGTGAAAAAGAGGCAGAAACATGATTTTTTGGGTGTTTTTGGCCCTTTTGCCTGACTAGTTTTGCTCCAAATTCTTAGAAAACGTACACGGGGCATGAAATCATCATTATGAACACATTGATGCTTTCCTTTTTTCCATTGGATTCTCCAAGAAGAAGCGCAGCGCCAAGGTGTTGCGCATAGAGCAGTAACACTGTGAAAACTGCTCTATGCGCAACACACTTCTCCTATGCGCAACGCCATTTTACCTCCAACTTGCAGGCTCTATTTGACTACATTTATGGTGTCCAAATTGGGCCTAGGAAAGGTCATTGGAAATCCCTTCAAGTATAATTTCAAAATCTATATTTTTTTTTTAATGATTGGAGATGATTTGCCTTGTCAAAAGTTGATTTTCCCAAGACTGGTCAAAAAGTTCTGAATGAGGGTGCAGAAATGCAGAGTGATGGTGTAGGAAATTTTTGGAGGCCTTCCTCAACTCCAAATTGAGCTCATGATAGCTCATTGGAAATTTATCTCTATCTAGTTATCATTTGATGCATCGAGAAAGTAATTTGGACACTACAACTAGGAGAAAACTTGATTTTCCCAAGGTCACTCCAGAAATGCAACAAACCTCTTGTAGCACCTGTATTTTTAAAATTTCTAAAAAACCATGATACATGTGTAAAAACTGAAGGAGGTTTTTATCACTTTGCCTATTAATGGTAAAAACCTCTCTCACTTTGATCAAATTCATCTTTTTTTGGTCGGAAACATAGTTTGAAGCGAAACTGGCCCTGTGTGTGGCAAATGATTTGTCCCTTAGAATGATTTCTTGCAAAATGATGGAGGCATGATTTTTATGAGTTGGGATGGATTCATACTTGATAAAATTACCTCCCTTATGCCTCATCTACTCATATGTCTCTGATTCAATAGCAAACCCTAGCTCAGTAGCAGAGGAAATTAGGGTTTGGTGTAAGCAAAACATGGGATTTTAGGATTGCCTTGTAGAGGGAGGGGTATGAAGGGGTGAGGGGCTGTCTAAATTCTTGGGGAAATTTTGGGGGATAGGGATAGATGTTAGAGAGTAGGGGAAAGTTGAATTTCAAGGATTGAGTGAGAGGAAGGGGTCCAAAAGGGAAAAACACATGCCTAGTCTCGAAAAGTGTCAAATTGTAGCAATAGGCTAGGGTTTGTGGAAAAATGATGATTTTGAGGGATGGGAAGTTTTTAGGAAGGTATATTAATGATAGGGGAAAGTGTAAGTGCATCAGGATACAAGTCTTGTTTATTATTTAACCATGGAAGTCTTGAGACCAAACTCTTCCAAATTCTTCCAAATTGTCCCTTATTCTCTAAATCAAGTAAGTAAAACCTCTTTCATCCCTTTTCCTTCATTTTATGCTTATGGGTAAAGTTTCATATTGCTAAGAAAAATGCCCTCAAAACCCTAGGAGAGGGAAATGAGATTTCCAAGCACAACTGAGAGAAAAATATGGTAAACACAAAGCCACTTACTCAGAAATGATGGTTTAGAACCTGAAATTGTTGAATACATTTGACTATTACTACTCCTTCAAAAGATGAATTTGATGGTGAGATGACCAATTTTCATGATTTTTACCCTATGACCTAATGGGAATGCTTTTTTGACCTGAATTTTGAATGAGATTTTGACTTTAAAGACTTCTAAGTGAACAGAGAATTTCCATAAGTGTTATTATGCTCAAGGAGACATGATAATGAGTCAACCAATATGATCTTCTGAGGGAGAAAGAAGCTTATTTGACAAGGAAAACCACCAGTGGAACAATTTTATGTCATGACCTAATGGAATGATTGAAATTCTTTTAGAGTGAGACACCTAAGATGCACATGCAAAATATGTTTTGATCCCTGGTGGAAGTATGCAAATACTGACACTAACAACAACCATAACCTTGAAAAATCAGAATTACCCAAAGATACGGCCCTGTGGTATCAGATACGACCCAAAGAGAGTGAAACATGCTATGATACCACCATGTAACGCCTCCTTCCACATTTACTCACTTTCACCGGTTTACTCGGGTAAACATGAGCTAAGAGTCACTATGATAAGACTCAACCTCCTATATGAACTCAAGGAAATGGAGTCGACAAATTAATACCTTACTGACTTCCCTCAGGTGATACAGGACCTACAGGAGCAACCCAACCCCTCTAGGTTTTCAACCCCTGAGATAAATATCCTTTTCACTAAATTAGAGCCTCAGTCGTTCCCTTTCCAAGGCATGCAAGCAACTATAACCCTCCAGTTGCTCCCATAGGCATGCTTACCAACGAATTTGGACTTTTCCAGTCAGTTATATGCTAACGACCCCAAATTTTGAGCCACTTTTTTAGGGCTAGGACTCAGGCCTCTATTTAGAACTCAGTGAAATTTCCAAAGATGATGAATGACATAGAAACAAGGCTTATAAACAAAAAATTGAACCAGGACCTAACCTAACCTCTCCCAACTGGGACTCACATTCCGTCTACACTTGGTAAACATCCAACCTACAGGTCATTAATACATATATGAACATAAGGATCTGAATAATTATCCGAGGTTTACCAAGAATGATAAATGCCTTCTCATAATAGTTTTCATGATGCCAATTAGGTCTTGCATTCATTACTCATTCATCTACAAGTAAAACATGAAGATATCCATGAATAAGATCTAACATATAACCATGCTTATAACCAACATATAACCAGATAAATAATAATGATAGAACAATCATTAAAACCACATAATAAAAAGTACATTTACTCATCAAAAGCAAGAGAAAATTAGCTCTTATTAAACATAGACAAAAGCCAACAAGGTCTAAGACTTCCACATACCACCTGCCCATAAATTGGGACGAACCAAATCTTTCTTTTAGCCAATCACCCCCATGCCATATTCCAAGAATAAATGTGGGATATCATGGGGTAAATCAATCCAAAAACAAACAAGTGAATCCAGAGGTTAAACCACTTCCAACTTCACCATACCATGATCTCACCTAAACCGGTGTTGAGATCACAAAAACAAATCGAGCTTGGATGCATTAGAGTTCCTTTAGCATCCCTTGAGGATTTTACTGTGTCCACCCACCTGTTGAGGGCCTCGATATAAAACCATCTCCACCATCAACCCTTGGTATTTTCCTGAGAGCACCTCACCCAGGTCCAAAATATTCCAACAATCCAAAGCTTAAACCGAGAAAGAAGCCCATCACACCATCGCTATCCAAAAAAGGCAAGGCAAGGCTAAAATCCACTGTCAAAACCTGACAAAATCCATTCCCATGACAACAGAAGAACCAAATACCAACATGCACATACCTTGCATGTAAAAATTAGATAGGAAATCATACATGTGACCTGTTACCTTCAAGTATTCCTACTAAAGCAACTTAATCCAAATTATCTTTGCTTGATCCTTGATTTCCTTGTCCTTCCTTTGCTTGCTTTCTTTCCTTCTTTTCTTGGTGCTCTTCCCCTCTCTAAAACCAATTCCAAAACTAAACTGACAAAAGGCTACCAACTGATGCTCTGAGGTCTTTTTATTAATGAGGCCTCTATTTTCTTCATTTTCCTCATCACATGAAACCTGTGACATTTTACCTTCATTTTCTCCTAATTTCCTTTATTTTCATAAAATAAATGCCAAAATATTTTTTTTTCCCTTTTCAAAGCCTTTGCCATTTCCTTTTCCAATTTTGCCTTAGCCATAAACACAACAAGTGATTCCCACTAGGATATTTTTCCCAACATTAAGCTTGGAATAAGTGTCCCTTGACCTTGGTCTTATTTTGACTTTATTAACTTTTATTACATGAAATTTTAACCTGGGGTTGTTACATTTAGTGTGATTGTTTCTGTGTTAATGAGAGATAACATTCTTTCATGATGTTATTGTGATTTTTTTTTAAGTAGAAGAGATATGGAATGTATGTCAACTGTCCTAATTCTGTTTAAAATGGACATAAATTCTTTCTTTTCTTGTCACGTCACTTCTTTTAGTTGATAAAATTTGACATTGTCTTTCCAAAAAATGTAAGGAGTAGTTCCTTTAAGACTTAGATGCTCAAATATCCAAGAATCATGCACAGGTACTGCTAGCCACCACATAATATTACGTTGAGATTTCCAAACAGAGTAGTTGGAGTATGCATGATTTCGTGAAGTCGCTTGTCAATGTTATATAGTAGTCGAGACCTAATTAATGAAGCTTCATATATGAGCAGGAATTTAAGTTGTTCATATCCTTTGGTCAATATATAAAGTGTATTAGAGGTAAATGGCTTCATGTCACATGGTGAAAGGGGAAAATGCAAATCTTAATGTACTGTGACACCATTTGCGATGTATTCAACCTTGTCAGTAAATGCAACTATGAGACCCTTTTTTTTCAAGGGGTCACTTTTTAAGTATTTGTTATAAATTCACACTAGTGGATGGTAAAGTTCATGTGCAATGAATGTTTTTCTTGTGCCTACACCTCTAGTGATAAAAAAATAGAACGATTTTCCTGGATTGTTTTTTTTTTTCCATAATACTATTTGTTTTTATATTTGACTGTTGTTCTTGATTTAGTTGCCTCCTAATTTCATGATATTGTACTGTATCCAAAAAAAAGGTATGTTTAATGAATTCATTGGTTTTTGTATATCCAATCTGGATGTTTCTAGATCGCACTTTCTCTTCCAGGTTACGTTGAATATCATATTTTTTAATAGAATAAGTATTAATGCCATTTTCCAACGACAAGTGAAGCATAAATATGTCCATGTATTTGGATGAAATTGTATTCAAAGAAATTTCAACATCACCTCATGGTGAGACTGAATGCGAAAATAATTTTTCAGTAGCATAGACAATGTGTTTTTGGGACAAGTATTCCTTATTCCACGTCTGATAACCCTTATTTAACATGTATTTAGATTTTTTGTATGGGATGTAGAGCATAATTTTTCCTTTATAATGATTTTTTGAATCCCTTTGTTCATTGTATCGAATGAACCGTATGACACATGGGAATTTTCATTTTGTTGTTGTTGTTTTCATGGTTAAACATGAGGAAGCATATTTTTCCAAGAAAACTTTCTCAAGTTCAATGGGACATGTGACATACTTATTAATGATTGTCATGAAAACAATATCTTCAGAATTATCGGGTTATTATTTCAATAGAACATGCCTTTTTAGCACATATGTTTGTTTTTCAGTTGAAGAAGTGTTAATGAAAATTGTCTTTCTAGAGGACAAGTACAAAGGCAATGAAAGAAAAATGTGGACTGCTTGTCGACTTGACATTTGTTGCATATTTAGTAATGCATTTCCAAATTTACAAATAGTCAAAATTTATTGCTTCCATCACATATGCAATTTTCTTAGATTTGTTTGAAAGCAAATGTCATTGTGTGGTCCATCTTTTTCATATATGAGCTACATTACGTTGTTGTGACACAAGCACCCAAAAAGAATTGAGCATTTGTGTTTGCTTGCCACAATGGTGGTATGTTTTTAGAAAATGCATTTATCCATGCATCATGTTGTGGCTCATTTGCAATTTCATTTATTATATTTCTCAAAAATACAAAAAAAAATATACTTTAGAAAATAGGATAAAATATGATCTTTCATATTATGTCTAACAATTTTATTTCTATATGTCGTTCAAATAATATGTTGTTTGAAAAAGTGCGAAGGTGGTACCGATTATTGAAATAACATCCGTGCTAATCATCGCGCGTGATTAAAGAAAATTCAAGTTAATGAAGATCAGCAGAAACCCGCAGGTTAGTAGAGGTGGTGCCTCCGCAGTTGACTCTGCTGAGCGCCTGCTGACCGAGATCGACGGTTCACAATCACTGCGGGGGTAGAACCCCGATGGATGTGCTGTACCCCAAAAAACCCCCGTAGTGACGTATGCAACCATCTAGGAGACAAATCATTTGTCGTTTCATAGTGCCATTACTTGTCTGATCAAGCATTGAATTATCATTAATGTTCAAAGCTCCGCACCATCTATATAAGGGCATGAGTTTACACAAGTTATCTTCTTTTTGAAGCCAGACATAATTTTTTTTTTTCAGCAGATGATAAAGAGTTCCCATTGGAGATTTTCAATGCAGAATTCATGGCAGTACTACAATTTCTATCAAAGATACTTAGAAAGGAGGATGTTGCTCAAATTGACAGGAAAAAATGCAAGCCTATTGAATAAAAATGTGTTCATTATCAAAGAGATCGTATAGATTTCCCGAAGGCAGAGAATTGGAGTTTTCCTTAAGAACTTAAGAGTTTTGGAAGAAGCGTAAAGGGGAAAAATCAACAGTGAGGATCAAGTCACAAAAATGATAGTGAGCGATAGATGGAGCAGATCACATAAGACGGTTGGCGCATATCGCACATTGGAATTTTTTTTGTTTATTGATAAGTCTTTGTAAGGCAAGTTATTTAAGTTATAATGGCACATATCGCACATCACATGCGATAAGGTTTAGCGACAATCGCAAAATTTGGAACTTAATAAAGTGTAAAGTGCGGTTAAGTTTCATTTCGTCGATTGCAATTTGCGATGAGTCCCAGCTCTGCTTGCCACATCATCCCTACCTTTATCGCGCATCGCACGTCGCAATTTCAAGAGGGAAGGTGCTAAGAAATATGTTGTGAATGCCGAAGGCTGAAATGCGATGGAAAGGCGGACGGGATGCATTTTTCAAAGGTAAATAGAATATATTTCAAGTCCAAGCCTTGTGGCGGTTTATGAAGAAAAGATGAACGCGGGAAAAATGACTCGAGGAGGTGACCCGACGTAGAATAAAGGAAAAGAGAAGATGGAACGCGACAAACACGTGTAGAAGGGGCATAGTCGGGTGGAGATGTTTTTATGAAAACTGTTAGGAAGTCACAACCAAAAGGGAAGGAGACACATCAACAACCAATTCGATCCAGCAAATAGATTGATGCTTCTAATTTTATTTATCTTTTTGTTCAAAGATCAATGTTGTAATAAAGTTTTTAATTTCCATGTAATAGGTAGTTTACATAGTTCTAGGTAGTTTGAACAGTTAAAAACTGATTTTGTATTGTATTTAAACAAACGAGAAAGAAAGAGGAAGGTTTTGAGTTTTGAACCTCTGGATGACTGCAAATTTTGTACTTAATTTTCTAAGAAATTAATGAAAGAAGATCAAGTTTCTTGCACCTGTTGATGTTGATTTGTCTTTCCATTTTCATTCTATGTTTATTCTTCTTTGAATGAAGTGAAGTAATGCAGTTGCAGGTCTCTTTATTACATCGTAAGAGTTAAATAACCTTAATTTGTGCTCCTTCACTCCAACTATTCTGTCTACATAAGTTCTTCTGAGATTTGAAGTGATATATTTTGTTTCTCAGCATATCATTTTGACTTTCCCTTCCAGTTCTTCTTTTCATTCAATATCAGCAGTTAATGGCATTGTGATGTCTTTCATTATATCATATTATTGAGGGTATTAAAGAATTAACTTCCAAAGGTATTAAATAGAGACCATCTGATATCATAATTTTGTGACATACATTTATAAAATTTCTTAAGCACTGATTCCTTATCACAACCAAGGGATTGTCTCTTGAGATACAACATTTTCTGGCGCTATTGCCGGGGAAGAAGAAGCGAAGTTCATTTCCCTAGGTTTTCGTTCTATTTCCTCTGGTTGTTCATTGAGGAGGAAATACTCGTCTGTGTTTGTTATTTTCATAATTCTGGCTTTCAAAAGGCCTCACATGAGGTCAGATACCTCGCGAAAAAAAATTCCTACTTTTTGAGATCCAGAAAGATTGGTTTCTAAAAGGGCTCAGAGACCAAAAACCCCTTCAAAACCTGATCCTAAATTGTCTGCTCCTGGTAGCAGTTCTCATAATTCTTTGTTTGAATATATTTCCAAGGAACTCCCTTTCTTGGAACAAGATACACCCTTCACACCCATTCGTTTTCAAGAACCTAAGTTGAAAGAACATTCTTTCGAGTATGTTTCTTTTACCTTCACACAAGCTCAACAAAATATAGTTGCTGGTTCCTCTACCATTGTTTATCAACCCACTCCCATATCAGTCTTTTCACCACGTTCATTCACTTTAATAACAGGTTCATCAACCTCATCCACCCAAGGAGCAGTTAATCAAGGTGTAAATATGGCAACACCATCTTTCTTAATGAATAGATATGCACCACTTAATATTCCACAACCTATGAATGCCATGCCCCAAGAATAACTCAAATTACTTCCTCGTTTCATTGGAGAAGATGAAGTAACTCCAGAACAACATTTACCCTTGTTTTGCACTTTTAATGAAAACTTAAATGTAGAACATCTTGATGTTGTAATGATACTTTTTGTGCAGTCTCTAAATGGAGAGGCTAGAAAATGGTTCAAAGGTTTACCAAATGGTTCAATTAATATCTGGAAAGAGTTAAAAATCAATTCACTTAGATATGGGGAGAAAAGAGAGATCCTGGTTACTCATTGATAGAGTTTAATGCAATTAAAATAATGCCTAATGAAAAAAATTCTGAGTTTGTTAAGAGATTCAACAAATTCTACAATAGTTTACCTATAAAGATGAAGCCCCCTCCTATTGGAGCAAAGGTAGTTTTTTCTGGGGATTTTGAAGCTGATTTCAGTTTTACGTTGAGAGAGAGGAGAGCCCCTACTCTTGAGATAATATATATAGACGCGTGATCCGGATTTATGCAAGAACGCAACAAAATATAGAAATAACCATAAACATTGAAATACAGTGGAAGTAAGGCTTCATTTCATGAATATAAAATCATAGAAATATTCTTACAAACATGATGGAAATAAAATAGCTAGGGTGCTGGTAGCGAATCTCTGAGAAGAGATTTTGCGGCTGCAGATCTCTGAACTGTGTTACATGAGGCTTGAGGGCCTATTTATTATGGAGAAACAATGGAGAACTCTAAATGTCCAAAAACCTAAACCTAGGAGATGAAGCGCCAAAACTATGGGCCCCGTTTGGGTAAATTGGTGTTTCAACTTCCCGGGGACATAACTTCGGCATACTATCTCCATTTGGGGCCTCAAAACAGCTCCGGAAGTTTAGGACCCAAAAAACTGCTAAAAATAGTAAGTTGTGAAAAATATGAAACAAACAATGGTGGGGCCCCAAGTGGAATAGGCGGATGGCCACCAATATCCACCGGGATCATTCCTACCCCCTTAGGAAGAAATGGTCCCCATTGTGTTGAGTTCCTCCATGATATGAGGAAACTTTTGTTGAACTTGGTCCTTGGTGAACCACTTGCCTTGGTGCAGGAGTTGGCCAGCTTTGGCAACTCGATACAGTTGGATCTTCTGTCGGTGAGTGTTCTTGATTTGCATGTCCATGATACATTTTGTGGTGGCCTGTTCCATGCAGTCTGGGTTTAACTCTTTTGGTGTGAGTTCTTCTGCAATGTTAGAGGTGTCTAATAGAGGTGGGAAGTAGGGACAAAGGCGGTCTACATTGAATACTGGGTGCAGACCAAGGAATGGTGGAATACTGAGCTCGAAGGCATTGTTCCCTACAACCTTGGTGATGGTGTACGACCCATATCAGAGCAGGTGAATCTTGCATTGGGGTCCAGTGAGGCGCTCCTTCTGTAAATGTAGCCACACTATTTCGTCCACCTGGAAGTTGTGTGGCACCCGATGTTGATCATGTCATTACTTGTATTTAGCATTAGCTCTGTCCAATATGTCACAAACCTATTGGTGGATGTGCTGAATGTGCTCGATGAAGTTGTTTGCTTTGTCAGCTTCAGACTGGACATGAGCCAAATCAGCCTGAGTAGCTGCAAATGGCATGGCTACGTCGATGGGACTTAGTGGCTGGAATCCCAAGCCCACCTGAAAGGGGCTGTGGCTGGTTGAGCTGTGGAGAGCCTGATTATAATTGTGTTTTACATAGGGAAGGCTCTCATCCCATGTGCATGGATGCTTTGAATTGTACATGTGCAGAATGTGTACAATCATCCTGTACGACCTCTGTCTGGCCATCAGTTTGGGGATGGAAAGCTTGGACTTGGTGAGCTTGGTGTCCGACATTGACCAGAGGTTGGACCAAAATGTGCTGAGGAACTTGTTGTCGCGATATAATATGATAGACTGTGGGATCCCAAAGTGCACCCACACTCGTTCAAAGAAGAGTTTAGCAGTGGCTTCTCCTATGATATTCTTCTTGCAGGCCACCTTAATGGCCATCTTTGAGAATCCGTCGATGACCACGAAAACACAGTCATTTCCATGCTTAGTAGAAGGAAGGCCTGACATGTAATCCATGGAGATGGATTCCCAAGGTCGACTAGGGGTAGGTAGTGGAGTATAGAGCCCTTGCTTCTTGATGGTCGGTTTGGCAATGGCGCAAGTAGTACAGGATCTGATGTAATTCCTGACATCCTGTCGAAGGTTCGGCTAATAGAAATACTTATACAGTACTGCCACTGTTTTCTTGACCCCAAATTTCCCAGTGAATCGAATGTAGTGCGCTTCCCATATCATCTTGGCATGCTCGCTTGAAGGAACATAGAGGTGTCCCAGGTGACATAATAGTGCATCTTGGAGGTGAAAATTTGGAACTTGCATACCCCCCAAGAGTGCCTTGTATGTGTAGCTGAATTCTGGATGGCTCTTGTAGAGAAGTGGCCAATCAGAAGTCTCATGCCCATAAGAGTTGAGAACGGTGGTTATGGCCACGATCGGTGGTCGGCTGAGATAGTCTGCAACATTATTGGTGCTACCCTTCTTGTAATTGATGTTAAAATGAAATTGTTGCAGATATGTGGACCACTTCTGATGGCGATCATTCTGCAACTTCCCTTGTGTCTGTATGAAATGCAGGGGTTGGTGGTCTGTGTGGATGATTGTCTCCTTCCCAGGTAATGGCCATTTCGACCGCTTTGCCTGATGGAATACACATTTCTTTGTCATAAGTGGGATACTTTATTTGTGTCGGACAATCTCCCTGTGATGACTCATATGGATACTTGTATGGTGTAAACGCGCCCCAATAGCAGATAGCATAGTCGGAGGCATACGTCTCAGTCTAAATGGTTGTTTTCACTAGTAAAAAATGATGCATTATTGTGTGAGGTGACTAAAGTTAGTCACCGCTATTATTTCAAGTGAATTACTACTAAATTTGAGCAATTTTAAGTAGCCGAACTAAAAATGACTAACTTAAATGACTAATTTAGTATAGGAATAAAATATACGACTAGATAATAAGTGACTAAACTAAAAACAACTAACTTAAATGACTAATTTAGTCTAAGGATAAAATATATGACTAGATAATAAGTGACTAAACTAAAAGCGACTAACTTAAATGACTAATTTAGCCTAGGATTAAAATATATGACTAAATTAATAATGATTAATGTAAATCACTATTATAGTCCAAGAATAAAAATATGACTAGTACAACAAGTATATGAATTAGTCATTTATGTCAATAATTTTTAATTATGTCACGCCATAAATGGAAAATTGCAATTTTGATATCGAAGTGTTACATTTCACTTATACAAGATTCTCTAAATCCATTTGCAGTACTGTTAAAATTCTCTCAGTTATGTCCAATACTCTTTCCATTAGGTTTTTGATAAGTACTGGATGACAGTTCTCCAAGAAACATTAATGTTGGATACCCTACTCCTCATTTACCTCAGAGCAATCAATATTATACCCATGATTCCCCTTGCCACCATGAGTTCCTGATTCGCCCCAACGACTGATTGGCCGCCCGCACCCTGTCCTGCCTAGCTCGCCCAAGCACTACACAACGGTCCCGTAACACAGAATTCACTCACCAACACGACTTTTCCTAACGCCTTTGACTTATCTGCCTGCTATGGGGCACACACCTGTTTGACGTTGCCACTCAACACGTCTGCCAAATCTCACGATTCTTCCCACCGCTACACGACGCGCCCAAGGTAGGCATTTGCCAATATGGCGTGCCCAATATTGCACATCGTCGTTGCACATTATACCCGAGTTGGGTGCCCGTCGCGCCCCCACCACTCAGTCGTCGCAACACTAACTTGAGGGTGTGACACTCCCTCATCCTCGCTCCACTTGTATTTACTCACGCGAGACGCCTTCCACATGATGTTGCTCAAACCTCACTCCCATTGGAGAGTGCATGAACCTTTGTTATACTTATAATAATAATAATAATCTAATTTTAAGGTTAGGTCAACCAAGCCAAACACCAAATTGGTGTATGAGACCCCCTTGTTTGTGGGACAAGGGATCCACCTCCGCGTAGCAATTTGACTGCTAAGTTTACGAAGACATACATACTCTACCCCCTCTGGTTTTGAACCTATGACCTCTTAGGAGGAAACACATACCCTTAACCATTAAACCTACTCAAACCTCACACACATATATAATTTATTTATAATATGTTTAACATACATATATTGTGTGACACCAATTTAACATATATATATTATTTGATATGAACCTTTATTAATTTATTAAAATATATAATAAATATCAATATTTATATTTTATTGAATTTATTAAAATATTAATTATCAATATTTATATTTTATTTGTTTTAATTATATTATATAAAATTAAATTTTAAATATAGTGTGATTTTATATTTAATTAATAATTAAAATAATAAATATAAATATAAATATTAATATTATAATTATTAAAAAAAATTGTTTGAACCTTTGTAAAAATGGAAGTAGGCATTTGAAAAATGGAAGTAAGTTTTAATTATTTAAAAAAAATGGTTTGAACCTTTGTAAAAATGGCATGTCGCATTCAAAAAGTGGAAGTAGGCATGCCACATTTGAAAAGTGTAAGTAAGTTTTAATTATTTAAAAAAAATTGTTTGAAGCTTTGTAAAAATGGCACGCCACATTCGAAAAGTGGAAATAGGCATGAGTAAGTCCTGTGTTGATTTTATAAAAAATACCGACTTTGAAAACTCGCTGTTCGACTGGAAGACAGGGTTTTGAAAGTAAGTTGAACATTGGCATGCCGCATTCGAAAAGTGAAAATAGGCATGCCGCATTTGAAAAGTGGGTCATCCATTTAAAGCTATCCATTTATTTAACAACTTAGAATGATATAATAAAAATTTAAAATAAATCTCCTTTTAACAAGATTCATTCACTTATCGATTAAGTCAATGTCTAACTCTTTACCAAATAGTATATGATAAAAAGAAATAAACCAACCATTTTCGATGGGGATATTAATTGAGAATTGATATACAATATACCAACCATTTTTGATGGAAATATTAAGTGAAAATTAATGCGACTTGATTTTTATACTCTCACTTTCTTCCCTCCACTTTATTCAATCACACACATGCATTTGACCAAATAGTAATCCTCCACCTCTTTAATCAAGGAGTGTCCACAACAAAAGTGGAATTAAGTATAAGTCGAAGTAATGCGTTTATTTCAGACTCGATGTTCAACTAGTTCAGGGAGACGGGCTTCTAAAACTAATTCGATGTCGAAATTGGCATGCCACTAGTTCAAGGAGACGAGCTTCTGAAAGTAAGTCGAAGTCGAACATTGGCATTGGCATGCGTTGATTTCATCAAAAATATTGGTATGAAACCTGACTTTGAAAGCCCAAGAAAACTCGTTGTTCGACTGGTTCAACTGGTTTAGGAAGACGAGGTTTTGAGGGCATGCTGAATTTTGTCAAAAGTCGAAGT
Source organism: Pinus albicaulis (assembly GCA_034641835.2). Classification (NCBI taxonomy): domain Eukaryota; kingdom Viridiplantae; phylum Streptophyta; class Pinopsida; order Pinales; family Pinaceae; genus Pinus; species Pinus albicaulis. Next base: position 215,924,169 of record CM076573.1, read on the forward strand.
CAGGGAAAGACAAGGTTTTGAGGGCATGCCACATTCGAAGTCCATAAAAATTCAAAGTCTGGAGAGGTCATGGTTGATTTCACCAGTATGAAAGCCCAAGAACAGAGGAAAACTGGTTGTTCTTACCTAGACTGGTTCAAAAAGATGAGGTTCTGGGTCTTTGGCGCCATGTAGTTGGTTCTAAAATTTAGATAAAAATTGGATGAAAACTAGTCGTGCTGGGTATTTGGTGCCAAATTTTTGCTCTTGGCGGGAGGATTTTTGCTGTTGGCGAGAGGGTTATTTTAGGGTTGCGAATTTCTATATAATTACATGTTTTATCATGGATAAAAACACATTAGACAGAACTTGGAGGCTTTTGAAGAGGTGAGCAGCAGCAAATTCACAATTGAAGTTTGCATACCGAGAGTCACAGGTTAGTCAGATTTTATATTTTTCTATTTCCTGGCTTTGTATCTGCTCTGTTTCTTTTAAGATATTATCGATTCATACGATTTTTTTTGGGTAAGGATCATGGATTTCACGGGGTCAACACTGGTCCACTTCTGCCTTCAAAACTGATATTTTTCACTTATTTATAAGCCTCCAAACTAGTTTCTATTGCCCTTATTCGCTCACTGTATATGTTGATTTCGATCTAAGAAATGTATTGTTTATGATCTGGGGTGAAAAGTTTAAATAAAAACATGTACAGTTCCTAAGGCTCCTATGGTTTAGTTCGATCTCAAATTCCGCTTATGATATATGTCATCTTCACCAAATTCTTGCTTATGATATATGCCCCAATCTTCTATGCCACAGCCAATTTTCTGAAGATTTACTTAAGTAACATTGTTCTTTGCAGTTCTTTAATATATATAGGTTGTTTGGAGTTCTTTTCCCTTTTATAATAGCTTTTCTTGTATCAAGATCACGTACCACACATTCTTTTGAACTAAAGACAACTTCAGTTCCTTGATCACACATTTGACTTACACTTAACAAGTTATGCCTTAATCCATCCACATACATGACTTCATTAGCTTTCACATTTTCTTTTAGAAGAGCAGACCCTTTTCCCTTAATAACCGCAGGAGTATCATTTCCAAATGTAACCTTCTTTTCCTTTTCTAGAGTACTATATGCAAGAAGTTTGTCTTTATCACCTGTCATGTGTCTTGAGTGTCCACTATCAATGTACCATTAGTTTTCTTCATCTTCTACAAATAGTGCTATGCCACAATTTTCAACCTGCGATTCCTTCTTTTTCCATACTTTAGAGCTAGGAGGAACATGTCCTTTTAGCTGAATTTTTCTCCTGCATTCAGATTCTACATGGCCAAAGTTATTGCAATAATCACATTCAACTTCATTTTGAAGAGGGGAAAAATTGTTATAAGTATTCTTCTTTGTTTCAAATTCAATCATTTTCTTTCTTGATTCTCTTGTCATGATGGTTTTATATGCAACACATTGAGCAGCTTTATGACCAAAATTGTGACATGAGAAGCATTGTCCATTGAAAAAGCAATTTCTGCGATCATAGAATCTTCTATGAGAATTTACTTGTTGATTGGTGTTTCCATGAAAGGCATTCATGTTTGTGTTTTTTGAATTGAGAAGATTATGCTTAACCTGCAACGATTCTTTATTCTCTTGCTGAGTGGCAGTATTTTTTAAACTGGCTGTAACTGCTTTTAGATAATTTGGTGCTGAAGATTGAGAAGATTCCCCAGTATATCCAAGGCCTGTCTTTATGAGAGGAGAACGTTGTACCTTGATAATTTCATCTAAGGTTTCAGATCCTTTAGCAAATCTAAGATTCAGAGTTTTTACTTTCTCAAGTTCTTTTCTTAGAGTTACCACTTCACATTCTAATTTTTCATTATGTTTCTCCTTTTCTTCAAGCTGGTTTTTTAGAGTTTCTAAAGTGATTTTGTTCTCTTCTAAACAAATTTTCAGTTTATTGTTTTCATCAAGAAAGTCACTGTCTTCTAGAGCATCCATAAAAGTATCCTTTTCTTCTCTATATTCTTTTTCAAATGCCATGAGAAGTCTAAGGTCTTGTTCACATTCTTCCTCACTATCAGATAACCCATCACTATCTTCATGAGTATAGAAACTCTTTTTAGAGTTAAAATGATTCTTATTCCTTCTTGCTACTTCCTTCCCCTTTTTATGTGTTTCTTTATAAGGGCACTTAGCAGCATAATGACCAACTCTTCCACAATCAAAACATTTGAAAGGAAGCTTACCTCTGAACCGTCCTGTCCCAAGTTGAAGTTTCTTTACGAAGTTTATCTCATCTTCCTCTGAGATATACCCTGATCCTTCTGTTATTTGTACTTCCTTCCCTTTTGTAGAAGTTCTAAAGACTGCTTCTTTGACTTCAGATGGTCCTCCTCCTCTCATTTCATATGCAGTTAGTATGCCATGTAGTTGTACCACAGTGAGATGTTGAAGATCCTGTTTTTCTTCAAGAGCTGAAACTTTTGACTGAAATTTTGTGGTTAGAGATCTTAAAATATTTTCAACCAAAGTATATTCGGTTATTGTTTCTCCCAGATTTCTCATGCGATTTACAGTTTCATCAAGACGTAAAAAGAAATTGGCAATGCTTTCATCATTATTCATTTTAATATTCTCATATTGAATTCTGAGGGTTTGCAGTTTAGCACTTTTTACCTTTGCATCTCCTTCATAGCTCAGAATGATCTTGTCCCATATGTCCTTTGCTGTATTCAGCTGCATAACTTTGACAAATTCTGATTCAGTCAGACTTCCTAATAGAGCATTGACTGCTTTTGCATTTGTTTCGTAGGTCTTTTTTTCTGTTGGATCTGTTGGTACTATAGGTGGATATTGATATCCTCCTTCAAAAATAGCCCATACATCTACTCCCAGAGACTGAAGATAAGATCTCATCCTTGTTTTCCAGAAGATTAAATTGTTTCCATTGAAGAGTGGAGGCCTGATAGATGTTGTTCTGTCTTGATTGCTCATTTTGATTGATCTTCCTTCTAGCGGCTAAGATTTTTCAGAAGGACCCCGCTCTGATACCAATTGTTGGAAAAATACTGAGGGGGGGGGGTGAATCAGTATTTAGAACTGACTGACAATTTTTCTTTCTTTTCTCTTAAGACCATATGTTACAGAATTGCATCAACGTGTATATCTAGATATCTTAATATGTCTTTACTTAGAGCATTGCATCAGATAAGCATTAATCATGAATAGAAATAACAGAGCAAACCATCAAACATAAACTACACATATGGACACCAGGATTTAAGGTGGAAACCCAATTTGGGAGAAAACCACCGCTGCTGTAATCTCAATCTTCAATAATTTATTATAGAGAAAACTTCTTACAATATATGCTGGTGCAGACTCAAACCAGCACGCAGGCACCCACCTGCAGAAGGCTACAACCTTCTCTCGTTTACCAGCCTCTCCTGGAAGGGAGCCACAACCCCCTGACTGAAGGTTAGAACCCTCATACTCACAGCTGACCACGTTTCATCAATTTTCACACTCGTTCAGGTAGTTTCCTTTGTGCACTTATCAATAAACATGTTTTGCCCAAGACTTCATAATTGAATCGGTAATAACCGAGACATCGGAAGGGAATATATACATTCAACATCCGTGTATCATGCCAGAAACCCCAGCCTGTAATATGCACCTTTTAATGTGGATGACCGGCATATGTGCGACATAGATACGTAATTATTCATTTTGCGAGCGAGGTTAGATCTATAAGAAACTTACCGAAACATCTGTGCTAGATTGCGCGGATGCGCTGGCTCCACATCATTTCTTCTGTTGAAATATCTCAAGATTCATCACATTTGCACCATGGATTCAGAATTATCAATTAAACATGTCGTCTATCCATACAGAAATTCCGCAGCGGAATTCCTTCTTCGTCAATCTTTTTCCCCTGCATCCATTATTCCGAATGATTCACTTGCTTCTTTATATATTTCTCGCCTTTATAAGATCATGGGTCAAAACCCATTCAACGCTAATGGTATATATTGGACAATATTTCCATTGGTTTTTGGTCCTTGGGGTTTCTATTTCTTTATATATATATATATATTTTATCAATTGATAAATAAATATAATTACATATTTTATTCCTTGAGAATAACCCTTTGGACTTTATAAATAATATAATAATCTACGTAAGATGTCGCGCCAACAACCATTGCCCACCATCGTATCTATGTAAATATCCATCAATATAAAACTTTGATCGATTCTTTTTAAAATACTCCATCGAGCCTTATAAGACTATAATACGACCAAAACCCATAATTAAACCAAACGATTTATAAATATATAACTCTCCCGGGCCCCACACCATACCTTGCTAACCTTCGGGCGATTTCATTAAACCTCAGGTAAGTACGACGAGCAACCACCGTCCGATCGCCTTTGCCCAGATCAACGATGCGCATACATTCCGCTCGGCGTCCAATCGTCGAACTTTAATGCACGAAATCACGGCGGTATTTGAACAGTGGGCCAGCCACGTGTCGATTCCTGTATGGAATCGCTCCTCCTTTGGGCAAAACCACTAATGGTCGATAGGCGGTGCGAAATGGCAGGGTGGTATTCGGCAAACCGCGTTCACTGGTCTTGGTTCCGCTTCCCGCTCATGGTTCCAGACAGGGTTTATCTGTATGTATATATATATGATTTTCCACTGAGGTACCGTTAAACTCTGAAGCAGAGTTTCGTCATAGAATTTGTATTTCTTCCACATTCCTGGTTCTTATTCGATAGACAATGCCGAGACTTATAAACCTTACATACATATGCAGAAGCTCCGACGTGATATTAACACATATATCGTATCTCTGAAACGATCAACACCATGCTCCACTTATATAACATATATATATGCCTTGAACCTTATAGCAGTGATATGTGGCATGGTATATGTTCCCTTATTCATTACATGTCATCAGTAACATATTGGTTCGTCAAACAACCAATAACCAGAGCACCATTAAACCCCTTCATTATGCAGATTCACCTTATACAGAACATTCTTGCGCACAGAGACAGAGTATCATCAGAACTTAATCATACATAAGATTTGCCATCAATGACAATATTTCCAACAATCTCCCCCTTTGGCATTGATGGCAATATTCTTCTGCTTTTCCTCCCCCTTTGACATCAATGGCAAAAGCCATGCCCCCCTTTAATATAGCTCTCCCCTTTAATTGTGCAAAAAGAGATGCCCGTTAGCACCTCACAACCAATGTAGGCTTCGGGAAATAAGTAGTCCTGATCTTCAGCAGGTTCAGTCCACAGTGCATTCTTTTCATATGACCAACGCTCCCCCTTAGCCTGTGCATTCAGAGATGTCCAACAACACCTTTCAACCAATTTAATCTTCAGAAATTAAGTAGACCTAATCCTCTGCATGACAGAGACTACTCCCAGTTTCTATCTGAGATATTCGAATGCTTCCCTGGGTAGAGGTTTTGTAAATATATCAGCAATTTGTTCTTTGGAGGAAACATACTCCAATTTCACCTTTTTCTCAAGCACTTGTTCTCGTAAGAAGTGATATTTGATGGGAATGTGCTTGGTCTTGGAATGCATAACAGGATTCTTTAAGATACTGATGGCACTTGTATTGTCACACATAATGGAGATAGGAGGTGAACATTTGATTTGAAAATCTTGAAGCGTTTGCATCATCCAAAGTAGTTGAGTGCAACATGATGCTGCAGCCACATATTCTGCTTCTACTGTAGATAAGGCAATGGAACTCTGATTCTTGCTGAACCAAGATACTAACCGAGGCCCCATGTAGAATGCACCACCACTAGTGCTTTTTCGATCATCAACACTTCCAGCCCAATCTGCATCAGTGTATGCATGAAGAGTAAGATCTGCATTCTTTGGATACCATAGTCCAAAATCTTGGGTTCCTTGTAGATATTTGAATATTATTTTCACTGCCTGAAGGTGAGACTCTCTTGGATTGGCTTGAAAACGTCCAAAAATCCCGACTGCATGCATAATGTCTGGTCTTGTCCCAGTGAGATACAGTAGACTTCCTATCATAGATCTATATTCTGGTTGATTTACCATGGGAGAATTATCATTAGAACTAAGATTGCATCCTGTTATCATTGGTGTACTTACAGGTTTGCAATCTTCCATGCCATACTTCTTTAGGATTTGCTTAAGATATTTTGCTTGGGATAAGAAAATTCCATCTGTTGCTTGTTGCACTTGTAGCCCAAGAAAGAATGTCAGTTCCCCTAGTAAGGACATTTCAAATTCTTGCTGCATATCAGAAGCAAATGTTTGACTCATAGATTCTTCATTACTTCCAAAAATGATATCATCAACATATACAACTACAATTAGTAGTTTGTCATTTTCAGTCTTTGTGTATAAATTGCTATCAACAGATCCTTTTGAGAATCCTTGTTGATGGAGATATTTGTCAAGGCGATAATACCATGCCCTTGGAGCTTGTTTGAGACCTATAGAGCCTTTTTAAGTCTACAAACAAGTTTTTCATCATTTGCCAAGATGAATCCTTCTGGTTGTTCTATATAAACTTCTTCTTCTAGGTCACCATTGAGAAAAGCAGATTTAACATCCATTTGATAAACTTTGATTTGTTGGAAGCTTGAAAAAGTAAGAAACATTCTTATGGCTTCAAGTCTAGCTACAGGAGCAAAGGTTTCTTCAAAGTCTATACCTTCTTGTTGAGCATACCCCTTGCAAACAAGTCTAGCTTTGTTTCTTATAACATCTCCATTCTCATTTAACTTGTTTTTGAATATCCATTTAGTTCCAATGACATTTTTGTCATGAGGTCTTGGTACTAATTCCCAAGTGTGATTCTTTTCAATTTGATCAAGCTCTTCATTCATGGCTTGAATCCAACAGTCATCTTTGCTAGCTTGACTAACACTGTGAGGTTCAATAGTGGACAAAAATGCCAGATTACTAGAAGGTCCCATAAGAGTTCTTCTTGTTTGTACACCTGATCCCTTTTCTCCCAAAATTTGAGATTCTGGATGATTCTTTGAACATATCTGGAGGGAGCCTTTTCAGACAAACCATCTTCGGGTTCTTCACTGGGTTCACTGTTTGTATCATTATTATTTGATGTAGCAGGATACGTGTCATCATCATCTTCAACTGTAGTTTGCTTTTCTTCTTTTGGAGCTGCAGAAGACTCATCAATAACAACATCAATACATTCAACAATCTTCTGAAGTCTTTTATTGTAACATTTATATGCTTTACTCCTAGAGGAGTAACCAAGAAATATTCCCTCATCTGCTCTAGGTTCAAATTTGCCAATTTTTTCATCATTATTTTTGATAAAGCATTTGCTTCCAAAGATTCTAAAATGCTTTATAGTGGGAGGTTTTCCATACCATAATTCATAAGGAGTTTTATCACTGTTTACACGAACATGTGCTTTATTAAGAATATTTGCTGCAGTATGAGCTGCTTCTCCCCAAAAAGTATCAGGTGTTCCGGAATCATCAAGCATGGCTCTAGCCATTTGTTGAATTGTTCTATTCATTATTTCTGCTACACCATTTTGTTGTGGAGTGCTTGCTACAGAAAACTGTCTTTTTATGCCATGTTGTTCACAGAATTCAATGAATTCATTGGATGTATATTCTCCTCCTCGATCAGATCTGAGACACTTTATTTTTAAATCTAATTCATTCTCGACTAGAGCTTTGAAGATCTGGAATTTTTCAAATGCTTCATCTTTGTGTTTAAGCAGCCCAATCCAACACATTCTAGAGAAGTCATCAATGAATAAGATATAGTATTCTTCACCACGTGGAGAATTTTTCCTCATAGGTCCGCATATGTCAGTATGAATGAGTTCAAGAGGCTTACTTGATGATCCTTCTTTGGCATTAAACTGCACTCTGGTTTGCTTGCCGAATTGGCAAGATTTGCATATGATATTTTCAGGTAGAGTGATACTGGGAAGATCACGAACAGCTTTAAATATACTTAACTTGTTGATTTGAGAGAATCTCAGATGCCCCAATCTTCTATGCCACAACCAATTTTCTGAAGATTTACTTAAGTAACATTGTTCTTTGCAGTTCCTTAATATATATAGGTTGTTTGGAGTTCTTTTCCCTTTTATAATAGCTTTTCCTGTATCAAGATCACGTACCACACAGTCTTTTGAACTAAAGACAACTTCAGTTCCTTGATCACACATTTGACTTACACTTAACAAGTTATGCCTTAATCCATCCACATACATGACTTCATTAGCTTTCACATTTTCTTTTATAAGAGCAGACCCTTTTCCCTTAATCACCGCAGGAGTATCATTTCCAAATGTAACCTTGTTTTCCTTTTCTAGAGTACTATATGCAAAAAGTTTGTCTTTATCACCCGTCATGTGTCTTGAGCATCCACTATCAATGTACCATTGGTTTTCTTCATCTTCTGCAAATAGTGCTATTCCACAATTTTCAAACTGTGATTCCTTCTTTTTCCATACTTTGGAGCTTGGAGGAACATGTCCTTTTAGCTGAATTTTTCTCCTGCATTCAGATTCTACATGGCCAAAGTTATTGCAATAAGCACATTCAACTTCATTTTGAAGTGGGGAAAAATGGTTATAAGTATTCTTCTTTGTTTCAAATTCAATCCTTTTCTTTCTTGATTCTCTTGTCATGATGGTTTTATATGCAACACATTGAGCAGCTTTATGACCAAAATTGTGACATGAGAAGCATTGTCCATTAAAAAAGCAATTTCTGCGATCATAGAATCTTCTATGTGAATTTACTTGTTGATTGGTGTTTCCATGAAAGGCATTCCTGTTTGTGTTTTTTGAATTGAGAAGATTATGCTTAACTTGCAACAATTCTTTATTCTCTTGTTGAGTGGCAGCATTTTGTAAACTGGCTGTAACTGCTTTTAGATAATTTGGTGCTGTAGATTGAGAAGATTCCCCAGTTTATCCAAGGCCTGTCTTTATGAGACAAGAACGTTGTACCTTGATAATTTCATCTAAGGTTTCAAATCCTTTAGAAAATCTAAGATTCAGAGTTTTTACTTTCTCAAGTTCTTTTCTTAGAGTTACCACTTCACACTCTAATTTTTCATTATGTTTCTCCTTTTCTTCAAGCTGATTTTTCAGAGTTTCTATAGTGATTTTGTTCTCTTCTAAACAAATTTTCAGTTTATTGTTTTCATCAAGAAAGTCACTGTCTTCTAGAGCATCCATAAAAGTATCCTTTTCTTCTCTAGATTCTTTTTAAAAAGCCATGAGAAGTCTAAGGTATTGTTCACATTCTTCCTCACTATCAGATAACCCATCACTATCTTCATGAGTATAGAAACTCCTTTTAGAGCTAAAATGATTCTTATTCCTTCTTGCTACTTCCTTCCCCTTTTTATGTGTTTCTTTATAAGGGAACTTAGCAGCATAATGACCAACTCTTCCACAATAAAAACATTTGAAAGGAAGCTTACCTCTGAACCGTCCTATCCCAAGTTGAAGTTTCTTTACGAAGTTTATCTCATATTCATCTGAGATATACCCTGATCCTTCTGTTATTTGTACTTCCTTCCCTTTTGTAGAATTTCTAAAGAATGTTTCTTTGACTTCAGATGGTCCTCCTCTTCTCATTTCATATGCAGTTAGTATGCCATGTAGTTGTACCACAGTGAGATTTTGAAGATCCTGTTTTTCTTCAAGAGCTGAAACTTTTGACTCAAATTTTGTGGTTAGAGATCTTTAAATATTTTCAACCAAAGTAGATTCGGTTATTGTTTCTCCCAGATTCCTCATGCGATTTACAGTTTCATCAAGACGTAAAAAGAAATTGGCAATGCTTTCCTCATTATTCATTTTAAGATTCTCATATTGAATTCTGAGGGTTTGCAGTTTAGCACTTTTTACCTTTGCATCTCCTTCATAGCTCAGAATGATCTTGTCCCATATGTCCTTTGATGTATTCAGCTGCATAAATTTGACAAATTTTGATTCAGTCAGACTTCCTAACAGAGCATTGACTGCTTTTGCATTTGTTTCGTAGGTCTTTCTTTCTGTTGGATCTGTTGGTACTACAAATGGATATTGATATCCTCCTTCTACAATAGCCCATACATCTGCTCCCAGAGACTGAAGATAAGATCTCATCCTTGTTTTCCAGAAGATTAAATTGTTTCCATTGAAGAGTGGAGGCCTGATAGATGCTGTTCTGTCTTGATTTCTCATTTTGATTGATCTTCCTTCTAGCAGCTAAGATTTTTCAAAAGGACCATGCTCTGATACCAATTGTTGGAAAAATACTGAGAGGGGGGGGTGAATCAGTATTTAGAACTGACTGACTGTTTTTCTTTCTTTTCTCTTAAGACCATATGTTACAGAATTGCATCAACGTGTATATCTAGATATCTTAATATGTCTTTACTTAGAGCATTGCATCAGATAAGCATTAATCATGAACAGAAATAACAGAGCAAACCATCAAACATAAACTACACATATGGACACTAGGATTTAAGGTGGAAACCCAATTTGGGAGAAAACCACCGCTGCTGTAATCTCAGTCTTCAATAATTTATTATAGTGAAAACTTCTTACAATATATGTTGGTGCAGACACAAACCAGCACGCAGGCACCCACCTGCAGAAGGCTACAACCTTCTCTCATTTACCAGCCTCTCCTGGAAGGGAGCCACAACCCCCTGACTGAAGGTTAAAACCCTCAGACTCACAGTTGACCACGTTTCATCAATTTTCACACTGGATCAGGTAGTTTCCTTTGTGCACTTATCAATAAACATGTTTTGCCCAAGACTTCATAATGGAATCAGTAATAACCCAGACATCAGAGAATATATACATTCAACATCCCGTGTATTCTTTGTCAGAAACCCCAACTGTCATATGCACCTTTTAATGTGGATGACCAGCATATATGTGCATTACTTGTATAGATCTGTAATGATTCATTTTGCAGAGCAGGTTAGATCTATAAAAACTTACCCGGAATCATCTGTGCTCGTTAGCATACATGCGCTGGCTCCGCATCGTTTCTTCTATTGAAAGATCTCAAGATTCATCACATTTGCACCATGGACTCAGAATTATCAATTAAACACGTCGTCTGTCCATACATAAATTCCGCAGCGGAATTCCTTCTTCGTCAATATTTTCCCTGCATCAACAATTCCGAATAATTAACTTGCTTCTTTATATAGTTCTCGCCTTTATAAGATCATGGGTCAAAACCATTCAACGCTAATGGTATATCTTGGACAATATTTCCATTGGTTTTTGGTCCTTGGGGTTTCTGTTTCTTTATATATATATATTTATTTATCAATTGATAAAAAAAAATAATTACATCGTTTTTATTCCTTGAGAATAACCCTTTGGACTTTATAAATAATATAATAATCTACGAAAGATGTCGCGCCAACAACCATTGCCCACCATCGTATCTATGTAAATGTCCATCAATATAAAACTTTGATCAATTCTTTTAAAATACTCCATCGAGCCTTATAAGACCATAATACGACCAAAACCCATAATTAAACTGAATTATTTACAAATATATAACTCCGTCGGGCCCCACACCATACCTTGCTAACCTTCGGGCGATTGCATTAAACCTAGGGCAAGTACGACGAGCGACCACCGTCCGATCACCTTTGCCCAAATCAACAATGCGCATACATTCCGCTTGGCATCCAATCGTCGAACTTTAATGCGCGAAATCGCGGCAGTATTTGAACAGTGGGCCAGCCACGTGTCGATTCCTGTATGGAATCGCTCCTCCTCCAGGAAAAACCACTAATGGTCGATAGGCGGTGCGAAATGGCAAGGTGGTTTTCGACAAACCACGTTCACTGGTCTTGGTTCCGCTTCACGCTCATGGTTCCAGACAGGGTTTCTCTGTACGTAAATATATATGATTTTCCACTGAGGTACCATTATACTCTGAAGCATAGTTTTGTCATAGAATTTGTATTTCTTCCACATTCCTGGTTCTTATTCGATAGACAATGCCGAGACTTATAAACCTTACATACGTATGCAGAAGCTTCGATGCGATATTAACACATATATCGTATCTCTGAAATGATCAACACCATGCTCCACTTATATAACATATATATATGCCTTGAACCTTATAGCAGTGATATGTGTAGAATACGGCATGGTATATGTTCCCTTATTCATTACATGTCATCGGTAACATATTGGTTCGTCGAACAACCAATAACCAGAGCACCATTAAACCCCTTCATTATGCAGATTCACCTTATACAGAACATTCTTGCGCACAGAGACAAAGTATCATCAGAACTTAATCATGCACAGGCTTTGCCATCAATGACAATATTTCCAACATGATGTTTACCATAAAAGGAGCTTGACTTACTTAGTTTCGATTGAAAACAATGTATCACACTGAGTTCCATTTCGTAGTTTCGTTTGACAGTTCATGTAAACCTTAGAAAACTTATCTATGGAAGGCTACTGTAGGTTGGGACTACAAGAGACTGAAGATCAACAATGGATTTTTTTAATTACTTCCTAAAAGTTTATTAGGCCATCATTAGGCATCAAGTCAAGCTTCTGTTAAAGAAGCAACGAGAAACTGTGATGTTTACCATAAAAGGAGCTTGACTTAGTTAGTTTCAATTGAAAACAATGTATCACACTGAGTTCCATTTCGTAGTTTCATTTGACAGTTCATGTAAACCTTAGAAAACTTATCTATGGAAGGCTACTGTAGGTTGGGACTACAAGAGACTGAAGATCAACAATGGATTTTTTTAATTACTTCCTAAAAGTTTATTAGGCCATCATTAGGCATCAAATCAAGCTTCTGTTAAAGAAGCAATAGGAAACTGTGATGTTTACCATAAAAGGAGCTTGACTTACTTAGTTTCAATTGAAAACAATGTATCTCATTGAGTTCCATTTCGTAGTTTCGTTTGACAGTTCATGTAAACCTTAGAAAACTTATCTATGGAAGGCTACTGTAGGTTGGGACTACAAGAGACTGAAGATCAACAATGGATTTTTTTAATTACTTCCTAAAAGTTTATTAGGCCATCATTAGGCATCAAGTCAAGTTTCCTATGTTTTTTGATCCTAATCTTAGACCTGATCTTAGATCTCCTTTAAAAAGGCTTCAACCCTGCATTAAGAAGGTTGTACATAAACTCTTCAGAGGCTGCTTCTTCTCAATTCTGGATTTTCAAAACAAATTCAATATTGTGCTTTCAACCTTTAATATAGTGCTTCCATTTTACCAACCAAACCTACACAAGGGGATTCACTGTAATACAATTCAACAAGCTTCAATGGTGTTCTTGGTCTTGTATCCCATATAGAATAAGTGACAAAGATGCCCTTTATTCTGCCTCAGAATGTCCACTTTCACACTAACTTACAGGAGTATGCCACATATTCGAGATGAATAGATGATCACAATTTAGATTTTTGGAGTCTTCACACAGGTCTGAAAATACAGAGGTCTGCAATTTGGGTGCAGCAGCAACAGGTCTGAAGTCTACATGAGATCAGTCCAAATGTCTCTTCACAACACGTCTAAGTTTATTTCTTGCTCATGTCCAAGTCTAATACAGTCACAGGTTCAAGGTGTAAGTCTAGTACCGAACCTTAGCACATATAGCCAGATAGCCTCAATTCACTGGTTCAAAGTTCAGTCTACAAGCTTGACCCTTCAAGCTTCAGATCTGAGCTGTGATACTTCCACAAATATGCTTACCATAGGTGATTTTCCATAGCAATAAGCTACAGGACTACACAAGGACTAAAGCTCCTGTTGTGGATTGTAATATCACAGGCCTAAGGAATGAGTTAAGGTCCGAGGGTATATATGCATGTGAGGGACTTCCAACCTTAAACCAAGTTGTCCACGAGTTTGTAATCTCTGCAATTTGAGCTGCTAACCAGATGACTATCCACAATTTACTACCACAGGATTGTAATCCGAGCCCTCACAATTGTGTCTCCAAGGGGTCTGTACAGCAGTACGAATTCTACAGGAAATCTACCTTGTAACAAATTCAAATTAGACTCTTCCTCCTCGGCCTCTTGTCTTGCTGTTCTGCATTCCTGAAATAATCTTCAATGAACAGATGAATATCACATCATTCTAGCAGTCACGGTAGGAATTTCATGAATCTGGGCTATAATGAAAATTCAGTAATTTCACCTAAAACATGATGTTTCTTAGATCTATTTCCGATGAACAGATGAACATCACGTCATTCCAGCAGTCACGGTAGGAATTTCATGAATCTGGGCTATAATGAAAATTCAGTAATTTCACCTAAAACATGATGTTTCTTAGATCTATTCCCCATGAACTTTCAGTCTTGGGGCCAATCAGAAATATTCAATTATAGCAGCAAATACTTAAATTCACTTCAACCCAAATCACCAGGCAGCTCAAGAGAATAAATACCATATATGTGGACTTCACTGCCAACAATGTCTAACATGTAGGGCACACTTTGTCAAGCATATAAAAGATCTGAAATATTTTTATTACAACAGAAAATATGCTCCTTTATGTTCTATGCTGTGTATTAAATCACAACAATTTCAGCAATATCATAGGTGAAATCAGCTTGAACAATAGTGTTGGAATCCCCTAAACAAGAAGATAATACAAGCTGAAAGTGATGCAAGTATTTGGACAGCTTAAACACTTCATTTATATATAAGAGATGAAGTACATCTACATACCAACATCTTATTACAAGTTGATACAAGTCAATCTCTTCAAACCATAACTAGAGAAAACATGGAAAACCCTACTCACCAACTCCTAGCTAGGAATCACTCTTAACCAAAGCTACTTACTCCAGCAAAGCTCCTCCTTGGCACCTACACTTGCATCCCACAAGCATACAAGGCATTTCCTGCCCGCACCTCCTCAACACATTGAGTAGCACTAGGATTTCCAATTGCACTCGGTGCCATTTTGATATATTCACCTTTGCATGGTATATAAATGAGCAAACTTTGCATATTTTGTCTCTATTGGCTTAGAATCATGGTTGCAAATCTTAAAAATATTTTTTTTATTAAAAAATAATTATTTAATGTATTTTTTTTAAAACCAGTTCATTGAGATCTGACCGCTACCGGTTAAACTAGTTTCGGTTCGAAACCCAGTTCATTAGGTCCACCAGTTCGGTCACCGGTTCTGGTTTTAATAACTATGATGTAAACTTAAAAAATCAATTTCTCTTAGAGTATTTGGAGTTAGGAGCTGAATGAGGGCTTGTTGGAAAGAGGAAAGAGTCCTCTTTAAGATGGTGAAGGAGCCAATGCGAAAGGATGCCTCCAAGGTGACAACAAATATTTTTCTTGTGACTGTTCCTGAAATTAGATAATTTTTGTTATAATTTCAAGAGTGCTCTCCAACAATTTTCCATGATTGTCCATGAAATCTATGTCATCAAGTATAGTCATATCCATGTCATTAAGTCCTCAAGTGTTCTTCATGTCATGTCCCTAGACATTGTTCACGTCATCAAATGGTCCTCCATCAACCATGTCATCTTGACATCATACTGGGTCTAGGCATCTCAAGAATATTGACATCTTGGTCAATGCCACATTGACATCAATGAAAACCTTGATTAACAGTTTCAAGATAGACAACAAGATAAACATAGTGGGAAATTGTCGGCCTATCACACTTTGTAATGTGTCTTATAATTAAGAATATGGCAGCCTGAACCATTTTTCTTGATCAACTAGAGTTTATTAAGAGAAATTTTATCCTAGGTAATATTATTACAACTTGTGAAGTTCTTGAATGAGTATCAAAGATCAGTCACATAATTATAGATGAAGATAGGAATAACAAATATGACTCCAAAGGCATATTTTCTACTAGGGTGAACTTCTTCAAGCTTAGAAAAGTAATGTAAATCTCCAAATAATGTACCCTCTTGCATGCTAGGAATAAGGAGAGAATGTGGTGTAAATCATTCATTAATGTGCCCTCCATGCAAGTGGCCAAAAAAAGAATGTATTCCCTTCAAGTTCCAAAAAGGTGATAATTTGTAACTCGTCATGCTGCCATGAATAGGTAAGTGACTCCCTCAATTGGAGTGCCCTCATTTTCTAGGAATGAGCACTGGGAACATGTCAGAAATAGGCTTTAAAGGAGAGAGTTCACTACTGGTAACTGTGACTTCATCATTGCCAAGTGCCTCCCCTTTAGCTGAGTGATGCATCCTATTTTCTGCTAAGGCAACTCCCATTGGTGTGTTCTTCTCCTCACTGTTGATGTAATGAATGTTTAAAAATGTCCGCAAGGGTTGTGCCCTTAAGAATGCTAATATATTTACCAAAACATTTTGTTGTAATGCTGATAGATCTGCGTTCAAAACCAAAATTTTTTGCTGTCATGCTGATAGATCTGCGTTCAAAAGGTGTAAATACAACAAAAATATCTCCTCAAACAAGTGCTGATCCAAAAGCTTTCTCTCAAATATGAATTTCTTTTGTTGTTTAACTATGTGATTGTTGTGTATGGGTGTGTTCACACTGGTAAAAAATGTGTAGTCTTCTCTTCCTATATGTTGTTTCTAAAAAGTTTGCACAATTGACATTTGTGCTCAAATAGGAGCTGAAACTTCTCTTTTAAAAATAAAGTTCTGAAAAGAGTTGAAAGTAAAGAGTTAACATATTAGTTTCATCTTTGAATGCAGAAAATTGAAGATGAGTCAAAGCCCAATTTTGACAACAGATGAATACCATGCACATGATGAGAGAATAGCTAATGAGAAGAGCTTGCTTAAATATGCATGTCCATGTAATGATTGTCGTGGTGGGAAAATGAGAAAAAGAAGTGTGATTTTTCAACATATGCTAAAATATGGGCATAGCGATATAAGCCCTTTCCCTCAAAATTGTTATCCAGATAGGATAGAATTGCATAGCATGAGAGATGTAGAGGCACTAGACATAGATGAAGAGGCAACAAACACAAATGAAAAGGTAGGAACCTTTGATGAAGGGATTGAAGTTGATAGAATGATGAATGAGGGTTTCAAGGATGAATGGCAGAAGTTGATGGAGGATGCTTTAAAACCTGTGTATGGTACTTGCAATTTAAGTCATTTAACAACAATCCTTTTAATTCTTAACTTGCAAGTGGTGCATGGTTGGACAAATGAGAGTGTTGATGAGTTATTGGCATTTTTACAACGATTGTTACCACCCGACTCCACACTGCGAACAAAACGAAGAGCATGTAAAGTGCAAATCACTAAGCTAGGCTTAGGGTATGAAAACATCCACACA
Organism: Pinus albicaulis; assembly: GCA_034641835.2. Classification (NCBI taxonomy): domain Eukaryota; kingdom Viridiplantae; phylum Streptophyta; class Pinopsida; order Pinales; family Pinaceae; genus Pinus; species Pinus albicaulis. The sequence goes on from CM076573.1 coordinate 215,941,513, forward strand.
TGTGTGAATGGTTGTGTATTATTTCGCAAAAATCTTGCAAGTGAGACTGAATGTCCAAAATGTAAAGAAGGGAGGTATAGACCAGGGTTGAAATCAAATTTATCTCCGAGAAGGGTTCTTCGCCACTTTCCACTAATCCCACGGTTGCTTCAAATGTACAAATGTCGAGACATTGCCGAGCTAATGCAATGGCATGCCCAAAACAAGAGCACCGATGGAAAACAATGATTTGTGGCTGATTCTAAGATTTAGAAGGAATTTGACAATAAATCCCCTGATTTTTCCCAAGATCCTTGCAATATAAGACTGGGTTTAGCTCTAGATGGGGTGAACCCTTTCTCAGATCAAAGCACTAAATGGTCAACTTGGCCAGTGTTTTTAATAAATTATAACTTGCCTCCATGGTTAGCAACGAAGCCATTTTTCTTGATGTTGTCATTGATCATACCGGGGAAAAAAAGTGTGACTTTAGATACAATTGATGTTTATTTAGAACCATTATTTGATGAGCTAGTGGAATTGTGGAAAGGAATTGAAGCAATTCAAATTTTAGGGGATGGTAATTCAATTCAATTCACTTTAAGAGCTTCTTTATTGTTTACAATCCACGATCTTCCTGCATATGACACTTTGACTGGTCTCAATGTTCATGGATACCATGGATGTCCAGCTTGCATCTTTAAGGGTTTTGTGAGGCACTCAAGTAGTTTGCACAAGTGTATTTATTGTGGACATCGTGCTTACCTCAAAATGGAGCATCCATATCGTCGAAAAAAGTCACGTTTCAATGGTAAGGAAGAGAATCGTGAAGCACCACTGGCAATAACAAGTGATTACATTATTGAGAATGGAGAAAAAAGAATGCAATTTATTGAAAATGGTGGCATTCGTGGTAGTAAAAATGATCCACTTTACGATAGTGGTGTAAAAAGAGTGTGCATATTCTATAAATTGCCATAATTTAAGCATATAACCATTAGGCATACGTACGACTTGTCATAATTTATGATTTTAGAATTCAGTACAAAGCGGATAAGCTTCTTTCTCTCAAAAAACATGCTTCCTCAGCCAAGACGCTGTTCCCAGCACTACGAAACTACATCACAAGTCACAACGAAATCTTAGACCTTGTGGTTGGAAGGCATTTGCCGTGGAGCAATGCTAGTGTACTAAGTACTGCGATGTCAACGGTTTTTCAAAATAAATTCAGTGATCTTGGTACGGCTATCTCAGCAGTCAAACATATGCAGGATAATAAGAGTTCGGCCCTTGATTCACACGAAGAAAGGATGTCGATTATGAATAACATTGATGAGATTGATAATAGGCGGTTTGATTTTTCGGTCAATAATTATGTTAGCCGGCTCCTTGTGAATAACACCCATCAATATCCACATGCTGCAATTGATAAGAGAAGTAACACAATTAAAAAGCCAAGGTGCAGTTTGAATTCTTTAAGCAGATCAGTCGTCGGCAAAAAGAATAAAGAAGAATTAGATAGTGAGAGTAGCCCAGATAACACGCAATTCATCAACTCAACCCAAGTTGATAAGGATATAAAGGACAATACTTTGAATACTCCTAAGTTGGAATCGAATTCTGATATTAATTTATATAATAAGGCCATAATGAGACATGAACATAACCTACATACCAGAAATAAAAAAGTTGTCAACTTATCTTCTGTAGAGCTAGGTCAAGATGCGATTAAAATTCTCAGTAAGGGTCTAGGATTTGCGGTTGCCCCCAAGGGCATCCCAAACGAGAGTATCTTGTGCAGTATCGAGGAGGGTATTAGAAGTTTAACACTTGATGATAAAGAGACCTTGAGACAAGAGTGCTCCCTAATTCTGAAAAAAGCTAGAGCACCCAAAAGCAACCTAACCAAGGAAGAGTTTTTTTCTCTCAAGGATCTTCACAGTAATGAAAACATTGTGGTTCTTAAATCCGAAAAGGGAGGTGCTGCTGTCGTTCTTGATAAAGATGATTACATTAGAAAAATGAATGAACATCTGGATTGTAGCAGCTACAAGAAGCTTAACTACAACCCCATGCCCAAGGTATTAAGAGAAGTCAAGAAATCAATAAAAAATTCTGGGTTGGATGACAGACTAAAAAAGAAATTAACCCCGTCCTGTGAAATCATGCCAAGGATTTATGGTTTGCCCAAAATTCATAAAGAAGGAGTACCCCTAAGACCGATTGTTAATACCATAGGATCCCCTACTTATGAGTTAGCAAAGTATGTTGCTAAGATACTAAAACCTCTCGTTGGAAATACTGACTCCTTCATTAAAGACTCAAGCGATTTTGTCAAGCTCATTAAGAATAAAAAAGTTGAAGAAAGTGACATCTTGGTTAGTTTCGATGTCGTATCACTTTTCACGAAAATTCCTTTAGATGAGGCAATCCAGGTCATTAATGATGTCACTGATCCTGAAACAGCCAAACTTGCTGAGATTTGACTTCGATCCATGTTCTTCAGTTTTCAAGGGGAATTTTATGAACAAGTATCAGGTGTCGCAATGGGATCTCCACTATCCCCTATTGTCGCCAACCTATACATGGAATATTTTGAGAAAAAGGCCCTTGCCTCTTATCCCTTAAAACCACACTAGTGGAAAAGGTTTGTGGACGACACCAACATAAAATGGGCCCACGGTAGAGAAATTCTTGAAGGATTTTTCAAGCACCTCAATTCCATTTCTACAGAGATTAAGTTCACAATGGAGGTCGAAGAAAATAGGAGCATTTCTTTTCTGGATGTTCTTGTCACTAGGAATGATGATGGAATGCTTGGGCACCAGGTGTTTAGAAAGAAAACCCATACCGACAGCTATCTCCATGCTGATTCCTACCACCATCCAGCACAAAAGTTTGGTGTCCTTAATACTCTAGCTGTCAGAGCCATGAGGATTTCTGATACCAAACACCTGAGCGAGGAAATCAGCCACCTTTCAACCGTTTTCAGAAATTTGGGCTATAAAGAGAGGGATATCAAGAAAGCCCTCGAAAGAGCCAAGTGTTCGATCTTACCTCGGAATCACGGTGAACAACAAGTAAATACAGGAAGAGTTGTTCTACCATACATTAAGGGGGTTACTGATAAAATAGCCAAGCTCATGAGAAAGAACAATATTTTCGCTCAATTTTCTGCATTAGGAACTATTAGACAGAAGATGAGATCAGTCAAGGATGGCATAAACCCTGAACAATTTAAAGGAGTGTACAAGATTAACTGTTCATTCGGGAAGAGTTATATCGGTGAGACTGGGCGTTCCCTTCAGAAAAGACTTAAGGAGCATGGAGCCGATATTAGATATGAACGATCACGCACCTCAGCCCTTGCAGAACACTCCACAAAGACCAAACATCAAATTCGTCTGGAAGAGGCAACAATCATCGCAAAAGAAGAGCACTATCAGAGAAGGAAAATTAGGGAGGCCCTTGAGATCATAAAGCATCCAGATAATCTTAATACGGATGGTGGAGTTGAGATTAGTGACACTTGGAGACCCGTTCTTCGACAGATCTGTTCCTCCAGAAACACCCGCCAGTAAGGTATAGTTTTCAACCCAGGTATGTCCCTCTTCCTTTGGTTTCTTATTTAGTTTTTAGTTTTATTGAACTAAAATTCTAATTATTAACCCTATTAATTAATTAATTTTTATTTGGTTATAATAAAAATTTAATTAATTAATCAATAGTTATTAGATTTTATTCTTATTCCCTTGAAAAAAAAAAAAAAAAAATTCCCTTTCCTACACTTTATAGTTTTTAGTTAATTAAAATGAGCTTAAATACTCTAGTTATATTAAAATATATCCTTAAAAATAAAAAATAAATTTTTTTTCATTAAAATTAATTATTCAATAAAATTAAATATATAATATACTAAAATGATATAGTTAATCAACCTAATATATCATTTTAATTCAATTATATATTTATATTTTATTAAAACTTTTATTAAGGTTAGCTTTTTAATAATTCCCTCACTTTTTATTTTTTAGATAGCTTTTTATGAATCTTGTAAATTAGTCATATAGTAAAAACTAGATATATAATAAATTATAATGATATATTTAATTAACTAAATATATCATTTTAATTCTATTATATATTAGGTTTTATTATTTCCTTAAATATTATTATCTAATTTTATAAAATTAGCTAATAATATTGCCTCCCTCTTTAATTAAATCGTGAAATAATTTTCTTTTTGTTTTTTAGCTGAGTAGGTGTCCTTTATTAAGTTAGTATTTACTTTTTGCCTTAATAGAATTAATAGTTTTTAATTTTTAAATATTAGAAATTATATTATTGAAAATATAAAATTAAAAAATTAAAAAATTAGAAATAATATTATTGAAAATATGAAAGTAAAAATTTTTTTGTGGTCGGCTCTTTTCCAAAAATCATCTTCTTCTACCACTATTTATGGTCTTAGTCTTTTCTCTCATTTCTTCATTCAAAAACTGTCCTGATGATGGATCCCCGTTGGGATTCGAAACGTCGACAATCGTTCTCTATCAATGTGGATAATCCGGAAAGCTCCTTAAAACATAGCTTTTGCTATTATAGAAACTCTTTTTGGTGCATATGATACAGTGTCATCACGCCTAGACCTTAAAGAACTAAAGATTCGTCGAAATCTTTGGGTTGAAAAATATGGTAATGGAAAATACAAAAAACCTATTGCTCCTTATGTGTGGACAAAGGATCAATGTGCACAATTCTTAAAGTTGATGTCTCGGACTCGATTTCCTACTGGATATGTAAGTGGTAATATTAGAAGCCAAACCGAAAATAATAGCTTAAGAAGCCTCAAGACCCATGACTATCATGTCATAATTGAGGATATTTTACCTATTGCAGTCATATCAAGTTTGGAAAAGGGACCAAGATTGGAAATTATAAGGTTGGGCCGAATCTTAAAAAGAATGAGTTTGCATGTGCTAGATCCTTCAAACTTTGATAATTTGAGGGGAGAGGTTGTTGAAGTCCTCTGCTTATTGGAAGGAGAATTTCCACCAACAATATTCAATATTTCTATGCATCTTCTTATACATCTAGAACATGAACTAGAGCATTGTGGCCCAATAAGAACAAGATGGATGTATCCTATAGAGCGATACATGAAAGTTTTGAAAAAGTTTGTTCGTAATAAGGCAAAACCAGAAAGTAGCATTTGTGAAGGATATTTAATGCAAGAGGCCATAGGGTTTTGCACAGAATATATGAATGATTTTAGCAATGTCAATCGGCGTGTATGGGATGATGATGACGACCAGAGAGTTGCAGGTGAAGTATTAGAAGGAAATGGGCATCGCTTCAAGCTATCAAATGAGGAAAGAATTGCCATACATGCCTATGTTCTTCAAAACACATCATCATTCGATAAGTGGCGTAGGTAAAATATTATTTACATCATAATTTATTTATTTAATTTCATTTAATAGCTAAATTATTATCACTCTTACTTTTCATATTCTATGCAGAAAATACGAAGAAGAGATTCAAAAATGGATGCATCCATCTCGAAAGCGTACACTTCAAGATTTGAACCTTGGAGATCGTTCTTTTCCAAAATTTGATGATTGGATTGTCGATGCAATTAATGATGCATGACAAGAAGGTCAAGATATGACGAAGGAGGAAATTCAGCTTTCACAACCTCCAAGTATATGGGCTTCTTCTTTCAGTGGGATGTGGGCCTATGGTACTCATTTAAGAGTGGAAGAAAGGGACACGGGAAAGGCAAATTGTGATTGTATTGTTAGTGTTGAATTTCATCACAACACTGAAAAGAACTTGTATGTTGGATTCATACAAGAAATTATTCAAGTTGATTATGGTGAAACTAGTCCTATATTATTAAAATGTAAATGGATCAAGCCATCTGCAATACAACATGATGAGTATGGATTTGTACGTGCAAATACACGCCAAATTTTGCTGAAGACCAATGAGCCATATGTTTCCCCTATTCAAATTAACCGGGCATTTTTAATTGGTGATGTGACAAGCTCAGGATGGTCGTATGTCATTCAAATAGAGGCAAGCTCAAAAATTGATGGAAGATATGTTTTTTTTCTGAATAAGACTAAATCTATTAAGAGAAGAAATATAGTACAAACAAGGCTCGCATAGAGGCGAAGCAAGAGAACAGGGGAGCCGGCAATGATAGACTATCAACATCGGTCCCTATGAGCAACCATGACAAAAGTAGAGATAACGGAAAGTACATAAACTAAAGAAACAAAGCTAGGGAGTCGACCCAGAGTGGGTGGGGTCTCCCAGTCGGTATTTTTTCCCTTTCTTTTTGCTGACTGTCACCCAGCCATTGAGGGCTGGCTGGATGGGAACCACCTGCAAACTAATCTGCGTAGAAGGAGGAGTCTCCTTGTCTGAATCTGAAGACGACTCATGAGTGCGCTTCTGTGAAGTTGGAGGAGCCGTGGGATCTGTTGGGCGTGCTGGAGGCGTTTCCCTCGGGGGGTTCTGATTCTCCTCCTCCACCTCTATATCCTCCTCATCAGAGCTACAGAAAGCAAAGTCATCCATTGGAGGCCTATCACAGGGCTTCCAATTCTTGGATTTGGATTTTCGTGGGATATTCCTCTTTTTGTCGAGAAACGTCGCACAAGTATTCTGAAGGTGCCCGGTCTGATGGCAGTGGCGACATATGAAGGCAGTGTTCTCATAGTCTAAAGTTTGCGTCCAATGAAAGTCCGCCACCTTGAGGTTGATCTGGTCAGGAAGCCCTTTGCTGATGTCTATTTCTGCGCAAATTCTGCCATAAGTGTATAATCCTTTCTCTCCTCGAGTGGTGTCTGTAGCCAAGAAGCGGCCTAATTTATTCCCAATTCCTTGGAAGACTGCAAAATGCCAGAGATGAGCAGGGAGGTTTGGTAGGCGGACCCAAATGGGAAGCTTGGTGATAACAGCCGAAGAGGGGTCGAAATCAGGGAACCAGGGGGTGAGGAAAAGTCCCGCTGATCCCCAGAACCAAGGGCCTCCTGTTAAGACTTTCTTGTAGTCATCGCTGAAGATAAAGACTACAATGAAGAATCCTTTCGAGCAGAAGAAGACTCTGCAGTTTTTGGTCCAGTTGGAGTGAAGCCACTGGTATAGGTCGGCCGTGCGAGGCCATAGTCCGTTAAATCTGCAGATAATGGCTGTTTCTGCAAGCGTCTGAAGTTGATCATCCAGAGTTGGATGAGAGATTTCAATGGAAGGGGTATCCTCCATTTTATCCACCAGGAAAGGCTTGGGAGCCTCTGCTGGTTTGGCAGACTGCAGTTGGGCAGCATCTTTGCGAACATCATCTTTATAAGAAAAAGAAGGGGCAGAGGAGGTCTGCCCTATGGAACCACCTCTTAAACGAAAGGTAGCCACAATAGAAGCGTCTTTAAGAATGCTGTAAAAAGATAGGGGGTGGGGATTCATAAGTTGCTTACCCTTATAAAGCATTCTCAGGTGAGTGGATGGAATCCCCAGACGGTATTCGAGTTTTTGAAGGATGTCCTGCACAAGATCTGTTCTGCTTGCCCACAACATCATTGTCTTGCCCGAGAGTTTAACCTGGATCTGGAATGCTTGTGAATCTTCAGGTGCGTCTGGCTGGATTAGGATGTGAGACTGCTTCCGATAGGCCGCCGACCGGTCCATGTCCAGATTTGGAAGCCTATCAAGTGGGCTCGGTAAGCAAAACCTCTGCATGCGATTGACAGTCAAGAGATCTATAAGATCTGCTGGGTTGCTGTTACCCCCATTGTGAGCTGCTCTCAAAGCGGCTGCCTTAGATCGAACTGGAGCGATAGCCAAGAGGACGGCCCTCCAGACAGCTGCGGCCACAGAGTCGAGGGGCCCATCCTTGATCGAGAGTTTGAGTGGTAATGAAGCCTGCAGATTCATATCTGCAGCTTTGACAATGAGGATGGCTTGCCCAGGCGTCGCTGCAAGCGTTGTGGCATTTCTAGCCTCTGTGAAGACGCCGGCTTCAAAGCTGTCTGAAGCAGTGTTAAGGAGCGTAGCCGCCCAGTCGGCGGCACCATGATCTTCAAAAGTGCTCCAGTGCTGTGGCAGGCCGACGAGCAGGTCCCAACCTTCGATCTGGAGCAGGTATGGAGAGCAGCCGGCCCTCAGAGCTGCTGAGCCGGCGTGAACCAGATTGACCTCACAGCAAACCCTAAGAGTCGCTTTCGCCATCGCCTTAACCTGCGGTATTTTTAAATTCATGGAATATGTTGATATAATGGTTGATGGGAAATGTAATAGTTTACAAGAAACATTGGAGGAAGAATCTGAAGATGGCGATAGAGTATTTGAAGATGAAGCATTGATTCCCAGTGAAGAGACTAAGTTAGAAAACATAATTCATGGCCAGGACAATATAATGTACGAGGACAATGAAGGAACTCAAGCAGATGTATACATAAGTGATCAAGATTGTGATCTTGATGACCATGCAAATGATCATGATGATGATTTATCACCTTGAATTTATGGCATAAATTTTCACTATGCAAATGGATTTTATTTTTTTGGCCATGGGATTAGCCAGATGGTTGTATTAAACTCTGTGTGAAATTTATCATTCATTTTTCACGTTGTGTGAATTTTGTTTCATTCCAGTGACTCTATTGTAGCATGAAGTGATTCAATTTATCTTAAAGAGGATTACTAGATCCATAAATGAAATTGCCTACATGAAGTTATGCTAACTTTAATATTTATTTTGTAACTTCTATAGTTGTTTTTTTTCCTTAGGAAAATATAGATTCTTCTAATGTTATTTTAGTTGTTAAATTGGGGGATGCGTATCTTTTTATTGCGGGATATTTGATTTTCAGCTTGCAAACCTCGAAGCTAAATGTAAGTCTCTGGAGTCTGTTTACTAAGGGCTCAAAGTCTTAATATGGTTCAGGAGCTCTTCACCAAAGTTGTACGGTATTGACACTAGTACACATATAATAGATTCAATAATGTTACAATGGCTGGGACAACCAATCTGCATTCCCAATTGCAATATGCTATGTTTTTATTATGTGATAAATTTATGCAAATATTACAATTTTTTTGCAATTAAAAAAATAGAATCCATAATTCTAGATAAGGTGTTGATACTGATTAAAGTGTTCCTTCTATCAATTTAAGGATAATTCATTCTCATTGATCATAATGCATGATCGTATAATAGATATATTTTATAATTGTTATTTATCCATGCACTAATATTTTTTCTTTAAATGTGAAATGTAGGACATAAATACTATGAAGAAGGGGTTGAAACGTAAAAATGATCTTAGCAGTGATGAAAATATGATAGAATATGAGCGTGTTCGTAAAGAACGCATCACAAAAAATGAAGAATATTTCTCATCTCTTGGTTTGGTGAATAAGTAAGTAGTTACTCTTCGTCACTTTTTATTTCTATGCATATTTAATGAAAGTTGTATATAATATATTTGATGATGTAGGCCATTATTTGATAAGTTTTTTTTTTTTTTTATATAGGGGAAACTTGGATCCCATAAACAATGAGAATAAACAAAAAGCAAGAAAAGACATATCCCTGCCAACTCGTAGAATCAAACGCCATGGTAATTCAATGCATGGAGATGAAGTTGACAATTCTAATGATCAAATTCCTGATATATCAGATGATCATGCCCAAGGTGTTCGCGAAAAATTGCCACATTCTGATGAAGCAGAGTTGCAAGAAATTTATTTACAGTTAAAGAAAATATTTGAAGGCACATCTGAGGAGATTTGTGTGCAACCTAGTGCCACACCTATTGTGGACAAGGAGCAACCAATTCAGTATTTTTCCATAGAAAGCACACCAATTACATCTTCTCCAAGTAAGGTGCTAGGAACTACCACACCTTCTTTAGCCACAAGTATGAGTGATTTTCCATCACCTAGTCTTGGTTTTGAAGATGTATCAGCTTTAGTGAAAAGACAAAGAATTAGTCAAAGCCTTTATAGGTCCACAGAAAGGGAAGCCAAAGAACGAAAATCAGAAGGGAAGAAGGCTTACTTGATTGAGGTAAAAGATGGTGAGCCTACTGGACCAAATGCGTCAAGGTGGGCCACAGAGTTGGGCACAAGAATAAGGTCTCATTTGGATGTTACCAAATCCAACTTTGCAGATCAAGATCCAAGAAATGTTGATCAAGTGATCCAACAAATGGAAAATGTGTTTGAGACTATTGGTGGAAGGATTTATAGTAAATATTATAAGTGCAGAATGAGAATTTTGATGAATAACTTCAGGCATAAATGCAGAAAATTAATCTTGGATGGAAAAGATAGGGAGAGTAGCTTGACTCCCAAACAATGGGAAGATTTGAAGGAAAGTATGCGTGCTGAAGAGTATTTGTCAAAGAGTATAAGAGCGAAGAAAGCAAGAGAGCAGGTGAAGGCTCGATATTTTTTGGGTCGGGGTGGGTTGCGAGCCAAACAACAAATATTTGTAAGTATACAATTTTTTTGTTGAATATTGTACATTGTGTTATGTGTTTTGAGTTTTCTTAATATCCAACTAGTTGTGCGTTGAAAATTATTTGTAGGTTGAAGAAGCTAAAAGAGAACCAGTGGTGAGTGAAATGGCTCATTATATGGCAGACTTGGAAAATTCCAAACATAATTATATGTCAGAAAATCCAATAGAAAGTTCTTTTCCATCTATTGACATTGAAAGTAGACAAATAGGAGCTTTATCTATTGTTGAAAACCATAGTAAGGATTATAATCATGCAATGCAATGTATAACTGGTTTGGAAAAGACAATGTCAACCATAGCCTCCTCCATTAAACCTCTTGTTGCTGCATGGAAAAAGAAGGAATTTAACATTGATTTAGATGAGGTAAGCAAATTATAATTCCCTTGCAACCAGTGCTTCACTTGAATTTGTAATATGTTAATGTTTTGGTTCCATTTCCCTTCACTCATGAAGCCTTCTTTTATTGGCAATTCTTGTCAATCACAGGAAGAAAATGTAAATTTGGGTGGTGCAAGAATGCTAAATGACTCAAAAAAGGGCCATGAACATGTGAAGGTATGTTTTTGTAGATATCTACAAGAGGTATATGCTTCTATTTTAGTGTTATTAATATTTTTATGTTTTAATATTATATTTACTGTTTTCTGCTATGTTAAAACTTATTTTGTTTTAATGTAATATTTGATTTGTGCATAATGAAATCACGTATAGGATGTTAAAGGAAAAATGGTTACCTCGAGAGTTCTAAAATATGACGAAATTGATGCACCTGAACATTCCCAACTGGTGCCAAATCCTGCTAGTATTTCAGATATTAACTCAGTGAGTGCATATTATTCAGTTAATTAAATATCTATGTATGTTTTTGCAATTTAATTGTAATTATTATTTTCCTAATATCTATGTATACTTTTTTGTTTTTGACAGTGCTTATTAACTCTGGTAGGGGATGACCTACTCCAGGTAGGTGACAAAGTGAATATATTAGATCCATATGACAGTGCTATTGCTGGCATTGGACGAATTCAATCAATTTCTATCATACATGGAGTGCCACTTGGTCCAGAAGACGCAAATGTAAATTTCATTAATGTCACAAGTAACATCCCCCTTCCGTATGAAGATAAAATAGATGGATGTGTTCGTTTGAAGGAGAAGGAAAATAGTTTCATTCGGTGGCCGAAGAAGTATTTGGAAAAGTCATCGATCTAGATGGTCATCTTGTTGTTGTTCATATATAACTTCTCAAATCCAACCACTCTTTTTTGATAACTCGGATACAGAACAAATATTTTTTTTTCCTTAATATTTGGACTAAGTTTTGAAACTCCTCATTTGGATTTTATTGCAAATAAAATGTTGACTAAATGATCACACGTATTGTATGGAAGGACTTGGTCACCCTGGATGTCAACTATAAATTTTCTATAGCGTGTTGATTGTATTGGTTTACAAGTTGATAGTTTGGGTGATACAATGGAAAACATGGGAATATATGGCTTGTTGTCACTAATGAAGGCTTATGGGTAAGTGATTTGTATGTAAATATGCTATGAGGTATTTTTGAATGTATGTTTGCATTTATGAGCTATTTGTTTAAATATGCATTTCATTGTTCAGAAAAACAATTAAGGCTTTGGAAATGTTGTTGCTTCCTATGGAAAAATATGGAACAAAATCTCTTGATTCCATGGGGAATGATACACCTTTAGCTACGATGTCAAATAGACTAAAAAATAATATTTGAGTACTTAAAGCAGATGTTTGCTCAATTGACAGACCCTCCTATTGATCCAATTCGTAAAGCAATTGTCACCTTAATGGAATGCATGATTGGTCCAGAAGGGGATCTTACAAAAACTAGTGAGAAGCAGTTCCATAGAATTTCTCTTAAAGCTCCTCTTCTTTCCATTGAGGAAACATAAAAAAAATTAATCACTGAGGTTGGTATAGCAAAGTGCTTGGTATCACATTTCCAAAAGAATGTGGCTCTACAGAATTGGAAGAGACCTTCGATAGGATATGCTTGGAGGATTGTCTTGTAATTTGTGAAGGTTACAAATTACTTGTACTATTAGAAAGAGGTGGGTAATATAAATGCCTTTACTTCCCTAACTTGTCTATTATGGTTATTCTAATAGCCAAAGCAGACTTTGATCATTGTTAATTCAAGGAGTCTACAGAGGAGAGTTGGGGTGTGAACTATTGAGCCTTGAATGACTTATTCCAGATATCAAAACAAAGAAAGGATACCTTTATATATGAGGTTGTTGTTCAAATGATTGAAATATACAATGAACAAGTCTGGGATATTGATTCTATTTCACATTGACCCCCCAGGCACAACAGCTGCACTTGGAAGAAGTGTAGATTAAATCTCAAATGGAGGGCCTCTTTGTTGAGAATATCAGGAAGCTTTTGATGATGTCTATGAGCAAGAGGGTATTGCTAGAGAATATTGCCCACTTAGCTACTGATATGGGTCTCCCAATGGATTTCAGAACTAATTTATGCAACAAGTATCCTGAATTTTTTGAGGTTGTTGATACAGATTATGGGCTTGCATTGGAGTTAACTTCATGGGATCCTACTCTTGCAGTCTCTTTTGCAAAAAAAGGCCTTGGAAGAAGCTAATAATCTGGACATTGATCTTATACTTGATAGGCCTCAGAAGTTCAAGAAGTTAAATCTTGTTCAGTTCTAAGTGTTGTACCCACCATTAATTAAGCAAGTGGTTGTTAAGGCAAGTGAGCCTATGGAAGGTAAATAGTAAAGATGGTAATTAAGTGGGACTAAAATTGTTGAGTGTGCATCTAAAGTTCCTATGGAGTTGCCCATAAGGCATTCCCACCAAAGGTGTGATCCTGAAACATTGGCCTGGCGAAGTAGAAAAGAGTTGTTGAGTCTTACGGTGGAGAAGAGAAGACTGGTTGATACTCTGACCCATTTCAGGCATGCCTTCAAGTTTTCTAACAAGGTAAAACTCAAGAACTTTTTAGCTCTGGATTCATGAAAAGTTATAAATTGTTAACCCACTAGTTGAGTAATAATGTAAAATTAAAGTGTTACCCAGTTCAGTAACAATGAAAACTATTGACTGTTAATTATTGGACTGTCTTACTATGATTTGAGCCCTTTTGACATAGGTCCTTTTAGAATGTTGAATTCGCCCCAAATAGGTCCTTGTAGAATGTTGATATGAGTCTATATGTATCCTACACATAGGTCCTTTTAGAATGTTGATATGAGTCTATATGTATCCTACACCTAAAATAGGCCAAAATTACAATGGCCATAAGGCTGAATTTCAAGCCTGAAATAGGCCAAAATTGAGGATGCTACATTGGCCTAAATTTAGAGATTAATGTGCTTACTACAGGTCTACAGGTTAGAAAAAACATAGGTCCAAAAATTCCATCCAGGGTTCTAAAAATATGTCTCGTTTATTTTCTCTCCTACACTATTCTTTAGCTTCTCTTCACCAAGATAATATGATATTAATTGATGCTTATTCGATTTGAACATTGGTTCTTATATATTTGTCTTCCACAATGGAGGTAAATGATTATTGGAGAGGCATTTCATGCCTACATATGTAATTTAGTAGTCTTTCATGTTTGATCTTAAAAAAATAATTTTTATTCAATGAAAAGGAATTAGGATGTGTATGAGCACTCATTTAAAATATTATAAATTCCTCTCCAAGCTGGTGTCAAACCCATGAAGCAAGTAAACCAAAGATTCATTTTATTATTATTGACTTCATCTTTACATAAGTACATAATTACATAGTCATTATAATGAAGACCTACCTAGTTACATAGTTAGATTTGATTTGTTATACCTTCAAAATAGTTCTTTCTTTTAGTTGGTTCTTGCACTGTCAACTTCATAGGAAAGAATTCAGATTCTTTTCATAGTGACAGAGATTGACCTTTCTTGTGAACTTGCACCTAGCTTAATTATTGGACTGTCTTACTATGATTTGAGCCCTTTTGACATAGGTCCTTTTAGAATGTTGAATTTGCCTCAAATAGGTCCTTGTAGAATGTTGATAGGAGCATATATGTATCCTACACATGGGTCCTTGTAGAATGTTGATATGAGTCTATATGTATCCTACACCTAAAATAGGCCAAAATTACAATGACCATAGGGCTGAATTTCAGGCCTGAAATAGGCCAAAATTGTGGATTCTACATTGGCCTAAATTTAGAGATTAATGTGCTTACTATAGGTCTACAGGTTAGAAAAAATATAGGTCCAAAAATTCCATCCAGGGGTCTAAAAATATGTCTTATTTATTTTCTCTCCTACACTATTCTTTAGCTTCTCTTCACCAAGATAATATGATATTAATTGATGCTTATTTGATTTGAACATTGGTTCTTATATATTTGTCTTCGACAATGGAGGTAAATGATTATTGGAGAGGCATGTCATGCCTACATATGTAAGCTAGTAGTCTTTCATGTTTGATCTTAAAAAAATAATTTTTATTCAATGAAAAGGAATTAGGATGTGTATGAGCACTCATTTAAAATATTATAAATTCCTCTCCAAGCTGGTGTCAAACCCATGAAGCAAGTAAACCAAAAATTCATTTTATTATTATTGACTTCATCTTTACATAAGTACATAATTACATAGTCATTATAATGAAGACCTACCTAGTTACATAGTTAGATCTGATTTGTTATACCTTGAGTGTGCATCTAAAGTTCCTATGGAGTTTCCCATATAGCATTCCCACCAAAGGTGTGATCCTGAAACATTGGCCCGATGAAGTAGAAAAGAGTTGCTGAATCTTACGGTGGAGAAGAGAAGATTGGTTGATACTCTGACCCATTTCAAGCATGCCTTCAAGTTTTCTAACAAGGTAAAAATCAGGAACATTTTAGCAGTAGATTCCTCAAAAGTTATAAATTGTTAACCCACTAGTTGAGTAATAATGTAAAATTAAAGTGTTACCCAGTTCAATAAAAATGCAAACTATTGACTGTTATAGAATTTGGTAGTTACATAAATATGTTGTTAATGCTTACATTTTTTTTAAGTGATAGCCCTTGAAGAATGGCGGACGAAAAAGCTTGAAGAAGCTAAGAAACGTGAAGCAATGAAAGCCAGTGTGAATTCCTCCACACAAGCCAAAAATATGGGTATGCATTTTTTCTATTCAGCTTATGTGTGACTTCAACTGATGGCTTGTCCATTAGTTGTGGTGGCATACTATTTTTTTGTGACATTAGGTTCTTTTCCTCCCTGCTCCTTTTGGTCCATAGCTCCCAAATTTGGGCGTGTGTTTATACATTATGTATTGTGGTTCCCATTAACAGAGATGATGACAAAAGTATTGGAATTACCTTATGTGCACTTAGCCTTGGGTATAATTTCCTTAGTGGAAGCATTCCTATGGAGCTTGGCATATGTCACAAATTGCAAATATTAAATCTAGCAGGAAACATGCAAAATGGGTCAATTCCCCCAAGTCTTGGGTCAAACCCATGAAGCAAGTAAACCAAAAATTAATTTTATTATTATTGACTTCATCTTTACATAAGTACATAATTACATAGTCATTATAATGAAGACCTACCTAGTTACATAGTTAGATCTGATTTGTTATACCTTCAAACTAGTTCCTTCTTTTAGTTGGTTCTTGCACTGTCAACTTCATAGGAAAGAATTCAGATTCTTTCAAACTCAATGTAAGCAGCTATTCCGAGATCCTCGAATGTACTATTTCACTGTGTATACATATTACTATTTTGACCTTATTTTGTGCTTCGATTGTAAATACTTCACTGTACATGTCTCTGACTTCTGTTGACCATTTCTGTGAGACCCTATGTGATACCATCAAACTGAAATGGCATACTTCTCATCAAGCTGGGATGGCACCGAACCAGTGAGACCTTTCTCACTGTGGTAGCACGAAACAGTGATAGATTTTTTACTGTGGTAGTTCCAAATTGTAGTGTCATACTTATCATGTGTTTGATTATACCGAGACTGTAGTTGACCTGTGATTATAACACTAAAGATCTTCACTGTAATATGGATTATACTGATATCTTTTTGTCACACTGAGCCTTAACTGTAAATACACCTTTATAACTCATTCTCCTCACTGCTGTGGTATCGAAATAATCTTATAAGAGTAGTACTGAATTGAGGCAGAGGTAATTTCAACACTGTGATGTCATTGAGATTGTGATGTTACTGAGATCCTTCTTTTCATAGTGACAGAGATTGACCTTTCTTGTGAACTTGCACCTAGCTTAATTATTGGACTGTCTTACTATGATTTGAGCCCTTTTGACATAGGTCCTTTTAGAATGTTGAATTCGCCTCAAATAGGTCCTTGTAGAATGTTGATAGGAGTCTATATGTATCCTACACATAGGTCCTTGTAGAATGTTGATATGAGTCTATATGTATCCTACACCTAAAATAGGCCAAAATTACAATGGCCATAAGGCTGAATTTCAGGCCTGAAATAGGCCAAAATTGTGGATGCTACATTGGCCTAAATTTAGAGATTAATGTGCTTACTACAGGTCTACAGGTTAGAAAAAATATAGGTCCAAAATTCCATCCAAGGGTCTAAAAATATGTCTCGTTTATTTTCTCTCCTACATTATTCTTTAGCTTCTCTTCACCAAGATAATATGATATTAATTGATGCTTATTCGATTTGAACATTGGTTCTTATATATTTGTCTTCCACAATGGAGGTAAATTATTATTGGAGAGGCATGTCATGCCTACATATGTAAGTTAGTAGTCTTTCATGTTTGATCTTAAAAAAATAATTTTTATTCAATGAAAAGGAATTAGGATGTGTATGAGCACTCATTTAAAATATTATAAATTCCTCTCCAAGCTGGTGTCAAACCCATGAAGCAAGTAAACCAAAGATTCATTTTATGATTATTGACTTCATCTTTACATAAGTACATAATTACATAGTCATTATAATGAATACCTACCTAGTTACATAGTTAGATCTGATTTGTTATACCTTCAAACTAGTTCTTTCTCTTAGTTGGTTCTTGCACTGTCAACTTCATACGAAAGAATTCAGATTCTTTCAAACCCAATGTAAGCAGCTATTCCGAGATCCTCGAATGTACTATTTAACTGTGTATACATATTACTGTTTTGACCTTATTTTGTGCTTCGATTGTAAGTACTTCACTGTACATGTCTCTGACTTCTGTTGACCATTTCTGTGAGACCCTATGTGATACCATCAAACTGAAATGGCATACTTCTCAGCAAGCTGTGATGGCACCGAACCAGTGAGACCTTTCTCACTGTGGTAGCACGAAACAATGATAGATTTTTTACTGTGGTAGTTCCAGATTGTAGTGTCATACTTATCATGTGTTTGATTATACCGAGACTGTAGTTGACCTGTGATTCTAACACTGAAGATCTTCATTGTAATACGGATTATACTGATATCTTTTTGTCAAACTGAGCCTTAACTGTAAATACACCTTTACAACTCATTCTCCTCACTGTTGTGGTATCGAAATAATCTTATAAGAGTAGTACTGAATTGAGGCAGAGGTAATTTCAACACTGTGATGTTATTGAGATTGAGATGTTATCGAGATCCTTCTTTTCATAGTGACAGAGATTGAACTTTCTTGTGAACTTGCACCTAGCTTAATTATTGGACTGTCTTACTATGATTTGAGCCAGATGGTTGTATTAAATGAAAACCAATTTTTAGTGAATATTTATAGCTTACCAGAGAAAATCTCGATCAAGACTATTCTTCATCAGCAGAGTCGCCAGATGTCGGTTGGGTGAACAAGGGAGTAATGGATTCAGGGTTGTAGGTTTTTCTTCATTCGCAGGTATTGATCCTTTGATGAATTCATAATTTTATTTTTGATTGTTTTTCATATTTGTATAAGTTGGGGACTTCAGTGGTTTTTGCTCGGAGCCATGAGAATAGTGTTGCATGGCCCAGTTTGCCATGGGGAAAGGAATTACTAAACCTGGGGACCGTACAGATGAAGAGGGGTAGACCTAATCATAAATTTTTACAAGTTGATGTCTGCTGAGTTGCAGTGTAAAGTGACAGTGAGTTTTTGTGAGGACAATGATGTCGGCCCTCTTTATTTTTCCATGGCCAATAAGTTGAACATATATTTTGGCAGATTGTAGGTCGTTGGCTGCGCAGAGCCTGCCTTCTGTTAATTTTTTGGGGATGTAGCTTAACATCCTATGATGCTGTTTAAGGGGCTACTCTAGGGATCTTTCCTCAGATGCTCTGTTTTATGCTTGTAAATGGAGTTTGCAGTATTTTCTCAAAAAAATCTTCTTCATATATCTTTTTTTTAAAGAGATTAATTTTTGTGATCGGTTATAGTTTTTCAATCAAAACTGAGCCGCAGCGTGTACAGAACTTATGTTTTGATATTAACCTTCATCACATATGCAACATATCATGCTTCGAGAAAGCCTTCCTCTATTGTTAAAAGTGCCTTGGATCCTCAAAATACTAAATCTTTGACAGCGAGAAGTACTGGTCCATTGACTAATAGCTATCCTCGGATTGTGAATCATATCTTCATCGAACACTCTGATCCAAACCCTCTCCAAATTGGGGTTAATAAATCTGTTAGCCTAGCAAATGTGACAGATGGATGGGCCCCCTTCAATGGAACTGATGGAATGACTATTCTGGGAGAGATTGACTTGGCATTCACCTTATTGTTATTATTGCATGTACAAACAGATAATCAATCATGGCATTCCAGATGTGGTGAGCAACAAGATGGTGGAAGTGGCAGAGGAGTTTTTCACTATGCATGTGGAAGACCGAATGGAATACTATTCTGACAATCCATTCAGTAAAACACGTTTGTGTACCAGCTTCAATGTCCACAAAGATCAAGTGTTCAACTGGCGGGACTGCCTTAGACATCATTGTTATCCGTTAGAAGACCATGTTCATACTTGGCCTTCGAAACCTATTAATTATAGGTTAATATTTTGTTTCTTTCTTTTGTTAGATATGTTTGTGTAATTTTGATGAGTATGGCAGAGAATGTGCCAGTATATATTGCAGAGAATTAAGGGCACTTGCTCTGAGATTGCTGGAGGCATTATCTGAGAGCCTAGGAGTGGAAGCTGACTTCCTAGCTGACAAAGCGTTGGGAAAGCACGAGCAACAAATGGCTATAAACTACTATCCAAAGTGCCCCAATCCTGAGATTACATTCAGTTTACCAGCCCATTCAAACCCCCCTGTACTCACTCTTCTTCTTCAGGATAAGGTGCCCGATTTACAAGTGCTCAATAATGGACACTGGATTTCTGTCAACCCCATTCCTAATTCTTTTGTTATCAACATCGGTGATCAATTACAGGTTCCATCTATCTACTTGGAATTCTAATTAATCAATTCCCTCTTTTGATTTAATTTTTCATTTGTAGAATCCAACAAAGTAAAGGGAACAATGGTGTTTGCTGTTCACATTTTCAAGTGTTCCATTGTTGATTATCAATTTTCGTTTGGTTGTTGAATTGACTGAATTTTTTGATATAGGAATGTAGAATGCTTTCTGTTTATTTTCTGTATTACTCTAGTTAAGTTGTAAATAATTACGCCGGAGGTGTTATCTTTGCTGGAGTGGGGTGAGAAAACACTGTTCACCCCACCCAATCAAAACATTTCCCCATCGCCTTTCTGTCGAGTAAAAAGTTGACAAGTGTAACCGTTCATCCTACGATAATAGTAATGAATTGTCCTGCTTTGGGCTTCGTGCTCATCCCCTGTCCTGCTTTGGGCTTTGTTTTCATACCCAGCTGATCGGAAATTTTTGGTTGTTGTGTTCAACAGACAGGCAAACTAGGCGCAGTTAACTTCTGCAAAGCCTGCAAGCAAAGACAATGCAAAGTTTAAACTCCTAGTCATGAAATTCCTTGGGGAATTCTTTCACCAGCTAAATTCTGACCTATGAAACAGTGTGGAGAAAATGCCTCCTTCCCCGGCTCTAAGGTGTTCACCTATAAGGGACCACAAAGTGGAACGACACAAAAGGGGACGAAGTCTGCAGATCACCCCACGTGCTATGGATAGGGATATGATGCTGACCTTACTCTCTTCCAGGATATGCAGACAAAGGAAAAAGATAGTTTCTTGTAGCATTCGGGCGATGATTTCACAGCAGAGCCACCTTCAAATCTTCTTACATAAATAAGTGATTTCCGCATATCACGGACAAGAGGTTCATCACCTACAGCAAGGTGTGGGTTGTCTCTTGCATCAAGGCCTCGAAGTGAGGCTAGAAATAGATCAAGGCAACAATCTGTTTCCCCAAAAGTTTCTAGAAGTGTTAGCTCTTCGAAGAGCCATGATCGTGATCATTTAAGCTCCTAAAGTAAGGGATCTGTAGTTTCATCTTGTGAGGATGAGATGGATTCCATTCAATCTGCATTTTCAGGAAAAAAAAGAACAAGCACTGTGAGCATGGTAAATCGGCAAGGAACAAGGAAACATGAAACATATCCAAATAGCAGAATTCAGTCATTCTCCAAAAAACCCACAAGATCAACATCAACAATTAATATTTCACCAAGATCTGTGCCAAAGAGATCCTTTGACTTTGCATTGCGCCAAATGGTATGCCTCCTATCTTGGAGTATTGGTTTTTTAAGCTGGCAGTGATGTTGTTAGCTCTAATTGCATGGGTTTCCATTTTTCGTTGTTTGACACAGCGATATTTTGTTATCTCCTTTCATGTATTTTCATTCTACTTGATTCCTGTAAAGTGAAAGCTTGAGGGTGTTATTCCTAACTGATAAGATTGGGATATCATTGACATCAATCCTCGCATGGAAGCAAGGCATTGCCTGAGTTAGGGTTGTTTTGAGTTTGCTTTTCCCATGTGTTGATCTTGTTTTGAGGCTTCAAGTTCAAACATATGCACTAAAATGCAGTTGACATAAAAAATGTGAGCCATCTCCAAATGTTCTAAATACCAAAAAGGGACAGTAAGCTAAGCTAAAATTTTTGAATATGAGTTGTGCGCGAAACGGTAAAAAAGTCATGATTTTATACCATATCTATGGTATTATGGCATCTACATACTCTATTTGACAAACATATGACCAACCAAAGACTCGTTGAGATACACATTAAAATAACATAAATGTTGAAAACATCCAATGCTCCTGAGTCCCAACTCAACTGATATCTGACATACATGTAATCTTGAAAAATTATGTTCTGAGAAAATAGTGGCGGGCTTTGCTTAGAAGTCAGATAGTTAATATAATACTAGTCTAAGTTATAGGATATCAATTTATGCACATCTGCTTGTCATTTGGTGTAAATTTTACAACATTCTATAAGAATGGAAAATCTGGATTCAAACACTTACTGAAGTAAAGCAGGAAAAACCTTCTGGAAACCTTTTTCTAGCTTGGAAATGTTTTGAATTACAAATATGTAACAAAGGAAAAGTTCGTTTACCTTTTAGTTCCAATGAGAACTATTGGAACACCAGGTGCAAAATACCTCATCTTAGGAAGCCACTGCACAATCATTGTGGAACTTATGTTAGACAACCATTTTAGTAAACAAGACATCCTCACATCAAACTTTCAAGATATTATATTTGTTTGGGTGGAAAAAATGTGTCTTCTCACGAGTTATTTCAAATAGAACCCAAAATAAGATTGCATAAAGCACAATCCACATAAAACAAACCTTTTTGGTAATATTCTCATAGCTTGCCTTGCTAATAAGAGAAAATTCCAGAATAAAAACATCTGCTCCCCTGTAGCTCAGAGCTCTTAATCTATTGTAGTCCTCTTGACCTGTTCCACCAAATTTTCAGAGAGGGCCTAAAATCTAAACTCCTAGAATGGTTACTCTTTGAAATAACTAGCAATGCACATAAAATGACTGTTTAATAACTTTAAACCCAAGAAAACACATCTAGGAAAATAAATGCATCCTACAGTTTAACATGAAATATAGAATGTCTTTAAACAGAGACCACCGAAGAACAAGCAAATCTTGGATAAGAACTCCAATTCCACCATTAGTACCTGTTGTACCCCACAGACCAAGGTTCATCGTGTTGCCATCCACCACAACATTTGCACTAAAGTTATCAAAAAAGTTGGTACATAGTCCTGAGATCCACCATAAAAACATATAATTAATATTGCAACCTCAACCAGACATTCATAAACTAAATTAAGACCAATTCCAAATAACACCAAAAGTTGAAATATGCACAAATCTTGTCACTTGTCAGCTAATTTCTGCCATTTTGTTCATTAAAATACTACCCAAAAACTTCTTTAAAACCCTTTCACCAACAAAAAACTATTAAAAGTACTTGTCTTTCTCTATTTTCAAAACATAGTGAAAAGGCTAGAAAATCTCTGGATCGAAATCCAGCAAAATTTTCCCTAACTTGGAAGCACTAATGCTTAAATCAACAGATCTATTAAGTAATCTCTACCACAATAAATTCATACACTGGCCGATAATGTCTTTAAAATCCTTTCTGTTGACCAAAAACCATTAATTTATCTTGCTTTTCCCAACTTTGATAATATTATGAAGAACTAGGAATAAGCTAATCAATTGTAACTAATTTTTCCCCAACTTAATAAAGCCTACAATTTAAATTCTGCAATATGATTTTGTTTCACAGTTAAATTCATTTCCAGCCAAAAGTTTCCTGAGAAGTTGAAACCCTTTCTGCCAACCAAAATCCATTAAATTTAATCTTTCCCTGTTACCATAATACAATAAGTCCTGAGGGCTTAGCTCAAATGGATGATGCCAATGTTGCTAGGATGTTTTTGGTAATCCAGCAGGCTGTGCAGGTCCCTGGTTCAATTCCCATGGGCCAGGTGCACTAGTGAACACCACTCACTTTTGACTTGGTACCATCCTCAGAACAGGGGATAAGTGTCCTTGAGTTTCCCTAGGGAGGTTTTTAGTGCCCTAAGTTTCCCTAGGGAGTTATTTTCATCACCTGCATCAAGGCATGGGTTGTCTCCTGCATCAAGGCCTTGAAGTGAGGCTGGAAATAGATCAAGGCAACAGTCTGTTTCCCCAACAGTTTCTAGAAGTGTGAGCTCTTCGAAGAGCCATGATCGTGATCATTTCAGCTCCCAAAGTAAGGGATCTCCAGTTTCATCTTGTGAGGATGAGATGGATTCCATTCAGTCTGCATTTTCAGGAAAAAAAATAACAAGCACTGTGAGCATGGTAAATTGGCAAGGAACAAGAAAACAAGAAACATATCGAAATAGAAGAATTTGGTCATTCTCCAAAAAACCCACAAGATCAACATCAACAATTAATATTTCACCAAGCTTTGTGCCAAAGAGATCCTTTGACTTTGCATTGCGCCAAATTGTATGCCTCCTATCTTGGAGTATTGGTTTTTTAAGCTTGCAGTGATGTTGTTAGCTCTAATTGAATGGGTTTCCATTTTTCGTTGTTTGACACTTATCTCTTAACTCTGGTCCTTTCATCTATTTGCATTCTACTTGATTCTTGTAAAGTGAAAGCTTGAGGGTTTTATTCCCAACCGATAAGATTGGGATATCATTGACAGCAATCCTCACATGGAAGCAAGGCATTGCCTGATTTTGGGTTGTTTTGAGTTTGCTTTCCCATGTGTTGATCTTGTTTTGAGGCTTCAAGTTCAAACATATGCACTAAAATGCAGTTGAAATCAAAACTGTGAGCCAGGCTTAACAAGTGTCTATTAGTCAATGGCCATCCTTGGTGCCATTGGTGAGTCCTTTTATATGTGTTACTGGAGTAAGATGTGTATCAGAGTAATGGTGTATACTTTCCCTGCCCTCCTCTATTCTAATTTTGTGTATATTATCTGATTGTTATGTTCCCCCATCTATGGTCTATCATCTTACACATGCTTGTATGTTCATTGATTTGGTTCTTAAACTATTTTTACTATTTCAATATTTTTCTGTCATATCATCACTGTGTTGTTTTTCTTTGGTGGTATTCTGAGTATTTTTCCTTTGGCCTAAAGCTCTGGTGTACACTTCATTAAAATATATAGAAACTAAAATTTTCATATATTTCACTTTATTACTGTTTTCCACATTCCCCACTTTCGCCATTTAATTTTCACCTCTCGGTGCAAATGCTAGTTCTATTATTATTTATTGTTCGAGATCGATCAAAATTTTGTATTAAAATTTTTAAATATCTCTTAAAATTGCTGGAACGCTAATTTCTGATTTTGCACTTTCTAAAAGCTCCATAATTATGGATGCCTGTTTTATTGGTATTGTTTTCTACTTCAATGTTTTTGGCTTAATGCAAGTTAGTTTGCAAAATCTCTTAGATTATAATCCAATGATTGGCTTAAGTTCTAAAATTATGATAGGTCAATCTCAGCTGTTTTAACAAGTCATTGAAAGTCATTGGTTATCTTGTTAGATTTCTATTTCCTATATGAAGCCAGTGACTGTGAGGATGGCCATATGGTGGGTATTTCTGATCAAGGGTTTGACCTATTCATTTTTGTAAAAATATTTGCATGTCAAAACTATTGTCTTCAACATGTATAATTGAGGCTGGATCCAACTTTTCCCTGCTTGACTTATCTTCTAACAGTGTCATACTTTCTCTCCATGGTGGATAAAATAAAAATCAGCATCAACTGTTTGGTTTTCCTTGCTTGCAATATTGATTCAATATAGAAGTAGGATGTCTAAAGCGGAAGAGGAAGATATGAAGCTACATCAGACAAGGTGTTTGCATGTGCTGATATTATAAGAAAGGTCTTGTGCCAACTTGCACTTCTAGTACATTCACATGGAGACGAAGTTTCAAATATAATTTAGTTCCAAATTTATTAGACTTAGGCTATAAGTTAGAATGTTAAGTTCTGTGAAGCATTGACAATTAAGCTAAAAGCATAAGATTAAAACCAAAGCTAAAACACTGGACTATTACCTTGTTGTGTAATATTCCACATTAACGAGTTCTACAGAATTCCTGAAAGTTGATGAAAAAGGCCAAAATGATGACACTAAAATTTAAAAGAAGTGTAAAATAACTTGTAATCATGATTTTTTTGTTACCCAGCCAGTCAGACTTTTCTGAATTAACCATAGGAAATTCATTCTATTGTGGAACTGCACTTTGTGATCAGATGGACCAACCAGACATATGCCACTGCTGTTTAAACAAGTTTTATTATTTTATGTCTGTTGTCCAAGTCTAACGCATTAGCTTAGATGATGAAGGTTTTAACAAACCCCAGGACTGCATTTTCCCGTACAAAACGATAGTTAAAAGTATATTCTGGTTTTCTTATGTAATATTTAACTCTTGTATGAGACTGAAGTGATAATTTTGTTGCTTGAAACGTTTTATGTGTAAAGATATTTTCCCAGTTTGTTAACTGTAAGCAGGTGCACATTATTTTTCTTTAATATTACTTTGGTTTTGTAGGTGAACATATTTAAGGATGCTGCAGTTCTAATGATCCAGTATATTGACCAAATACGTGGTCAAGGATTTGAAATTAAGTATCTAAATATTGGAGGAGGTTTAGGCATTGATTACTATCACAAGGGTGAAGCGCTTCCTACCCCTAAGGATCTTATAAATTCTGTAAGTCCTTAAAGCTTTTAAGCATTGGCTTAAACTAAGTTACTTTTTATTCAAACTTACACTCTTTTGCTGCCCAAGTTACTGTGCTGGCCTTGTTACAACTATTTTGAGAATATATATAGACACTTTAAAGATGTATATTTGCACCATTGGTTGTTTCTTCAGGTAAGAGAGCTGGTATTATCTGGAAATCTTACACTCATTGTTGAGCCTGGGAGATCTCTTGTTGCAAACTTTGGTGTTCTTGTGAGTCGAGTTGTTGGAGTCAAGACAAATGGTAACAAGAATTTCATTGTAATTGATGGCAGCATGGCAGAGCTTATTAGGCCTAGCCTTTATGGAGCTTACCAAGTTAGTACATAAATTTGACTTGGGGAAAACCCAACTTTTTTTGATGATGCATGATTGAAGGGATGATCATTTCCAAATGAATATAGAAGGGATAATTTGTCCTACTTTTGTAGTCTCCTTGTTGACAGGAAATATTACTCGTATTGAGATTCCCGGATACTAAATAGACCATTCTTTCTCATGACAGGCACACAGTCTGAAAGTTGTGATATGAATCATAAAATGATTTTGAGATTTTGAGATGTTTCTAACTGATATTCTTCTTGATACACAGCACATTGAGCTAATTTCTCCACCTGCCCCAAAGGAAAAAATTCAAAATTTTGATGTTGTTGGGCCTGTCTGCGAGTCTGCAGACTTTTTAGGAAAGGACAGGGAACTTCCAACTCTAGAAATGGTGGTTAGTTACAGGACAATAATTATCACACCTAATATACATGCATGATGAGAAGGAATTGATTTTCCAATATGATATTTAATTGTTTCTAGAATTATTTTGTGATGCTTCTTTGAAGGCATACACTTGTGGCTTAACTTTGAGTGGCCATCCTCTTTCAGTGGGCAAGAATGGTGGTCCATGACGCGGGAGCTTACTGCATGAGTATGGCATCAACTTACAACTTAAGAATGAGGCCAGCAGAATACTGGGTAAGTTGAGTTGTGAATGCATATTTTTGTTTCTAGATTGGAGTGAATGCTATATTTTTAAAGCTTGACAATGTTGATTTTGATGATTGAGAGAATGCTAGACAGATTCAAGATGATGGATCAGTTAAAAAGATAAGACATGCTGAAACAATTGTAGGTGCTTGCTATAATTCATGACATTGTTGACCATCTTGTCTTATAGCGTACAAGAACAGTCAGGGTCTTCTTGTCAAGTTTGCTAGGCTGTTGGGTAGTTGGTGTTGAACTTAGGATCTTGAAAATTACAAAATTTTGGTTTGACGTTAACAGATTTTGATATGAATATTTTTTAGAGTAAAATGTAACTGCAGATAAACTTTTCATTTTCCTCTTCTGGGCTATTGGTGTGTTCTCTATATGGATTACTTCATAGAGTGTATTTGTATAGCAGTTTATTGAAGGTGTTTGTATGACATCTTTTAAAGTTGTTAGAAGGCAGTTTTGGACCAGCTTTAAAACAGTCTTGTAGCAGCAATTGAAAGTTTAAAAAAAAAAACCTTTAAATACCCCTTTCTAGCACATTGAAAACCTTTTGATGATGGATTTAGAGCAGGTTTGAATATTTAGTTTCGACAGTTATTTGAATCATTTGAAGAGCTAGAGCAATCTCCTTGGAGTGACTATTGAAGGATCTTTGATACCATCATTACTATGCCATTATTCTAGGACAATATATTAGTGTTCCTTTATGTTAGTGTAACTTTCTTTTAAATTTTAACTTCCTATTACATTCTTTGAAAGATATATATGAACTAAAATTTCCATATATTTCACTTAATTATTGTTTTCCCCACTCCCCGGCGTTACTTTGCACCTCTTGGTGCAAATGCTAGTTACATAGTCATTATAAGGAAGACCTACCTAGTTACACTCTTCAACATTATAACTATATATAATTTTGATGTTTCTAGGTTATAGTACGGTAATGTGAGCATTGGGGCAGAACAAAGGTGATGTTTCAATTCTATGAACGCCTTATGTTGATATTCTGACCAACTGAATTTTTCTTTCGCTCCTCCCTTGGTGACTTGACTCAAGGGCCAAGTGATATGAGAGAATCCCAACACGAACCTGCGGTAGAAATTAGCAAGACCTAGAAAGCTGCGAAGCTCTGTTAGGGTGGTTGGGGCTGGCCAATCCAGAATGACTTGGATCTTGGCTGGATCAACATGCTCCCCCCTTTCATTGATAATGTATCCCAGATATTGAACCCGGGTCATGAAAAAAGTGCACTTCTCCAAATTGGCACACAATTTGTGTTGCCATAGTGTGTGGAGGACTTCTCGGATGTGGTGGAGGTGCTCTTCCCAAGTTTGGCTGAATATCAGAATGTCATCCAAGTATACCACTACAAATGAGTTGGTGAATCGATGCAAGATGTCATCCATCAACCAGATGAAGGTTGCGGGAGAATTTGTCATTCCGAAAGACATGAAGAGCCATTCGAAAAGGCCTTCCTTGGATTTGAAGGCGACCTTCCACACATCAGAGTTTTAGATTGGTACCTGGTGATACCCAGACTTCAAGTCGATCTTGCTAAAATATTTTTCCCCTTTGAGTTGGTCTAGAAGGTCATCAATCCATGGGATCGGGTACCTATTCTGGACAGTGATCTTGTTCAGTGCCCGATAATCAATAAAGAGTCTCCAAGTCTCATCCTTCTTTTGTACCAACATGATCAGGCTCCCATAGGGCGATGAAATTGGCCAGATGTGACCTTTCTGCAGCAGCTCCTGAATCTTCCTCTTGATTTCATCATTCTCCAGAACAGAGCGCCTATAGATCGGTCCATTGGGTAGTGGCGCACTTGGGGTCAGGTTAATGGGGTGCTTGACCTGATAGTGTAGAGGCACCCCTGTGGGTGAGGTGAGGATGTCCCTGTACTCTTCCACAACCTTATCCATTTGTTATTGTCGTGCAGAGGAGCCATGTCTGGAGGTCGTGGCCATAGTATTCTTCTTACCCTGGGGGCGGATCATCAGGAAAAAAAATTTCTTGGTTTGGGAAATGAGCTTACTGCATTGTTTTACAGTAACCAAAGAGATAGTGGGAGGCGGTGGTACCTGTGGTATCCTGTACAATTTATTTCCCAAAGTAATAATAACAGCACAAGGCAGGGACTCATACACAACATGTCACTTCCACGGTATCGTTGGCCTAATAATACATCAGAAACATCAATAGGAGCAATGTCACACAATAACACATCCGTGAAGGGCTTGATTCTATAGGGAAGGCGTCACTGCTGGTTGACGCGGAGATCCCGTCCTTGGTGAAGCCACTCGATGGTGTATGGTTGTGGGTGCACTGTGGTCGGCAAGCCCAACCGCTTCACGACATCTGTTGAAATGAGGTTCTTTTAGCTCCCATTGTCGACAATGAACCGTAGCGGGGAACCCTTTACCCACATCTGGGAGTGGAAGAGACGCTCTGCCTCCTGTGGATCTTCTGGTTCCTCCTTATGGATCTTCGTAGTGGCAATAGTGGCGTTGGGATCTGCATCAATAATCTGCTTCCCTTTGTCATTCACCTTGTCAGGTTCTGATTCAGAGTCGGAGCATGCCTCTGATTCAGAAGCCCTCATCTCGGCCACCAACGACTGCTTGGCCTGACACTCACTTGTGCTGTGGGTGGAGCTCTTATGGAACTCGCACCACTTTCCTGTGTCCTTCTTTGGCTTCGCGGTGTTGTTCTTTGCTTCTGTATTTGGAAATTTGTCTTGGGCTACCATGCCTTGGCTTTTTCCTTTGTTTTGCAGTTTTTGGGCACCTTTCCCTTGCTTTTGATTCGCAGATCCAAAGTCTCGCTTCTTCTGTTTGAATTTCTGCTCAATCTTGGCAGCATACCGGTATTCTGTAACAAGCAAGGAGATGTCAAGGAACTCCATTTCCTCCTGAATGTATATGTGCAGACAACTACGATAATTTAGCACCAAATTTTTCTCTGAATCTTTGATACCCAACTTTGTGCGTATGGTATGGAACAGATTCGTTAGCACATGCACATCTTGATCCCTTTGTTGTCGCAACGTGGTCCATTGAATGTACTTGTCCCCATAGCTCCCCACAGGATAGTATTTTTCCTTGATGGCATCTCGGAAAGAATTCCAAGTGGGTATGGCTGAGAACAGAGAGGGTTCTGTCTCGTCCTTTTTCTCACAGTAGGTTTCCCACTAGTCCTTGACATGGGGGGTAGCTTTGAGGAGTGCAAAAATAATCTTCTCCCGGTCGGAAAAGTCATGAATCGAGAAATATCCTTCTAATAGATTAAACCATCTATCTATGGCATCTACATCTATTTGACCCTCAAATATGGGAATGTCAAAGTTTACTTGTACCTTAAAGGGAGTCGCACCTCCACAGTGGCTGCTGGATGCAGATGCGCCGCCGGTGGGCAGTAGTTGATGGATCTGGGCAAAGTTATCCATCATCGCATTCCTTTGTTTTTTGAGGGCCTCCTCGAGCAACATTTTGATAGGATCTCCTGCTCCTTCATCTTTATTTTCGTCCCCCATGGGCGTCCGTCAAGGTTTACGAGGCTGATCTTGTAAAGGTTTCCCCAGATTGAGCCCTAACTCCTTATACCCCGACCTCGTTGGGGACATGCACAGAAGGATCGAGAAAAAGCAGACCGGTCTGATAACACTGATCTAGATTTATGCAGGAACACAACAGAATACAGAAATAACCATAAACATAGAAATACAGCAGAAGTAAGGCTTCATTTCATTAATATCAAATCACGGAAATATGCTTACAAACATGATGGAAATAAAATAGCTAGGGTGCTGGTAGCGAATATCTGAGAAGAGATGTGGCGGCTACATACCTCTGAACTATGTTACAATGAGGCTTGAGGGCCTATTTATTATGGAGAAACAATGGAGAACTCTAAACGTCCAAAAACCTAACCCTAGGAGATGAAGTGCCAAAACTATGGGCCCCGTTTGGGTAAATTGGTGTTTCAACTTCCCGGGGACGTAACTTCGGCATACTATCTCCGTTTGGGGCCTCAAAATGGCTCCGAAAGTTCAGGACTTGAAAAACTGCTAAAAATAGTAAGTTGTGAAAAAATTGAAAGAGATAATGGTGGGGCCCCAAGTGGAATAGGCGGGTGGCCACCAATATCCACCTGGATCAACGCGTTGGAAATTGAAGCTAATATGACTGCAGCTGGAAAAATTAAAGAAAATCAGTCAGTTCAAGAGAAGGGAAAAGCAAAAGAAGAATCACCACAGGATCAAAGAATTGATGATATGATAAAGGTGACTAAAAATTTGTCAAACAAGCTAGTGAAGATGGAGCTTGAAACTAAAAACTCCCAAACACTGGTACAACATAATAGAGGAGGATTTAATCCTAAATTCAGAAAACAACCCCTACAAATTTTGTAGAGGGAGAGAAGAGATCAAGACCAAGTTCAAGTACCACTATGTATAGAAGCAACACCTGCACAATCAACAAAAGATGATAAAAAAGAAGCCGAAGATCAAATATCTACTATGTACACAAGAGAAGATGAAGAAGAGGAAGATTGCGAGGGAGAATATACTGAAGCTAAAGTGTCCTTTGACCAAGATAAGATGGATGAATATTGTAGGAAATTTACAGATTTCATGCAAGCTGAGTTGCATAAGAAGTATGATTTAAGATATAGAAAGAGATCAAGGGTGCAGGATGATGAAGGTGAACAACAATATTATGTTCCTTCTCTAATGGTGACTCCACAACAAAAGAACTCAGTAAAACAAGCAGATAAAGGGAAACGACCTGTGAATCTAGTAGATAGAACAGAAGTGCAACATGCTGAATCTTTCCAAAACAAGTCAGTTGATACTAATATTTTGGAGAAGGTCATTCCTGTCCCTGAACATAATACAAATCCTAGAAGGAATGATGAAGAACCCGAGAAGAATGTCAAACAAATTCAAGTTTTCAGTTTATCAAAGGAGTTGGAGAAGATCAAGATTCAGGTACCTCTCCTTGAATTAGCTAAGATACTAGGTTACAAAAAATAAATTTCAGAATTCATTAATCTCTCACAGATCGAAGATATAGGTGATGCTGTGAACTTGCAAGAAGAAAAACTAGTAGTCACTTTTGGTCCTCACGTAGAAGAAGTAGATTCTTCTATTCCTATGTTTTACATCTCATTGCTTCTTCATGATTATATTCTCCATAATTTCATGTTGGACTCACGTGCTTCTCACAATCTTATGCCATTGTCTGTTATGAAAGAGTTGAATTTACAGATTACTAAACCATACAGGGACCTGTACTCATTTGATTCTAAGAGGGTGAAATGTGTTGGGCTAATCAAATACATGGTAGTATCTTTGGCACAAATTCCAGCCAAAAGTATTATGATGGATGTAGTGGTTACTAATATTCCAGCTAGATTTTGAATGCTTTTGTCAAGATCTTGGGGAGAAAAGTTGGGAGGATTTTTAAAATTAGACTTCACTTATGCTATCATTCCTATTTTCAATGGGGAATAAAAGAGGTTGTGCAGAGAAACAGGATTTGTGAAAACTACCACAAAGAAAGATGCAGGTAATTCCTCCATTTATAGTCAGGAAAAAGAAGACATTTCTTATTTTATGTTGCATGAAGATGCAAAATTGGCTGAAGACACAGAGAATCAGCTCTCTTCAGCAATTGTACATAATGAGATGTATTCAAAAAAGATTTGGAAATGCTATTTTGATGATGCCTACTCAAAGGATGACACAGGAGTTGGATTCTTATTGGTATCTCCAGAAGGTAATATTATTCCTTTTTATTTTAAGTTAGAATTTGATTCAACTAATAATGTAGCTCAGTATGAGGCTTTGATCTTAAGTCTTCAAATTGATAAACAAATGGGAATTCAATGTATTTCCGTTTTAGGTGTTTCTGAATTAATTATAAGGAAGATTAAATAATCATTGTCAAACCAAGCATCCGAGGTTAAGATCATATAGGAATGAAGTTTTGGATTTGGTTGAGAATTATTTTGAAGCCTTCAATCTTTAGTTTATTCAGAGGGAAGAGAAAAAGTTGGCAGATTCGTTAGCAGTTGCAGCTAGCACCTTTAAGCCACCTATGAATCCAAGATTGAGGTATGAGATCGAAATTAGACATAGGACCTATATTCCTGACAGTGTGAAACATTGGAAGGTGTTTGAAGATGATGAGAAGATAAATCATTTCCTTACAATGATTGAAAATTTTGAAGATGCTGAGATAGATAAGGAATAAGAACAAACAACGCAGATTGGAGAAATAAGAAGTCTTAAGCAGTCAATAGGTGAGCAGAAAATTATCCAATTAAAAGATAATGTAATTCATAAAGGATTAGTTCCCCTTGAAATATTATTTGATTCTAATGATGTTGTTGTCAATTCAAAGAAAATACATCAAGAGGGAGAGATGAAAGACTGTAATTTGGGAACCCAACAGGAGCCAAAGATGTTCCTAAAAATTATAAAGAAAAGTACATTGATCTCTTTAAGAAGTATATGGATGTGTTTGCTTGGTCGTATGAGGACTTGAAAACATATGAAAAAATCATAATTCAACATAAGATCCCATTGAAATAAGGAATCAAACCATATAGACAGAAGCTCAGACAGATTAATCCATTTGGTCTTATGAATGCAGGTGCAACATTTCAGAGGGACATGGACACAACGTTTGTTGGTGACAAGTTTGTAGTTATTTATCTGGATGATGTAAATGCTTTCTCAAGGTCAGATGATGAACACTTGAAAGATTTAAAAAATATCTTTCAAAAGTGCAGGAAGTTTGGTCTATCACTAAATCCCAAGAAATCCTTATTTTCCTTCGAAGAAGGTAAATTATTGGGTCACATAGTTTCAAAACAAGGAGTAAAGATTGATCCAAAAAGGGTGGAAGCCATTCAGACAAGTCCTTTAACCAGAAGTAAGAAAGATATCCAGAGATTCTTGGGAAATGTTAGTGTCCCATGATTTAGCAGATTGGTAGACAAAATGCACATGGTAACATCAGACCAGTCTTTGGAGTCCTAGGACCTAGCCTTCCTGGACTTAGAGAGGGCTCTCTCTATTTGTATGCAAAGGGTGTGAACTTGTTTTCTTTAGATGGTTGATTTTAGGCTAGTTGTTAAGTATAGGGTTTGTTTAATTCTTTTGGTTGGGCAAGATGGTCAAGAAGAATAGATAGAATGAGGAAATCTTCAAGTCATTGGGTCATGGAGTCTATAAAAGTCATGAAAGGTTCATCAATGGATCAGGGAGCATCACAGGGAAAATCTAGCATGGTCAAGGGATTCTCAAGGCCTTTAAGGGAAATGAGATGGACATCAATTGTGGGAATAAAAGTAGGACAAAGGGAAATAAAGAATCCTTTATCATGTACTTTTTAACAGGAAGGGACTTAAATATCATAAGAATAAAGAAGCAATCAATAGACAGGGAAAACCATAAATTCTTTGATTCATCTTAAGTAGATAATTATTCAAGAAAAACATTCCAATGAAATATAGAAGGCGAGAAAATCATTTAACTTCTAGTGATTTCACCTTCAAGGACAGAAAACATTTAAGACAAACATATAACTATAATCAAAGAAGAGGGAACACCTAAACATCATTGATCATAGCTATGAAGATCTCCAAAACAATATTTAAGCAAGTACAAAGGGTATGATCGAAAAAAAACCTCTTTGGCACACCTAACTAATAGTACTTTAGAGAGAGACCCCAAGAACAGTGTTTAGTGACATCAAACAAGCACGGTTAGCCATAAATCATCTTTGATACCTAATGTATTAAACCATTCATGAAATAAACAAGCTTAGGGGGTCTAGAGAGCAATTAATAATTCTATAAAATGTCCTAGCAGAGGAAAACATAAAGGCAATGAAGAACAAACAGATCGAAGTTGCCTTTGAAAACATTTCTTAGTGTAAATCCTTTGTTCTACTACAACATAGAAAGATGGAAACATAATGAAAAGTGAGAAAACAATAACTGAATAGAAGCACTTCACCATTAAACAAGCTCAGGGATCCTGCAAGCAAGCCTCCTCCATCAACAAAAAATCAAGGCATTCACAAGCTCCAAGACATCAATTTCTTTTCAACTTCGAAAAGACTGTATTACTTCAAAGAGTCATCAAATTCCAACAAGATAATGAGCTCAAATGTAGTATTTATCTGCAAAAGAGGAGGTGAAGCTGAGTTAGGGTTTGGGTGTCATTTATTACAGAGTTAATGAATTTTTTACCTTGAAGACCATGAAAGGCCCAAGGAAAAAATATCTGAAGATACTTCTATGGAATAATAACTCCTATCTTAAATTCTGAGAGAATATATGTGAAATTTTTGACTTTAAGGCCTATTAATAACATTACAATAACTGTTGGTAGATAGAAAATATCTCTGACTGATTTTAATAACTATTTGATGCTTTATTGGAGGAAACAATGCAATAGGTGGCAAAATATCTCTGAAATAAGTAACTGCTCGTAGGTGTAGTTAATTCGAATTTACCTTTGGGTTAATCTGCCCCTTGTTTTGTCTTTAATCTCTATATTTAGGCCTTTAAACTCTGTTTAATCTTCTACTATCTGTTTCTATTGTTTTTCTCTTTAATTCTGCTTTATCTCTTCTTGTTCATTAATCCTTTTGATCTTATATATTTATCCTTTAACCTTTTAAATGTCTGCCTTTATTTTCTTTATACTCTGCTTTGCTTTCTAATCCTTTGTTTTTGCTTTTGATCAGTGATTAGCCTTTCTAATTTCTTCTTTTTCTCTGTGGCAGTCCTCTGACTGTTTTTCTTCACTGATTCTCAGACTGTGTTTGTTTTCTGCGTGCAGGGGACACTTCCTTTCGTGGTAGGAGGGTTACTTGACCATCGATGATCATGTTTCATCGATGGTTAATCTTGATACAAGGCCTCTAACCATTTGTGATTCAAATCAAACTTCCGGATCATCACCCAGAGGCTTATTTGGACGTTTTTGCACCATCAGAATGCTCTTTAGGCATTCTGCCATTAAACCTGCACACAAAAACAATTTATTAGTTTGAAAACCTGCAGGGAGGGCCTTGACTACACTTTTATATGGTTTTGGGCTTATCAGAGGGTGTTCACAAAGGAGGAAATGGAATGGGAGGTAGGGTTCTGAAGGCGGAACCAGCAGAAATTTGAATAGAGGCTGGAGGGTTTGAAAATTGGCATGGAGGGATAAGCGGTTTTGAGAAATCAGAAGTGGTTTATCACGTGGTAGAAGGGTGGTAAGTGGTTTTTGGGAGGAGGCATGCGATATGGTCCAATGCATGATGCGTGGGAGGGAAAAACCGCCCATTTTGCATGGGTCACAGGACATTAATCCCAACGCAATTGTATTTGCGATATGCGCCGGGGATCGTTGGATCTCGAGGAGAGAGATCGACGGTCGTCGCATGCCTCGAGGGTAGTGAGTAGGTGTTTAAGTCAGTGGGAGTGGGACAGGTGGCATGATTTCATTGGGTCATGGAGTTAAATGGGGAATGGGCCCATGGCTTTAATAAATCAATGAAATGCGTTGAATTTATAAGTTTTTGAGGGGGTTTTGAATATCAAAGGTGGAGGTGGAAATTATATTGGGAAGGGGCTTATATCCCCAGTGGAGTTAGGGTCATATGAGCACGAGGGGGTTGGGGCTAGAGGAAAAGGGGCTTAGGCCTTTATAACATAAGGTCAGGTTTTTAATATAAAAACATGGTTTTTATATATAAAACAAAAATACCCGATAAGATAAATATTCTGATTTTAAACAATGTAAAAGAGGGCCTTTTACTTTGTTTAATATATACAAAGGAAAATGAGGAATATGGGTTTTATTTATGAAGGTTTATGAAGGGAAAAATGGGTTTTTCGGAGGGGAAAAAGGAGTGGATGAGAGTGTGGGTAGGGGGAGCGAAAAACAAGATAGCCCAGCCTATGGTGAGTCCTTTTGGAGAAGTAAGGTAACCTTTAGAAGGCAAACATGAAATATACAATAAAATAGGTTGATTTAGGATAATGAAGGCATGAGATTTCTAAAACTCACAATATTAAAAAATCTTGTTTTTTAGAAATCTAGGACAAGTATTTAGTCATCTTCAAAACAACAAAAATTACTGATGACTAACAGTGGCTCCACTTGGGGAGGGCGGCTCCCTTACTGGAGGTGTCTAGAACTTTCATATATCAAATCTCTGAGTTTATGAAGACCAGTGTCTTTTCCATTGGGCATATTTTTCCTTCTTTTTATTTGCTGATGTTTCTTTGAAGTTGTGATCTCAATAATCTGAAAAACAAGATTATTTCAACTTTATTTCTACTTACCCAATCTACTTGGCCTAGCATTTTTTCTTCCTTGAGTGCACTTGAACTGGAAAACTCTTGACATTATTTTATTTTTAAAGCAAAAACAAACTATCTACTTCTATCCTTATTGCTTCCAAGAGTTCAGATTATGCTAGTGAACTCTTTTATTCTCTACCTAGACTATTTGACTGCCAAGATTAAGCTGTTTGGCAGACTTGATTCTCTAAGCTATTGACATGAAATTGAAAACATGGTTTAAATCAGGATTAGGCAATCTGACTTACCATGGTTTGTGGCATTAGGAAAAGCTGCACACAAACATTATTTTTTCACAAACAATAACTAGAAAAATAAGGGCTGTGATCTATCATTTGCTATGCATCCCCATCTTTCTCTTTGGTTTAGTTTTGAGCATGTGGAACCAATATATTTCATTCCTAATCTATCCTTTCTGATAAGTCAAGCTTGAATAATCCTGACAATCATTTTTACACTAACTTATCAACATAAATTTTAAAAGATGTTCAACCATGATTAGGCTAGATGACTAAACAAGATTTTATTTTTTGAACAAGTAGTGGCATTTAGGCCTGCATACTTTCAGTAGTACTATTTTTTGGGTATGGGGCTGTACTTCTTTTCAAATATGACCTCTATTCCTTTTTTCTATTTTTTCTGAATTTTTTGTTTCTTTATGATCTCTTATCATGCAGTGTTATGTATAATGAATGAAAACTTGAAGCTAGGACTCTTGACAAAAACAGTGTTTGAGTATCTTGCCATTGAAAGGACCTCCAAATAGTTCTTCTCAATTCAGCCCTTGTAAAAAGAAATCATTATTACCTCTAACTGAATGAATGATATAAGGACCTTTCCAAAAATTCTCAAATTCGCCATGTTTACCTTTGTCTTCCCTCCTAGAATCCCATTTCAAAACCATGTCTCCAATTTGGAAATCATTGGCTTTAGTCCTTTTGTCAAAGATCTTCTTGATGTTTTGTTGTATTGCTTGTGTCCTTTTATAAAATTCCTCTCTTGACTTCTGTAAATGAATGGTTTGGTTCAACCTTCTTTGCATGTCATTTTCTTCTGATTATACTTCTTGGAGGAGTTTCATGACTAGAACTCCCAAGGATGCTGGGAAGACCGCATTAGTGCCATATAGTAATTGATAGGGAGACATATTGATTGATTTCTTAGTGGTTAGTCTATCAGCCCATAATGCATGCACTAGCTTACTATCCCATGATTTTTGGTTCTGTTCCAGTAGTCTTTTGATAATGTTGACAAGAATTTTGTTAGAGGATTCAGCTAGCCCATTACCTTGGGGGTAGTAAGCTGTGGAATGCCCCAATGTGATATGATATTTATAGCAGAATTCAACCATTTTTCTGGATTTAAAGGCAACGACATTATCTGTAATGATATTTCTAGGACAACAAAATCGGGATAAGATGTTGGTCTCAAGGGATTTGATAATGACAGAGTCAGTAGCATTCCTATAAGGAATGGCCTCTATCCATTTGGTGAAATAATTAGTGGCCATAAGGATCCAATTATCCTGGGCAGATGAGGTGGGGTGAATTTCTCCAATAAAGTCCAAACCCCATTGTTGAAAAGGAGCTTCAACACTGATGGGATGCAAAGGTAAAGGTAGGAGTTTTATTTTTCCATAAAGAATTTGGCACTTGTGGGAGGCCATGACTAGTTTTTAAGTGTCAGGGAAAAGGGTGGGCCGATAATAGCCATCTCTAAGAATTTTGTTTGCTGTGGTTTTCCAGTAGAGGTGACCTCCACATTCTCCCTCATGTAGCTCATGCATGATTTTTCCTGCATCATTCTCAATCAAACATTTAAGAAATATGCGAACATAATTCTTCCAATATAGAACTCCATCTAAAATGCAGTAATTTAAAGCTTTTTGTTTCAAGAATCTAGCTTTTGTCTTTGATAAAGAAGGAGGAGTATTGAGATAAAGAAGCACATATATGATATCAGCATACCAAGATGAATTCAGAAATATTTCTTCAAGGTATGGAGCTGTGAATTATTCCTGTTCCTCTAATACATCAATCATATTTATGTCTAATGCTTGGAAATTTGATTCAGCCATGAGTTTTGCTAACCCTTGTCCTTTAATAAGCTTAGTGGCTCTGATTTCTAAATCATAATCTAAGATAATAGCAATCCATTTACCCCTTTTACCATCAGGGCCTTGATTTAGAATGTCATTGACAACTATATGTGGGACAAAAGCAATGATATGAGAGTGAAAAATGTAGACTCGGAAATCTTTCAATGCTTTAATCAAGGCGAAGGTTGGTTTCTCCATGATTTTATAATTTAGTGGAGCATCTCTTAATGCCTTAATAAAAAAGGCTATGGGTTGTTCTTGCCCCATGGTATTATTTTGCAACAACACTGCAACAATGGTGTGCTCGGATGCAAATAAAAAAATGTAGAAATCCTTGGTAAAATTAGGACTGATCAAGACTGGTGTTTGAGTGAGAGCTTGTTTTACTAGTTCAAATGACTGTTTGGCCTTCAAAGTCCATTTAAATCCTGTCTCCTTTTTGAGCATGTTTGTAATATTCCTCAAAATTTCAGCAAGGTTGGGGATGAACCTTTTCAAAAAGTTGATCTTCCCAATGAAATATTGCAACTCCTTGATATTTCTAGGATGGTTGATTTGCAATATGCATTCAATCCTTTTGGGGTCTACTTTGATTCCTTCTTCAGAGATTATGTGGCCTAGGATTTTTCCTTCCTAGAGACCAAAGAGTGTTTTCTTGAGATTCAAAGATAGGCCATATTTCCTATATTTTTCAAAAACTTTTCTCAAGTGGACTAAGTGCTCTTTATCAGTTTTAGAGTAAACAGTGATGTCATCAAGGTAAATGATTATAAAGTAGCTTATGTCTGCTGAAAAATCTATGTCCATGGCCCTTTGGAAAATGGCTCCCGCATTCATCAAACCAAATGGAATTTTGACATACATGAATGTACCCAAAGGTGTGGTGAAGGCAGTTTTGTGTTGATCATTTGGGAGTACTAGCACTTGGTTGTAACCAGAAAAACCATCAAGCAGTGATATTCTCTTAGACCCAAATACTTTTTGAAGTATGTGATACATCTTAGGCAAGGGGTAATTATCTTTCAGGGAGGCCTTGTTTAGATTTCTAAAGTCAATGCAAAGCCTAATCTCCCCAGTCTTCTTCCTAACTGAAACAAGGTTGGAAACCCACTATGAGTACCTAAGGGGAACTGTGATTCCAACATCATACATCTTTTTAATATCTTTTTCAACTAAAGGTAGTAAAATAGGGTTTATTCTTCTTAGTTTTTGTTTGAAAGGTTTTTGATTTTCCTTAAGAGGGATTTTATGTTGAATAATGCTAGTGTCATACAATTTCAGGTCCTTGTACCCCCATGCAAACACATCTATAAACTCTTTGAAAAGTTTAATATATTCCTGTTTTATGTGAGGAGGAAGAGTTTTGGATAGATTGATCATTTTCTGTTCCTTCATGCTGCCAATGTTATATTCTTCCACATTATTTTCTGTAGGCTCCACCTTTGGTTTTTTGGCCACATCATTAAAATAAAATAACTCCTCCAATGGTGTAAGGCCCGTTGGTATTGTATCATCTTTACATTGTAAAACCTCAAGGCCTCTTTGTTCTAGATTGTCAAGCAATTCTGCTTTATAAATATGTTCAAGCTAGTTTATATCAACAGTAGATGACAACTCTGTTTTGTGGGCTTGTTTTTCAACAAAACAATCTTCTTCATGCATTGAGCCTTGTGTTGGTACAACAAAATCATTTTTAGATTGTAGAAAATCATCGATTTTTTTATCACCCTCAAACACTTTCCAATAGTTTTCATTGTCAGGTACTGTAGGCCGATTTTTTTCTTTGATAGTGAATTGTTCATTTTCATGGGGTATTTGGAAATTGCTGGAAACAAAGGCAAGCTCATTGGCAAGGCTATTTTGAGCTCTAGGGATGAAAGTGAGTTCATATTTCTCAAAGGTTTTCAGGAGGTCTAGGGAAACATTCCTATACTCTCTT
This sequence comes from Pinus albicaulis, assembly GCA_034641835.2. Taxonomy (NCBI): domain Eukaryota; kingdom Viridiplantae; phylum Streptophyta; class Pinopsida; order Pinales; family Pinaceae; genus Pinus; species Pinus albicaulis. Next base: position 215,983,110 of record CM076573.1, read on the forward strand.
AATATTGGATTTTTAGCTGAATACTCCCCTTTTATTTGCCTAATGATCAACTTTGAATCTCCTTGGTCTGATATTTTCTTGGCTCCTATGTTTTTAAGAAAATGTAAGCCAAGGAGGAGCGATTCATATTCTACAATGTTATTAGTGCATTGGAAATCAAGTTTGTAGGAATTTCATTTATTTGTATTATGTATCCATACACCAGCTCCAGAACCAGCTTTGCCACAAGAGCCATCAAAGCTCATGTTCCAAAGTGTTTCTATTTCATACTCACCATCATGTTTCTGTTCAAGGCTGATAAAGTTTGAGCTGTTACGTTCTTCATTTGAGGAAAAAATTGACTGTTCTGGTGGGCTTAACTCTTTCTCATCTTCATTATACAAGATAAATGAATCAATATATGAATGAATGGAATAAATAGGAGTGTTGTTTGGCCTATCTAGGCTGCCTACCATATATTTCATATGATATTTCTGCTACAATCTCTTTTTTTGGTTAAAGACCGGGATGGTAGCATAAGACATATCCATTTGAAGGCTCCCTTGAAGTTTGGCTCCCCATGATCTAGATAGAAGCATGCCATACTTCGAGGGAATGTAAGCAACTACTATGTCCATGGCTAGACCCTTAGCAGGGATTTGTGCCAGATTGACACATAAATCTTTGATTAGACCCAGACATTTGACTCTGCTTGAATCAAAAGAATACAAGTCTTTGTAAGGTTTAGTAATTTCTAGGCCTAATCTCTCCATCACCACTTTTGGCATGAGGTTGTGAGAGGCACCAGAGTCTAGCATGGCATTGTGCAAGGTTTTATCATGTATGTTCAAGCTAACATAGAATGGAGGGATAAATCCTTCTTGGCATTTTCCTTCTACTTCAGGACCAAAAAATAGTTCTAGTTTATCATCAGTCAAGTTTAGAGTATCAGTATCATTTCCTATATTCAAAGCTTTCAAGACTTGGTTTTTATATACATCCTGGGTTACTAGTTCAGCAAGGGTATGCTAATTTTGATCTTGGAAATTTCTCCCTCAAAGATGAAAGGTGCTAGTGTTTTTGACATATTTACATCTGTTTTGTCACACACAGTCTTTTCAGTAATTTTGATTTGCTGAGTTTTATTAGGACTGTCATTTTGAATAGATTTTCCAGGGCCACTAATAGAAGTACTAGGGCAGCTTGGGTCAACACTTTTTTGGTTGGTTTTGTATTTGTTCAGATCAACTTTCTTAGCCATAGTGTTGGTACTGTTTACTGTCTTTTTAGGCAGATTTTCTGAGGTTTTCCTAATAGCAGTGTCTGTGTTGTTATTCTTGGAAGTCTCTTGGTTTTTTTTGCTCCTAAGGTCATATTTCTTTATGGAATTTTCAAATCCTAATTGGTAATATTTAGAATCCTCATGGTTGGTTTCAGTTTTGTCTAAGGAAAAGAATCCTTGTTCTTCTTCAGTGAGAAAAACATCACCCTCACTTTCAGATCCTATCAGATTTACATGATTTTCTTCTAACCTTTCGGTCTCCCTTTCTTCTTCATCAACATAGTTGTCCTAGAAAGGAGGCCTAATTTGTTGGTCATTGTCTCTTTGTCTGTTTTGAGGAGGGTCTCTTCTGAAATTTGGATTCCTATTTCTATTTTGGGGATTTTCTTGGTTCTCCCTAAGAGGTGCTCTTTCAGTTAAGTTTATCCTTTCCATCATTCTTTCCATTACCCTCACTAAGTTATCAATTTTGGCATCAGATGATGAGGTTGAGGCGACATCCTCGTCTTTATAGGTAGCTCTTTTTTCAGACCTTATCCTAGATCTTTTTTCAATCAGATTTGCTTCTACACTTACAGCTCCCCTCTGCATGTCTTCTAAAGTTAAGGGGTCTCTTTCTCTCAGCTGATAGGCCATGTCTGGGTCAAAACCTTATGGAAATTTTGCTAAGGCTAAGCCTAGTGGGGCTTTCATGTTTGGTGGAAGTGCATTGTAAACACTATTGAACCTAGTGTAGTAGTCTTGGACACTTTCCCTTGAATTTCTCTTAAGGTTGCTATATTCTAAGAGGATTATTTTTAATTTCCCATTTTTTTATGAATGTTTTGTAGAGAGAAGGGAGATCATGTGTGCTGTTAGGAGTCAAGCTTTTGAACCATTTTTTGGCTTCTCCTCCTAATATTTGGGCAAATATCCTCATTTTAATGGTCTCTTCTTCTATTTCCATGTAGTCAAAGGCATCATTCATCCTATCTACATGTTGTTGAGCAGTGGTAGATTCAGTTATGGTAAAGTGGGGAATTATGGATTGGTAATCATTTGGTAAAGGAACCAGAGGTTGTGGTAGTACTAGGGGGGCATACCATGCTACCATGATGCGAGAAAATGGAAGATTTACAAGAGGAGTGTTTGTGAGAGGAGGTGTAGGATGAAGTGGAGTGTTTTGCACAATGGTGGTATGGATGGGTGTGGTGGAATTACTTGGACCAGCAAACTGATTCTGAGTAGATTTGGTATGGAAAGAGCTAAAGTGATGGAGAAGCTGAAAATCAGGAGGAGTGGAAGAAGAGGCTTCTCTACTGGAAGTTTGCTGCAAATATATGGGCTCAAGTCCAGTTTTATTAATCTCACTATGTGACTTGGTTCTAAATAGGTTCTTTGTATGGTGCAAGTCAAACCGGGGATCTTGCAAGGTTGTAAGATGTTCAAGGACAAAGCTTTCTCTATGAATAGTCCTAACAGTATTTGAATCTTCAGTTTTGGAAGTTTGCCACAAAATATTTTTTGGGTCATCAACTATTGTAGGAGGATTTGGGTCTGGATGAGATCTGGTATTGATCCTTTGTGAAGCCAGATTTCAAATTCAAAATATAGAGAGGTTGAAAGTTTAGGACTATTTTCAGAAGGGCTGACCTCTCTTAGTGCTTAGTAAACTTAAACAGTATTGGACTAGGCTCCTAAACTTCTCAGGGCTGATTTGACACAAGCCTAGGGAAGTCTAATGAGAACTAATGAAGTAATAGGCCTACCAGAGGCTAGTGGAGTTGCTAGGTGGATATTTTTAGTTATTTTGAAGATATATGTGTATGGTCCACCACCAATAACTGACAAAAAACCAATCTAGGGATGTTTTTTGGGGTTTTATGAGTTTATTTATGTAGCCCTAAGGTTTGTATGAGTTTCCTAAAACTGAGTCATCATTTTTCTAACATGGTGAAACAACCAGATTCTACTCTTGGGTAACACTTAAGTTTTCTATGATTTTGATGAGGGTTTCTGAAGTCCTAAGGGATACTTAGATTGTCATTGACTTAGAGGTCCCATAATGTTCACCATTATGTTAGTAATGGTGATGAGGTGGCTATAAATCATAGGATATTGTAAGTCTAACTGAGGGTCTAATGAGTTTATAAGAGGTATTCAGGCAACTATATACTCAGAGGTCCCACTGTGATCGCCATTATGTTAGTGTCCTGTGATTTAGCAGATTGGTAGACCAAATGCACAGGGTAACATTAGACTAGTCTTTGGAGTCCTAGGACCTAGCCTTCCTGGAATCAGAGAGGGCTCTCTCTATTTGTATGCAAAGGGTGTGAACTTGTTTGCTTTATATGGTTGATTTTAGGCTAGTTGTTAAGTATAGGGTTTGTTTGATTATTTTGGTTGGGAAAGATGGTCAAGCAGAATAGATAGAACGAGTAAATATTTAAGTCATTGGGTTATGGAGTCTATAAAATTCATGAAAGGTTCATCAATGGATCGGGGAGCATCACAGGGAAAATCTAGCATGGTCAATGGATTCTCAAGGTTTTTAAGGGAAATGAGATGGACATCAATTGTGGGAATAAAAGTAGGAAAAAGGGCAATCAATAATCCTTTATCATGTACTTTTTAAAAAGAAGGGACTTAAATATCATAAGCATAAAGAAGAAATTAATAGACAGAGCAAACCATAAATTCTTTGATTCAGCTTAAGCAGATAATTATTCAAGACAAACAGTCCAATGAAATATAGAAGACGAGAAACTCATTTAACTTCTAGTGATTTTACCTTCAAGGAAATAAAACATTTAAGACAAACATATAACTGTAATCAAAGAAGAGGGGACACCTAAACATCATTGATCATAGCTATGAAGATGTCCAAAACAATTATTTAAGAAAGTACAAAGGGTATGATTGAAACAAAACCTCTTTGGCAGACCTAACTAATAGTACTTTAGAGAGATACCTCAAGAACAATGTTTAGTGACACCAAACAAGCAGGGCTAGCCATAAATCATCTTTGATACCTACTATATTAAAACATTCATGAAATAAACAAGCTTAGGGGGTCTAGATAAAAATTAAGAATTCTCTAAAATGTCCTAGCAGAGGAAAATATAAAGGCAATGAAGAACAAACATAGCTAAGGTGCCTTTGAAAACATTTCTTAGTCTAAATCCTTTGTCCTACTGCAACATAGAAATAGAAACATAATGAAAAATGAGAAAACAATAACTGAATAGAAACACTTCACTATTAACCAAGCTCAGGGATCCTGCAAGCAAGCCTCCTCCATCAACAAAAAAATCAAGGCATTCACAAGATCCAAGACATCAATTTCTTTTCAAATTCCAAAAGACTATGTATTAATTCAAAGAGTCATCGAATGCCAACAAGATAATGAGCTCAAATGCAGTATTTATCTGAAAATGAGGAGGTGAAGCTGAGTTAAGGTCTGGGTGTCATTTATTTCAGGGTTAATGAATTTTTTACCTTGAAGACCATGCAAGGCCCAAGGCAAAAATCTCTGAAGATACTTCTATGGAATAATAACTCCTATCTTAACTTCTGAGAGAATATATGTGAATTTTTTGCTTTAAGGCCTATTAATAACTTTACAATAATTGCTGGTAGATAGAAAATATCTCTGACTGATTGTAATAACTGTTTGATGCTTTATTGAAGGAAATAATGCAGTAGGTGGAAAAATATCTTTGAAAGAAGTAACTTCCTGTAGGTGCAGTTAATTCAAATTTACCATTGTGTTAATTTGCCCCTTGTTTTGTCTTTAATCTCTGTATTTAGGCCTTTAAACTCTGTTTAAACTTCTACTTTCTGTTTCTATTGTTTTTCTCTTTAATTTTGCTTTATCTTTGCCTGTTCATTAATCCTTTTGATTAATCTTTTTGATCTTCTATCTTTATCCTTTAACCTTTTAACTACTTTGCTGGCTAATCCTTTGTTTTTTCTTTTGATCAGTGATTAGCCTTTATAATTTCATCCTTTTCTCTGTGTTAGTCCTCTGACTGTTTTTCTTCATTGTTTCTCTAACTATGTTTGTTTTCTGCATGCAGGGGACACTTCCTTTCGTGGTAGGAGGGTTACTTGACCATCGATGATCATGTTTCATCGATGGTTAATCTTGATACAAGGCCTCTGACCATTTTTGATTCAATTCAAACTTCTGGATCGTCACCCAGAGGCTTATTTGGACGTTTTTGGACCATCAGAATGCTCTTTAGGCATTCCGCCATTAAACCTGCACAAAAAAATAATTTATTAGTTTGAAAACCTACGGGGAGGGCCTTGACTGCACTTTTCTGTGGTTTTGGGCTTATCGGAGGGTGTTCGCAGAGGAGGAAATGGCATGGGAGGTAGGGTTTCGAAGGCAGAACCAACAAAAAATTGAATAGAGGTTAGAGGGTTTGAAAATTGGCGTGGAGGAATAAGCAGTTTTGAAAAACCAGAAGTGGTTTATCGCGCAGTAGAAGGGTGGTAAGTGGTTTTCGGGAGGGGGCATGTGATATGGTCTAATGCACGATGCGTCGCAGGGCAAAACCACCCATTTTGTATGGGTCACAGAACGTTAACCCCGATGCAATTATATTTGCGATATGCGCTGGGGATCGTCGGATCTTAGGGAGAGAGATCGACGGTTGTCACATGCCTCGGGGGTGGTGAGAAGTTGGTTAAGTCAGCGGGAGTGGGGAAAGGTGGTGCGATTTCATTGGGTCGCGGGGTTAAATGGGGAATGGACCCGGGTCTTTAATAAATCAATGAAATGCGTTGAATTTATAAAGTTTTGAGGGGGTTTTGAATATCAAAGGTGGAGGTGGAAATTGTATCGGGAAGGGGCTTATATCCCCAGTGGAGTTGGGGTCATATGAGTGCGAGGGGGTTGAGGCTAGAGAAAAATGGGTTTAGGCCTTTATAACATAAGGTCAGGTCTTTAATATAAAAACAGGGTTTTTATATATAAAACAAAAAAGACCCGATAGGCTAAATTTTCTGATTTTAAACAATGTAAAAGAGGGTCTTTTACATTGTTCAATATGTACAAAGGAAAATCAGGAATAGGGGTTTTCTTTATGAAGGATTATGAAGGGAAAAATGGGTTTTTCAGGGGGAAAAAGGAGTGGATGAGAGTGTGGGTAGGGGGAGCGAAAAACAAGATAGCCCAACCTATGGTGAGTCCTTTTGGAGCAATAAGGTAACCTTTAGAATACAGAGAGGAAATATATAGTAAAACAGGTTGATTTAGGATAATGAAGGTAGTGAGATTTCTAAAACTCACAATATTCACAAATCTTGTTTTTTAGAAATCTAGGACAAGTACTTAGTCATCTTCAAAACAACAAAAATTACTAATGACTAATAGGAAAAATAAACTTTCTGAGGAGGTTTGTGCCAAATTATGCTAATATTGTGAGAAATATAACAGGACGTTGAAGAAAAATGTAGAAGTAAGATGGGATAATGAGGCAAGAAAAGCATTTGCTAGAATAAAGGAAGAACTGCAGGAAGGTCCAGTGCTAATTAGTCCAGATTATCAAAAAGCCTTTCAGGTATTCTCATTTTCCTCCCCTACTACTATTGCTGTTGTGTTATTGCAGAAAAATGAGGATAGTAAGGAGCAGCCAGTGACATTTTTCAGAAAAGTTCTTAGCCTATGCTGAGCTCAAATTGAACATTATGGAGAAACATGTGTATGATTTGGTCAAAGCACTGAAAGCCTTCAGGACTTATATGTTACAATCCCAAATAATTGCTTATGTCCCTAATTATGCTATAAAAGACGTGTTGGTTCAAAGTGATGTTGAAGGAAAAAGAGAGAAATTAGCAAAAATCTAGGAGTATGATTTGGACTTTAAACCCACCAAGTTGTTCAAGGGACAAGGTTTAGCAAAATTGTTGACAGAAACAAAATTTCAAGCCTTGGGAATTAATCTATTGGCACCAGTGGATGGAGATGTCAATGAAGAAGGTCAGAGCAAGTCCAAAATAGGTATTCAATACAAATTTTTGTGCTCCGATTGGTATACATATATTATGCATTACCTGTGTTTCTTTTCTTGCCCATATTCACTAAATAAAACAAAATACAGAGCTCTCAAGCTCAAATCTCAGTCATATGTTATAGTAGAAGCACAACCATACTAGAAAGATCCTACTGGTATTTTTTTGTTATGTTTCATTAAAGGTGAATTTAAACACTGTTACCGATGAAATAGGTAACCTGACCTCAAAACGGGAACTCTAGCCCAAAAAGACTCAAAAAACATGAAAAAACACCCCAAGAACAAAAAAAGTGTATTCCAGAACGCACTTGGTTTTTTTTGAAGGTCAAATTTCAACATTTTATAAAATTATGCTAAAAAAAAATTGTTTCTTGAAAAAAGGATTGAAAAGACACCCTCAAAACAAAACCAGTTGACGCTAGAATAACCAAAAAAAAAAAAGTCATATTTTTGACATTTTTAAAAATAGGAATAACATTTTTTAATTTTTAAATTTCAAACATTAAAAAAAACCTAAAATTTAAGAAAAAAAATAAATTTAAAAAATAAAAACATTTTAAAGCTTAAAATCTAAAAATATATAGGAATAAAAAAATAAAAAAAAAACAAAATAAAAATTTTAATTCAAACATTAAAAAAACCTAAAATTTAAGAAAAAAATTAAAAATTAAAAATTAAAAAAAATTTAAAGATTAAAATTTCAAAATATATAGAAAGAAAAAAATAAAAATAAAAACAAAATAAAAATATTAAATTAAAAAGAAAAACAAGTTAAAAAAAGAAAGAAATTATAAAAAATAAAATATAGAAATTAAAATTAAAAAAGAAAAAGAAAATGTTTATTAAATTAAAAAAAATTAAATTTAAAGAAATGTATTAAATTTTAATAAATTTAAAACTTAAAAAAAAAAAATTTGAAATTAAAAGTAAAAAAATGAAAAATTAATTAAAAATAAAAAATGAAAAAAAAAATACAATAAAAATATTAAACTTAAAGAAATATATATTAAAAAAACAAATAGGTTTTAAAAAATATATTAAATTTAAATTATAAAAAATGAAAAATATATATATGAACTTAAATTAAAAATATATATATTAGATTTTATTACATTAAAAAAAAATGTTAATATTAAAATAAGAAATTAAATTTAAAAAAAATATTAAATTTTGATAAATAAATGAATAAACAAATAAATTTTGAAATAAAAATTAAATTAAAAAAAAAGAGAGTAAAAAAAGTTAAAAAACTTTAAAAATCAATTAAAATTGAAAAATTAAAAAATTGAAAAAAATAAATTAAAAAAATATATATTAAATAAAAAACAAATTAATTTGAAAATATTAAGTTTAACTTAAAAAAAAAAAATTTAAATACACAATTTTAATTGAAATAAAAAGAATATAAAAATTTTATGTAATTAAAAAAATAATAATAAAAAATTTAAAATAAAAAAAAAATATTAAATTCGAATAAATAAATAAATAAAAATACAAAATTTACTAAATTTTAAAAAATTAAATGAAAAAACTAAACATAAAATTTAATAATAAAAAAAAAGAAAATTAAAAAAAAAAAATCAATTAAATTAAAAAAAGAAATACAAAATTTAATAAAAATTATTAACAAAATGTAGAAAAAAAAAATTAAAAACAAAAAAATGAATTAAAAAAATAAAAATAAAATAAAATTCAAATATAAAAATTAAATTAAAAAAAATAATTTTAAATTTTTTGAATTAAAATAAAAAATTAAAAAAATAATAAATATTAAAAAGAAAAAAAATAAAAAAGAATTTTTGATCGCATGGTGTCAGCTAACTCCGCTTCCGCCCAGGATTAAGCGGAGAGCCCATTCCCCAGGAATCCCCTCCTCGACAAAGATAGCCTGAGCTTACCTTCCACCATTTAGCTCCATTTTCGGAATCTCTCCGCAATCAATCCCCTGAAGAAGGAGGTAAGTATCTTCCCTGTTAACGCCTAATATGTCCCTGACTACCTACGGGGAGGCTATTCTCACCGCTGAGAGCATTCCCCAATCCTGCCTACACATTTCGACCCACCTTCGTCAAGAGGATTCTAACCTACCTTGTCGCTGATATTAATGGACCGGCGCCCCATTGTACGGAGGGCGTATTCTGACCCGCCTTCCATGCGGCTGGAGACTTTAATTGTTTTCTTATTCTGTGGAGGATGTGAGGTCAGTCAGTCAAGGAGTGAGTGGTCGAATGCAACACGCAATGGCTATCACCACCTGGGCGAGAGGCCAACCGGCGGCACCACCAAGATCAAAAAATTCTTTTATTTTTATTTTAATTTTTAATATATATATTTTTTAATTTGATTTTTTTTTTTTTTTTTTTAAAATTCAAAAAATTTAAATTTTTTTTTTTTTTTTTTTTTTTTTTTAAATTCAATTTGTTTTAATTTTAAATTTAATTTGTTTTAATTTGTTTTTTTTTTTAAAATTTTGTTTTTAAATTTAATATTTTAGATTAATTATTTTTTAAAATTTAAAATTTATTCATTAAATTTATTAAATTTTAGTTTAATTTAATTGTTTTTTTTAAATCTTTTAGTTTATTTGGTTTTTCATTTTTAAAATTTATAAATTGTTTCATTTAAAAAAAACAACAAATTTATGGATATTTGTTTTTTAATTATTTGCACGTGGTTTTTTTCATTTTTTTTGTTTTTTAATGATAGTTTTTTTTTATTATAATTCTTTTATTTTAATTTTCTTTTTCAATTTTAAATTTTGTTTTTTTTTTTTAAATTTGTTTTTTTTTGTTAATTTTAAAATTTGTATTTTTGTTTTCTTATTATTATTATTTTTTTAATTTAAATTTAAATTTTTCTTTTTTGTATTTTATTTATTTTTATCTAAATTTTAATTTTGTAATTTAAATTATTTTAATTTTGTAATTTTTTAAATTATATGGATTTTTTTTAATAACTTAGGAAAAAATGTTTTTGATGTTTTTTTAAATTTTTTTTGTTTGTTAATTTTTGTTTTTTTTTTCTTTAAATTATGTGTTTTTTTTTCAAATTTTGTCATTTCTTTTGATATAATTTTCGAATTATTATTATTATTATTATTTTTGTTTTATTTATTTATTTTTGTTTAATTTTTTAATTTTTATGAGTTAATTTTGTTTTTTTTTACATTTTTATTGGTTTTTTTTATATATATATATATATATATATATATATATATATATATATATATATATATATATATATTTATCTAAATTTTGTGTTTTATTACCAACATGAAAATCGCCACTCTAAAAAAAAAGGGTTGATGCTGCATCAATATGTTTCAAAATTAGCATGAAAATCACTGCTCTAAAAAAAAAAAGTTGATGCTGCATCAATACGTTTCAAAATTAGCATGAAAATCCCGAACATTTTAAAACAAATATTCATACTTCATAAATAAAAATATTAGAGTGTCAAAAATGTGCTAAAAATAAAAAGAGGTGATTTTGCATCACCACTTTTCAAAATCGGGTGCTTTTTATGTTACCAAAAAAAAGTAGGTAACAGTGCTGTTACCTATTTCATCGGTAACATTGTTTTTATTGAAGTCATTAGAGAATATCATGAAAGTCTATGTGGAGGTCATTATAGTTAGAATTTCACTTCTCATAAGTTTCTCAAGTCAGGTTTCTATTGGCTGACCCTATTTTCAGATGTGTATAGACTGGTCAGAAGTTGTTAGAAATGTCGGTTGTTTGCTGAAAAGAAAATACTTGCTCCACTACCTCTCATCCCAGTATTCATTGAAGAACCTTTTAGGAAATGGGGATTGGATTTTATTGGAGAAATAAATCCACCATCAAGTGGATAGTTGAAGTGGATTCTAACTGCCACAGATTACTTCAAAAAATGGGTTGAAGAAATACCCACCAAAATGGCAAACGATCAAGTAGTGATGAAGTTTCTGGAGGAGAACATTTTCAGCAGATTGAGATGTCCAGTCAAAATTGTGACTGATAATGCTCAGGTATTCAACTCTGCTTGATTCATTAATTTCTGTCAAACATATAATGTAATTTTATCACATTCCACAACATATCATCCCCAAGGGAATGGCTTGGCAGAGTATTCAAACAAGACATTGGTCAGAATCTTGAAGAAGACAATCACCAAAAATCAAAAGGACTGAGATATGAAGTTGAAGTTTTCCTGCTGGGTAGTTCAAGTTACTACCAAAATATATACTGGTAATTATCCCTATGAATTGGTTTATGGAACTCAAGCACTATTTCCTACTCAATTGGCCAAACCAGTGATTTATTTCCTTCCAGAAGCTCAAGAAGAACCTAATTCTATGGTGAGAAGATTGAACAAAGTAATCGAGTCAAGTGAAAACAGAAACAAAGTCAGGGATAACTTGATTTATTATCAGGAAAAGATGAAGTCTATATTTGACCAAAAAAAAAATTTCTCTTTCAAGCAGGAGATTTGGTACTAAGATGAGACACTAGAAGAGAAGAAAAGGGGAAGCATGGTAAGTTTGATCCTCTCTGGTATGGTCCATATAGAATTATTGAGGTAAGGTCAAATAACACATTCATTTTGGAATATCTAGATGGAGAATCAATATAGCTGCCTCTGAATGGGAAATTTCTGAAACATTATTTCCAACATTAAAAGTTCAACATTTCACCATTCTACATACCAGATTGTTCACTGTTCATATACCATGAAACAATATTTGAGTCCATGCCTGAAGTGAAGGCACTAATCTGCGGTTCTTAGTGTTTCGTGGAAAAAAACACTATCCACAGGTGGAGCCATATGTTGTGGCTCATTTGCAATTTATTTTATTATATTTTTCAAAAATACAAAAAAATCATATACTTTAGAAAATAGGACAAAATATGATCTTTCATATTATGTCTAACAATTTTATTTCTATCTGTTGGTCAAATAATATGTTGTTCGAAAAAGTGCGAAGGTGGGACTGACTATTGAAATAACATCCATGCTAATTGTCGGGCAAGATTAAAGAAAATTCAAGTTAATGAAGATCAGCAGAAACCCGCGGGCACAAATAACCCGTAGGTTAGTAGAGGTGGTGCCTCCGCAATTGACTCTGCTAAGTGCCTACTGACTGAGATCGACGGTTCATAATCACAGCGGGGGCAGAACCCCGATGGATGCACCATAGCCCGGAATTTTCCCGCAGTGATGTATGCAGCCAACGAGGAGACAACTCATATCTCGTGTCATAGTGTCATTACTTATTCGATCAAGCATTGAATTATCATTAATTTTCAAAGATCCATGCCATGTATATAAGGACAAGAGTTTACACAGGTTATCTTCTTTTTTAAGCCGGACACAAAAGTTTTTTCAGCAGACAATAAAGAGTTCCCATTGGAGATTTTTGATGCAAAAGTCAAGCCAGTACTACAATTCCTATCAAAGATACTTGGAAAGGAGGATTCCGCTCAAATTGATAGGAACATATGCGAGCATGTTGAATAAAACCATGTTTTTTATCGAAGAAATCGTATAGATTTCCCGAAGGTAGAGAACTGGAGTTTTCCTTAAAAACTTAAGAGTTTTGGAAGAAGCGTAAAGGGGAGAAATCGACGGTGAGGATCCAGTCACATAAATGATAGTGAGTGACAGACGGAATAGATCACATAATACGGTTGGCACAGAGTGCACATCAAATTTTTTTGTGTTTATTGATAAGTCTTCACAGGGAAAGTTATTTAAGTTGTGATGGTGCATATCACACATCTAATGCGATAAGGTTTAGTGATGATCACAGAAGTTGGAACTTAATAAAGTGTAAAGTGCGGTAAAGTTTCATTTCGTCGATTGCGATTTGCGATTGGCCCCACCTCTGCTTGCCACGTCATCCCTGCCTTTATTATGCATCGCACATTGCAAGTTCAGAAGGGAAGGCGCTAAGAAATATGTTGTGAACATCGAAGGCTGAAATGCAATGGAAAAGCGGATGCAATGCATTTTTCAGAGGTAAATATAATATATTTCAAGTCCAAGTCTTGTGGCGGTTTATGAAGAAAAGCTAAACGTGGGAAGAAAGAATTAAGTATGTGACCCGACGCAGAATAAAGGAAAAGAAAAGATGGAATGCAACAAGCACGTGCAGAGGGGGCATATTCGGGTGGAGATGTGTTTATGCAAACTGTTAGGACATCACAACCGAAATGGAAGGAGAAACATTGTCAACCGATTTGATCCAACAAATAGATTGATGCTTCTAATTTTATTTATCTTTTTGTTAAACGATCAATGTTGTAATGAAGTTCTTAATTGCCATGTAATAGGTAGTTTACACAGTTCTAGGTAGTTCGAACAGTTACAAGTAGTTCCAGTAGTTACAAACTGCTTTTTTATTGTATTTAAATAAATGAGAAAGAAAGAGGAGGGTTCCAAGTTTTGGACCTCTGGATGACTACAAATTTTGTACTTAATTTTCTGAGAAGTTAATGAAATAAGATCAAGTTTCTTGCACCTGTTGATGTTGATATGTCTTTCCACTTTCATTCTGTGTTTATTCTTATTTAAATGCAGTGAAGTAATGTAGATATGGGTCTCTTTATTAGATCTGTAAGTAAGAGTTAAATAACATTAATTTGTGCTCCTTCACTCCAACTATTCTGTCTACATAAGTTCTTCTGAGATTTGAAGTGATAGATTCTGTTTCTCAACATATCATTTTGAGTTTCCCTTCCAGTTATTCTTTTCATTCAACATCAATAGTTAATGGCATTGTGAAGTCTTTCGTTATATCAGATTATTGAGGGTATTAAAGAATTAACTTCCAAAGGTATTAAACAAAGACACTTATATCATAATTGTGTGACATACATTAATAAAATGTCTTAAGCACTAATTCCTTATCACAGCCAAGGGATTGTCTCTTGAGATACAACGTTTTCTAGCGCCGTTGCCGAGGACGAAGAAGAAAAGTTCATTTCCATGGGTTTTCGTTCTATTTCCTATGGTTGTTCAGTGAGGAGGAAAATTCGGCTGTGTTTGTCATTTTCATAATTCTAACTTTCAAAAGGCCTCACACGAGGTCAGATACCTCGCAACAGAAAGTTCCTACTTTTTGAGATCCAGAAAGATTGGTTTCTAAAAGGGCTCAGAGACCAAAAACCCCTTCAACACCTGATACTACATTGTCTGCTCCTTGTAGCAGTTCTCATAATCCTTTGTTTGAAGATATTTCCAAGGAACTCTCTTTCTTGGAACAATATTCACCCTTCACACCCATTCAGTTTCAAGAACCTAAGTTGAAAGAACATTATTTCGAGTCTGTTTCTTTTACCTTCACACAAGCTCAACAAAATATAGTTGCTGGTTCCTCTATCGTTGTTTATCAACCCACTCCCATATCAGTCTTTTCACCACATTCATTCACTTTCACAGCAGGTTCATCAACCTCATCCACCCAAGGAGCAGTTAATCAAGGTGTAAATATGGCTGCACCAGCTTTCTTAATGAATATATATGCACCACTTAATCTTCCACAACCTATGAATGCCATGCCCCAATAATACCTCAAATTACTTCCTCCTTTCACTGGAGAAGATGAAGTAACTGCAGAACAACATTTACCCTTGTTTTGCACTTTTGCTGAAAACTTAAATGTAGAACATCTTGATGTTGTATTGAGACTTTTTGTGCAGTCTCTAAATGGAGAGGCTAGAAAATGGTTCAAAGGTTTACCAAATGGTTCAATTAATAATTGGGAAGAGTTAGAAAATAAATTCACTCAGAGATGGGGAGAAAAGAGAGATCATGGTTACTCATTGATAGATTTTAATGCAATTAAAAGAAAGCCTAATGAAAAAATTTCTGAGTTTGTTAAGAGATTCAACAAATTGTACAATAGTTTACCTATAGAGATGAAGCTCCCTCTTATTGGAGCAAAGGTAGTTTTTTTTTGGGGCTTTTGAAGCTAATTTTAGTTTTACATTGAGAGAGAGGAGAGCCCCTACTCTTGAGAAAATACAGACAGACGTGTTGGAAATTGAAGCTAATATGACTGTAGCTGGAAAAATGAAGGAAAAGCAGTCAGTTCAAGAGAAGGGAAAAGCAAAAGAATCACCATAGGATCATAAAATTAATGATATGAAAAAGGTGATTAAATTTTTTTCAAACAAGCTAGTGAAGATGGAGTTAGAAAGTAAAAACTCCCAAAGACCGGTACAACAAAACAGAGGAGGATTTAATCCTCAATTCAGAAAACAACCCCTGCAAGTTTTGTAGAGGGAGAGAAGAGATCAAGACCAAGACCAAGTTCAAGCACCATTGTATATAAAAGAAACACCTGCACAGTCAGTAGAAGATGATAAAAAAGAAGCCGAAGATCAAATATATGCTATGTACACAAGAGAAGATGAAGAAGAGGAAGATTGTGAGGGGGAATATACTGAAGCTGAAGTGTCCTTTAACCAAGATGAGATGGATAAATATTGTAGGGAATTTACAGATTTCATGCAAGCTGAGTTGCATAAGAAGTATGATTTAAGATCTAGAAAGAGATCAAGGGTGCAGGATGATGAATCATGAAGGTGAACAACAAGATTCTGTTCCTTCTCCAATGGCAACTCCACAACAAAAGAACTTAGTAAAATAAGAAGATAAAGGGAAACAACCTGTGAATCCAGTAGATAGAACAGAAGTGAAACAGGTTGAATCTTCCCAAAACAAGTCTGTCGATACTAATATTTTGGAGAAGGTCATTCCTGTGCCTGAATAGACTTCAAATCTTAGAAGGAATGAAGAAGAACCTGATAAGAATGTCAAGAAAATTCAATTTTTCAGTTTATCAAAGGAGTTGTAGAAGATCAAGATTCAGGTACCTCTCCTTGAATTAGCTAAGACACCAGGTTACAAAAAATAAATTTCAGATTCATTAATCTCTCACAGATGGGAGATATAGGTGATACTGTGAACTTTCAAGAAGAAAAACCAGTAGTCACTTTTGGTCCTCACGTAGAAGAAGTAGATTCTTTTGTTCCTCTATTTTAAATCTCATTGATTCTTCATGATTTTATTCTCCATAATTGCATGTTGGACTCAGGTTCTTCTCACAATCTTATGCCATTGTCTATTATGAAAGAGTTGAATTTACAGATTACTAAACCATACATGAGCCTGTACTCATTTGATTCTAAGAGGGTGAAATGTGTTGGTCTAATCAAAGACATGGTAGTATCTTTGGCACAGATTCTAGCCAAAAGTATTATGATGGATGTAGTGGTTGCTGATATTCCAGCTAGATTTGGAATACTTTTGTCAAGATCTTGGGGAGAAAAGTTGGGAGGAGTTTTAAAATTAGACTTCACTTATGCTATCATTCCTGTTTTCAATGGGGAATAAAGGATATTGTGACAGAGAAAAAAGATTTGTGAAAAATACCACAAAGAAAGATGCAGGTAATTCCCCCATTCAAAGTCAGGAAAAAGAAGATCTTTCTTATTTTATGATGCATGAAGATGCAGAATTTGCTGAAGACACAGAGAAGCAGCTCTCTTCAGTAATTTTACATAATGAGCTGTATTCAAAAAATATTTGGAAATGCTATTTTGATGGTGCCTACTCAAAGGATGGCACAAGAGCTGGATTCTTATTAGTATCTCCAGAAGGTAATCTTATGCATTTTTATTTTAAGTTAGAATTTGATTCAATGAATAATGTAGCTGAGTATGAGGCTTTGATCTTAAGTCTTCAAACTGCTAAACAAATGGGAATTCAGTGTATTTCCATTGTTGGTGATTCTAAATTAATTATAAGGCAGATTAAAAATCATTATCGAACCAAGCATCCGATGTTAATATCATATAGGAATGAAGTTTGGGATTTAGTTGAGAATTGTTTTGAAGCCTTCAATCTTCAATTTATTCCAAGGGAAGAGAATAGGTTGGCAGATTTGTTAGCAGTTGTAGCTAGCACCTTCAAGCCACCTATGAATCCAAGATTGAGGTATGAGATCGAAATTAGACACAGGCCCTCTATTTCTGACAATGTGAAACATTGGAAGGTGTTTGAAGATGATGAGCAGATAAGTAATTTCTTGAAAATGATTGAAAAATTTGAAGATGTTGAGATAGATCAAGAAGGAGAATAGACAGAGTAGAAAGGAGAAATAAGAAGCCTTAAGCAGTCTATAGGTGAGCATAAAATTATCTAGTTAAAAGATAATGTACTCCCTAAAGCATTAGTTCCCCCTGAAAGATTATTTGATTCTAATGATGTTGTTGTCAATTCAAAGAAAACACATCCAGAGGGAGAAATGGAAGACCATAATTTGGGAACCCAACAGGAGCCAAAGATGGTGAAACTATTCAAAGGTGTTCCTAAAAATTATAAAGGAAAGTACATTGATCTCTTTAAGAAGTATATGGATGTGTTTGCTTGGTCATATGAAGACTTGAAAACATATGAAAAAAGCATAATTCAACATAAGATCCCATTGAAATAAGGAATCAAATCACATAGACAAAAGCTTAGAAAAATTAATCCATTGTTGCAAGCTCCAATTGAAAAAGAAGTGAAGAAATTGTTGTAGAAAAAAATCATAGTCCCTCTCAGGTATTCAGATTGGGTTTCTAATCTGGTTCCTGCGAGGAAGAAGAATGGAGAGATAAGGTTGTGTGTAGACTTCAGCAATTTGAACAGAGCATCTCTAAAAGATAATTATCCTTTGCCAAAAATGGATTATGTCTTACAGAAGGTGACAGGAGCTTACATGTTGTCTATGGTTGATGGATTCTCTGGGTATAATCAGCTGGCAGTGGAGAAAGAATATAAGAAGAAGACTGCTTTCACAACCCCCTCGGGCACCTTCATGTATGAAAGGATGCCATTTAGTCTTATGAATGCAGGTGCAACATTTCAAAGGGCCATGGACATAGAGTTTGTAGGTGTTAGGCTTGAGGGGTCCTGACCTAGGTTCGGAGTTAAGGTTTGCCAACAAACCCCTATACTACTGGCCCTTTTGGCAATGACCTACTTTTACAGGACAAGGTCTCACCCGAAGTAGTATGGGTGGGTGTTGGAACCTGGTTTCTGCACCCTGGGAGAGAGTGGGTAATGAAGGCATATCTTGTCGAGTTCTATTAGGTTCGCATAGAAACAAGACTACTATCGAACCCTTGATAGTATAATCAACATGTAAACATAAACAAAGCTACTATTATTAAGTATATCTACTCACCACCTTCGCATCCACGTGAACATAAGCAATTATCATTACATAATATCACAATCGCAGCTAATTCATATATCATTGACACAATCACATTTAATTCATATATCATAGACACAATCGCAGCTAATTCAAATCACACAGAGGTACTTCAGTAGTGAATACAAAAAATTCAGATAACATAACAGATTCCGTGTTCATTAGAATCCATAACTAGCTACAAACCCAAGTCACAGCCCATGCACACAGCCAATGGGGTCCGCCCACGGCAGGATTGAGGATCTCCACGCATACAGCCAGCAAGAGTCCTTACCCAAAACTACCAAAAAAATATCTCAACAGTTCATACATAGCATCAATCTTACTTACTTACCCTTATACTCAAACTATTCATCTATTTATATCATCATAGCTTGCGCTATCCTGTGGTTCGAAAACCGTGGTTTGCGGACTCTAGGTCTACCCTTTGATCCATTACAATACATTGGGGCTTTGACCCACCCCAAATCCCCTGCGCAAGACCAATTACTACAAAAATATATCAAAAATGCAGCGTTGGAACATATCAAAATGTAGCTAGGGGACCCTGTTCCAACAGGTCCCCAACACAATCTTGTGACTCGTACCAAGTCACAACGGCTGTGGGGTTTGCATCTTTACCTGGAGCTACTTAATGGCATCGACCATAGGGGACAACACTCCTTTGATTTACGCAGTAGTGTTATGTGCAATGTCTTCTAACTTTTGCAAAGTTGGGCCTTCAGTGGTAGCGGTGACACTTTCCAGGGTCTAATTCAATCGTTTGACCGCAACATCCAAGTCTTGAGATATCTTGAGGGCTTCATCGGCCCATGGCTTGAGGTGGTCACTTAGAACCTTCTTCTTGTGGTGAAGCTCTTCCAGGTCATCTCTGAGCGCATGTTTGGCTTGCAGACGTGCCAAGCATTGAGCGGGGATCAGAGTGTTCATTTTAGCCTCTAGTTGCTCGAATTCTTCTTCCTTCTGGTGCAGTTCTTGGGTAAATTTGCGTAGGAGAGGGTCGCGCTGCACCTTAGACCATAGTTGCATAGCTATCTCAAGAAATTTGATGCCCTGAGCAATCTGTGATGTAATGGTGTTCATGAGTTCTGTGACCAGCACAGCTCTCTGGGCGCGTACCTCAGGAGGAGTTTCTGGCTGCAACTTATCCTGCAACGTAGCAATCTGCTGCTCCATCTTGGTTTTGACATTCTAGATCTCGGTCCGAGAAGCCTTCAAGGCTGCGATGAGTCCCTCAATCTTAGCCTGGGGGGTGGTAGAGGCAGAAATGTCTTCAGTCACATCTGTGCATAATATGCTGATCAGACACTCCAACTCAGTCTGTTGCATGGCGGCAAGGATGGATGCTGCCTGTGCTTGGGACGCCTTGGTAGTCTTTTCTATGATTGTATGCTTAGTTGTACTTAGCTGCTGCTGCACCTGATGGTCTCTGTGCTAGATTTCCTCAAAGAGGGATGTGTGGAGAACCTGCAGTGGCTTGTGGGGAAGTCGAGCCAAGTCTAGATGTACTTCTGCGCAGGCCTGGACTTGAACACATAAGGCTGGTAGACCCAGAGTGATTTCTACGCCTGACAGGGGGCAGAGACGACTCTCAGTCATGGCGATCAACTCAGTGTTTGTTGCTAGAGGTAGCCTCGCTTGAACCACGCTCGTCTGTAGGGTATTGGCCTTGAGTTGAAGAGCTTGGAGCTGAGACTGTAATGCAGTGACTACGACCTTCTAATGCTCTTGTAAGGGAAGCCATCTATCTTCTGAAGCGAGGGTGACCACATCTGCGATTTGCTCTAAATATTCCTCGGTTAAGGTAACCTTAGCCTCCTTACCGGGCCTCGTAGCTTTTCATTTCGTTTGCTAGCCCTTGAGAGGTTCGGCTGTCCATTTCATGCCACACGGGGAACTAGTACCCTGCATATCCAGACCCTCGTGTTCCATGTCCTGCTGCGATTCTTGCTCCACACCCTGCGCTACGTCTAGGGGAACCTTTGGCCTCGGGGAGCATTCTGGGCCATGACCTTCTGAATTCTTGGAGGTATCAGGTGGGGTGGGGGTCTTCGGGACTGTGCTTGTACCAAGAGTGTTGGCCGCAGCCGATTTGAATCCCAATTTCCAGTGCAGTGGCCAAGTGGCGATGAGCCAGTCAATTTCCTCATCGGCGACCATGTAAGGCAACGACATCCAAGCTGGATCCTTACGACCCCGAATCTGCACGTTGTGATTCATCACCTGGAATGCTGCGATGCTCTTATATTTGTAGTAGACCATCGGCGACAAGCGTGGCTGGGAGTGAATTGCTTCTATGAGCGCGCTCTGAAATAGTACCCAAAATACTTTGTTTTCTTTAATATGCTGCTCATCTTTTGAGTCCCATAAGTTTGCGTAGCACACCCCCTCACGCATGTCTGGTTCAAGCTCAGGTAGGAACGATCCCTCAGGGGCTTCCCATGCGACCAAAAAAATTAGGAGCAACAGCCAAGAGTAATAGAACACCCGCCTGTGATCCTGGGCTTTGCACACGTTTTCCAAAAACTCGTTGCAGAGGAACTGTGACTAGTTAAAGCAGACCCCCTTTTCGCAGCGGCCAACAAGATGAATCACATAGGCTAGGGTAGTCATGGCTTGGAACTTGCGCATCATTTTATAAGGCAACAACAAGGTACCCATGCGCACCCCAGGGTCATCAATGGTGTTGATTATGAACCCTTTGGTGTTTCGCTCAACATGGTAGTCTTCGCGTACCTTGTCAGCAATATGTTGCTCGTACTTCTTGCCAACGCGTTCCATGGGATTTGGCCCCTACATGGGGAGACCAGTAATGCGATGAATTAGGGTGGCATCGATGGGAATGCAGTCCTGGATTCTCAAGCTACCGTCATGGATCAGGGCTAGTAGCTGTCACACAACTTGATCGGTTACATTGTAGTGGCCAAAGTGGGGTATTCGCAACAAGTTTAGTAATCCAGATCCTTCTAACCCACACGCCCATGGCGTTGGTACGAACCTCAGCACATCATCCTCCAGTACTCTTTCAAGGTACAACTCAGGTGCTAATTCTAGGAAGGCCTCCAGGTTGGCAAGGTCATGATCGTAGAACTTAATTGAGGAGAGCTTGCCGTATGCTTTTCCAATTATCGGGACTTCACCCAGAATTAGTGGAATTTGCATATAGGAGCACAAACTCTCGAGATTCTTAGGTGTGCACATTGAGGGCCTTTGGGGCTGAACATAGGGCAGTAGCCAAGTGATTTGGGCAGTGAGCCGAGCTTCATCCTGAGCAGACAGAGGTTGCTTCGCCGGGTTAGGCGAGTGTGCCTTAGGCACCACTCGGGGAGATTGCATGTTCTGAGGGGAGGTGGACAACTTCCCCCCAACCCATTTCGTAGCCCTCTCTTGCCCTTGCTCCTGGCCTTTCCCCATACTCCTCTTTTTCTCCACCTGTTTCCCCTTGGTTGGTGTGGACATGACTTCTTCGACTTGAGGGGTGACCTCCAATACTTCATTGAATGCTCTCTCAATAGAGGCCATGGTCTGCGATGATTCAGTGGGATTGGTCGTAGTCATTCTTGCTCATAAGATGAAATCGGGGTTGCTACCATCGGAGGGGGTAGCACGCCTAGACATGAACAGAGCATAATAGTTACAAAAAATTGCAAAGAACAAGATTTTTAGAACATGCGGAACCCAATTCTGAGCTGCCCTCCTCCATTTATAGCTATGAGTAGTGAGTAACGGTCATATGACACTTAGCTAAAACTTACCATCAAGGAAATGGTAAAAAATCTTCGGAAATCGCCGCATTAATTGCTTACTACCCGCTCCTTCCAACGGTAAAGTTGGCTTTTTACCTAGCGGTACTGTTCCAATGGCTAGTTTTCGCAGCTGCGTATTACCCCTGCGCTCCTAGCACACCTCCTTGAGCTTCCTGACTTGCGGTTAACCCCTGCACTCCCAGCGCACCTCCCTAGGCTTCCTGACCTGCGGTCGACCCCTGTGCGTATAATAGGCCTACTTGCATTTCTCCTCTCGCTTGCACGTATCCCTCCCAAGACAGCTACTCCAGCCATATAGTCATTTGGTCTGGTATGGTTTGAGACGACTGCCATTAACATACCTGGGCAAGGGATCTCCGCTCAGCATAGCCAATCTCACCGCATCACCATTCATAATTTTTTTTACGATATAAGGTCCCAACCAATGTTGGCAGAATTTCCTAGGGTGGTGCGCAAATTGGATGTCATATAATAATAATAGCTCACCTTATTTAAACAAATTCTACCAGATATGCCTATCGTGCTAGGCTTTTTCCTGGGCCTTCTGAACTTGTTGATGAAATTTGGCAGTAAATCGATCCTCTTCCAAGGTGACTAGATGCGATAATTGTTCCTCCATGATAGCAAGGTCCACCATGTTTGTAAAGGCTGTGATGCGCAAGATAGGAACGATATACTCCATGGGCATAATGGCCTCCTTTCCACAAACCATTAGAAACGATGTTGACCCAGTCAATTTATTGCACGTGGTCCGATAGGCCCAAAGGAATGATAGGATGCGCATGTCCCAATCACTGCAATTGACATTACACACCTTGGTAAGTGCCTGTTCCAAAATTTTATTAAAAGCTTCTATCGTTCCATTGTCCTGCAGGTGATACAAGGTACTTTTTGCATGGTCGATTCAAAAATCCTTAGTCAAAACTATTATTGTATCATTAATGAAATGCGTACCTCTATCACTCATCAATATATTTGGACATCCAAAAATGGTTAAAATATGCTAAAAAATGAAGTGCGGAACGGTATCTGCAGTACAATCCTTCATAGCTTGCGCTTTCTCCCATCGGGTTACATAATCAGTCATAGTGATGATGTAGTAGGCACATGTCTTCTTCCTTGGTGGGTTGATGGGTCCAACGAAGTCTATTGCCCATTTATTGAATGCCTCTAGGGCCATTTGTGGTTGTAAGGGAATTTCATCCCTGTGCGATGACCTTCCTGTCCTTTGGCATGTGTTGCAGGCTTTGCAATAGTCGTAAGAGTCACTATGCAATGTGGGCCACCACAACCCAACTCTTAAGAGCTTCTGCACCATTCCTTTCCCCGCGTAGTGACCTCCTGCTATGCCTCCGTGGGCAGGTTACCAACCCTTTTTTTTGTTGTACCAAATATTCTCCAGGTGCCATCCCTGTAGTTAAGAATTGAATAATATCGGCAAAGTGCACATCCACCACCTTAATAGAAAATATATGTGCATCGGGCAATCCTTCCTCTAGTTTGGTTGGCTCATCACCATTCTCGATTCAGGACAAGTGGTATGGTCCAACATTTAGTTTCCCCGACTTCACAATTATCTTAAAGTCATATTCTTGAAAGAGAAGTAACCATTAGCAAATCTTCCCCCGCGACACAGGCTTATTGACTAGGTACTTCAAAGCTGAGTGGTCTGTGAACATCTTGAAGTTCCCTCCCAATAGATAATGTTGATATTTTTGCAAGGCATACACCATTTCCAGCTCCTCGCGTTCAGTAGTGGAGTAGTTACGCTCTGCGCTAGAGAGTTTTCTACTAGCAAATGCAACCAGGTGGTCAATGTCCCCTTCCCTGGGCTGCTTAAGGAAAACTGCCAGGGCAATCCCTGAAGCATCTACATGGACATGGAAAACCTTCACCCAATTAGGAAATACGAGGATAGGTGCAGAGACCATATTTTCCTTGAGTAGCTCAAAACTCTTCTGACATTCCGCGTCCCAAAAAAACGAAACATCCTTCTTTAGCAACTTTTCCATGGGTGTCGTGATCAATGCGTACCCTTGAATAAACTTCCTATAGTAACCCGTGTGCCTGAGGATGGAACGTAGTTGTTTCTCATTCATAGGGACTGCTAAGTTGACGATAATGGCCACCTTGGCGGTGTCAACCATCAGTCCCTGCCGACAAACTATGTGGCACAAAAAGATCCTGAAAGGTACAAAAAATATTCACTTCTTAATATTTAGGGAAATCTGGTGCTTTATACAAGCATCCAAAATCATGCGCAGGTTATAGACGTGCTTCTTTACCAACCCAAATACTGTCCAATCATCAAAGTATACCTCCAAGAACTTGTGAATGAACTCCTTGAATACTGCGACCACTACCCGCAAAAAGATGGCAAGGGAATTCTTGAGCCCAAATGGCATGATGGTGTACTCGAAGGATCCCCATTCGGTGGCAAATGTAGTTTTGCTGCAATCGTCAGGTGTGATCCTGATTTGATGGTAGCCCAAAAACTCATCAGTGAACCAATATGCTTCCCGCCCTCCCACACTATCAAGGATTTCATCAGAAAATGGCGTAGGGAAGGGATCATGTACGTAGGCATCATTCAGCTTATGTAGGTTGATGCAAATTCTTATTTATCCTCTAGTCTTCTTCTGTTGGACCACCATAGGGCTTACCCAATCTGAATATTCTACTAGTTCAATGATACATGTGACTAGCATTTTGTCAATTTCTTCCCTAACATTCTGCTTATACTCGAGGTTCAATCGGTAAGGCCGTTGCTTGACAGGGCATGCATCCGGTTTTAAAGTGATTCACATGACCCCAGGTCCCCTGTAATACCCTTGAGTTCCAAGAATTTCGTAGGAAACAGATCTTGGTACTTCGTGAGAATTTCCGTGAATTTCCCAATGGTATCGTCATCCCAGTAATCCCCAATCCTAGCTAGCTTAGGTTGCTCTTTTGTTCCAATGTTGACTTCCCTGAGCTTAAGAGGCTTGGTCACATCAACAGTCTGAAGTGGGGGTCCAACAACTGCGCGTTCACCCTCCGATTCTAGGATGGTGATATTTCGTGAGTCTTCATCATAGTCCTCCATTAATTGATTGGGACAGTTAGCAATATACTGCATCTACATATCCCAATCTGTTTCCCCATACTCCACTCGAGGGTGTGATTCATCGAATACTAGGGCATCTATGTCTTGCAGAGATTCATCTAATTCCTCAGTTCTGCCTATCAATCTGAACATCCCCACAAAATCATCCCTCAGGGTCTCCCAGTGGCGGGTACACTGATGTATCTCTACATCAAAATACCATGCAGTGGGGATTGTCCCCAAGACATGAATGAACAGGTGGACCCATTCGTCCTCGGTCCTTTCGCACCACACCTCCATCCATGCGGCCAAGTGCTTGCACGGGTCCCCTTCGCCAAGGAAAGTCTCCATGCGTAGGTGAACCGGAGGTTAAAATTGTAGGATCATCATCTTGCGACATTCATCCCATTCATGGAACGTCCCCTTATGAGTTTCCCACCACCGTGTAGGGGTCGCACGCATGGCTAGGTTAAGTGCCCACATTCTTCGCTCCCTTGGGAATTCTTCTTCGAACGCTCTAAGGAAATCCCTAACACTACCATAACCATAAAAGTAAGGCAACTCTCTTACCTCTAAGGAGATACACCGGAAGCTCTTTGTGACCCGAAGACACCGTAGCGTAGATACGTCATGGAATCGATTATGCCAATTTTCAATCTCCCCGTCGGAGTCAGAGAGGCATCCAATATCTTTCTCCCAGCAAAGCACACCATTAGCCGTATGATTAATCCAATCCTTGTCCCGGGTGGTTAGTTTATAGATATGATCCACGTCGTCTTCTCTGCGCATGGGTTCTGTATACCGTTCCCCTTCCGCTGGGTCTAGAGGGAATATTACTCTCGTACCCTCGTTTTCAACAACCATGCTCCTTTTCTTCAAGTTGATAATGCTTCCCATGTCTATGGCCCAATCCAATCCCAGGAGCACAGGATAGGGGTCCGCATCCTCTACAATTTAAATTACCTCAAAATTTGCGTATAACTTAACCCCTGCGATATCTACCATAATCTTTGATAGTCTCCCCAACGGTATGATATTCTGTTGGTTAGCCATGCGCAACTATATAGTAGACCATTCCAGCTTAGGTTCTCCCATCTTCTACCATTTTTGGAACCGGGTCTCCTAATAAGCTGCGAAACTGGTCCATTTTGGATATTTTTGATTAGATTTAATCTAGCGGAGGGGTTTTGGGGTGGGTCAAAGCCCCGAAAGCATTGTATTGGGTAAAAGGGAAAACTAGGGGTCCAAAAACCATGGGTTGCGGACCATAGGAAAGTCGAGGCTAGATTGTTATAAATAGAGATGCATTTTTTATTGTAAAGGGGAGGATCTGATGAGCTATTGATGCGAATTGTGATTTAAGCTATCTGTTTGGGTTTTGGGGAACAGACTCCTGCTAGCTGTGTGCGCGGAGATCCAAGTCCAGATGTGTGTGGACGCTGCTGCTGCGTGTGCAAGTTGGGAAGGGAATTGTAAGGAAGAATTGATGAATGAATGAATGCGAAACAGTTTTAGAGAACTGGATTTGTGAGTACTGTGTGTGAATTACTGATAATTTATGTATTGTGCGTTTTCTGTCCTTAAGCTATGAAAGATCTATGTACTGCGTTCTTGGATCTACATATGTTATGTTCCATTTATGTACTGTTGTGTTGATGTTATAACAAACATATAACTATAGATCTAGTGCACGTGGATGCAAATAGAGACTTAATTAACCCTGTACAGAACAAGGTAATCGAGGATTACAGGACCTAGCACAGCTCTGCTTGCTTTACCCATCCTTTCTCAGGGTGCGGAAACTTGGTTCCAACACCCACCCATACTACTTCAGGTGATACTTTGACCTGTGTAAGCAGGTCACTGCCGAAAGGGATAGTAGTATAGGGGTTTGTTGGAAAACCTTGCACACTGAACTTGGGTCAGGACCCCTCGAGCCAAAAAATGGTTCCATTGTCAGGACTGGAAGAAGCCTGAGAGAGGAATTGGGTAATGATAAGAAAATAATGGAAACCTGAAAGAAAATAGATCGAAGACTGGTTCGAAAGACAGATCCAGGAGTTCGCAGTAAAAGAAAATCGCAGTGAGAAGTTAACGGTGGAAAGGTGGAAAAATAGGTACATCCTTACTGAAAGCTATGAAATATTATTTGTAACCTTTGCGATTGAATTCCAGGAGTGGCTGGCTAGAATTGTAGAATTCCAGAAGTGTTGGAAGGATGAGCGAGTCACTCAGTGGACCCCAGAGTTGCTTGAGTAGCTGGAAAAAACTGATAATACTATCACACGCATGGTGGATCACTGGGTGGATAGTGTGCTGGGAGGATTTGTGATGGAATTTTCCATTGATCAGTTTGTATCATACTCTGAGGCCAAATGACGATTCTTCAAAGGGTTTCGAGGCAAATTTCTGTGGACGTTACCATTGCTGATCAAGAAATTACTGTGCGAAAAGAGCATTTTGTGTATTAATACTACTTGAATGATCTTGGATCTAGATGGGAGCGCGGCATGCAATGGTAAATAATATCGGACCAACCTTGACAGAGGGAGATCCACCTACAATCTATTGCAGGAACCAGCTGCGCAAGATCCCCCAGCTACATCGCCACCTAGGCCGTGCAAAGGGTAAGAATTCGCCTATACCACCACCCCCCTAGACAGTGATATGGCTGCGCATATGAAACTACCTACCTTCAAGGGGGTAGGAGATGAGGATATGGACCGGTTTGGTTCGTTTCAGACTCTGTATGGACTATGCAGAATGTGGCGAGTGATACGGTAAAAAGGGCGCAGCTGTCATTGGAATTCGAGGACAGGGCCCTGGACTAGTATATGCGGTATATTGCCCAGAATGGGAGCGCATCTATTCAAGATATCAAGGACGCTTTGAAGCACCAGTTCAGGAAGCCGAAATCTTATTCCCAGCTGGTAGCAGAAGTGAAGGACTTCAAACAAGGTGCGTTTGAGTCAGTATGGGAGGCTGATCAACGATTGAAGAAAGCAGTCAGGGAAGGAGGATTCGAATATGATAATAGACAGCATACGGAATGGTTCATCGCTATGTTATTACCTCACCTGCGCATGCCAATGAGTCATTATACCTTTGAGTCGTAGGAGAAGGCTGTGGAAGTCGCTATGAAATTGGAGGCTGCCCCCCGAGAGGATACATCAACAGGGGTACAACAAATCTAGGAACAACTTGGGGCTATGCATATGGAGATACAGAACCTGCGAAAAGAGCGAGGAAAGGACGATTGCGCAGATCTCTGGTGCATACGATGCTGGGTGTCTAGCCATACGAGGGACCAGTGCCCTTTGCTGATGGATTACATGCAAGTAGGAGGACCTAGTCTGGTATGCCCAGGGGCAAGTAGGGAACCCATCCTGTTACAACCAGGTTCAAGCGGACCTGCGCTATGGTGTGATGATTGTCGGGTAGTAGGACTACATGATACGAACCATTCCCTCGGTTAGGTGTGTATGTCCCAGAACTAAAGGAACAATGGTGCCGATTCTGCCAATCAGTGGGACATGATGAGCAGAACTGTCGTACTTATTACTTAATGATGGATCGTGGGAACTTATATAGGGTACAATTAGACCCTGCGTCACCGAGACTTTCTGCACACTTTGGAGGATCGCTGGCCCGAGGCAGAGGAGGTCGGGGAGGAAACACAGGCTGAGGACATGGGCAGCTAATCTGTTATAACTATGGAGAAATATGGTACTTTTCCAGAGAATGCCCAAATCCCACCAGGCCATCGTGCAAATATTGTAGGCAGTTGGACCATGAGGTAGAGGACTGCCCAATTTTAATAGCCAAGATGCAGGAAAAGCAGCCCACCCCTACGCAGAATGCAAAAAGAGTTAAAACTGAGCTAAGAAAGGTGGATCCCTGTGTAAAAGTCATGACACGCAGCGGGCTGGTCACCCAGTGAGCAAAAGAGGAGCTTGCCTCTCAGGAACGAGTGCCTTCCAAAGAACAAACACCACTGG
This sequence comes from Pinus albicaulis, assembly GCA_034641835.2. Classification (NCBI taxonomy): domain Eukaryota; kingdom Viridiplantae; phylum Streptophyta; class Pinopsida; order Pinales; family Pinaceae; genus Pinus; species Pinus albicaulis. The sequence continues at coordinate 216,012,471 of CM076573.1, forward strand.
TAGCCCCCGCGCAGCTGCCGACGCAACCTCAGATAGAGGAAGGGGTTGAGCCCTTTTTAAAGGCATGTCTAAAGCTGCTGCGAAATGCACAGGCTGTAGGAAATCTACAAGCACTACTGAATACCTGCGCAGCTCAGTCCAATTTGATCCCTAAGACCAAGGATGTACACAAACTATACAGCTATAAGAAGCGCACCGGAATAGAGATGCGATTGACTGCACAGATTGGTGACTATGAGATGGATCAGGTTATTTTAGATCTATTGTCTCATGCAAATATATTACCAAAACAGACATGGCAACGAATGGGAGAGCCTAAATTATAATGGTCCACCATCCAACTGCGAGTGGCCAATCAACAAAAAATCATCCCTCTAGGAAGGTTACCAAAAGTCATGGTTGAGATCGCAGGGGTAAGGGTCCTAGTTGACTTTGAAGTAAAAGAAATTGTGGAAGATGCGGATCCCTACCCTGTGCTCCTTGGATTGGACTGGGAAATTGACATGGGAGGTATAATCAATCTCAAGAAGCGCATCATGGTGTTTGAAAGCAAAGGTACACGTGTCATAGTACCACTAGATCCAGCAGAAGGTGCACGGTATACAGAGCCAGCCTATGAGGAGGAGGAATTAGATCACATTTATAAATTAACAGTGCAAGATGAATATCAGGTTAACCCCACGGATGAAGGAATTCTCTACTAGGAAAAGGTTAGTGAATGTTTTTTTGACTCTGATGAGGAGCTGGAAAATTGGAAAGGCCGATTGCACAAGGTTTCGATGCTTCGATGTCTTCAGACCGTCAGGAATTTTCGTCGCATCTCTACCACGGAAAGAAACCTACCATGCCAGAAGGACGTAGATGATAGCCAGAAGACTGTTGAACCTAATATTCCCATGGAACGTAGGCTAGGGGCACTGTCACTAACACTGCACGGAGCACCTACGCAAGGACCGGTATTCTTCACTTAGGAGAAGTATTGGAGAAGGGTGATCCTGCGCATAGGGACCCCAGTTGCTAGATGGGCTCCGAGGTCAGTCGACCTACGTGGATACTTGCTGACATACAACACTCAAGGGTGTGATCAAACCTTGCACAGACAAGCTTGCCGAGGTACCGCTAGCCTAGGCATGCGTTGGGTTATGGACCTTCCTGGACCCACGTGTAATTTGGAGAATTTGCAGATGCCTCAAGTAATAGATGGCACGAGGACACGTGATGCAACCCTATTGTGCAGGGACGTCCCAACCAAGGGTATGTGAACGACATGCAGGCATCATTCGTGGTCTGACATTTCGTGGAAACAACCTCAGGCACGAAGGATGCCCATCAGCACATCCCGATTTGATAAAAAAGGAATATTACAAGTACGCAAAATAGGCGGCAGATCATCAATGCATCCATTTATGGTAAGATTGATCCACTTGATCGATGGTCAGTCTCACGAATGGGCTACTCTGCCATTAAATAGCTCCGGACGGTGTGCGGTTAGCTGGATCACTTCGCACCAGGCTATTTATTCACCCTATAACATGCTCCTGCTATCTGCGTACTGGTTTTTTGTGCTCATTAACATTCTTTAGGATACCCATTTTCTTGTTGCTCAGATGGACCCTAACCCGCCGAATGATCTGGTCCCAGGTTGCTCAGTAACTGCAGATATCATCTTAAGAGAGCATGGGAATGCTAAGTGCAGTCAAAGGAATGAGTACTGGCTTCCTGCAGAAAGAATTGTCTGTGAGCCACAAATAGAGAGGCACCAGCACTGCACAACCAACCTTCACACTCCAGGGAGAGCCACGGGACCCATTCGGCTAGCCTTAGAAGATATAACAGAAGAAGGTCTGCTAGTACCGCAGTCCCCCACCCGCAGCATCACAGTCAGGTCCCAATTGGTTCTGCGACAGGAAGGAATGCTGAGATACAGGGACATGCTGCGACTTCTCCGCAACTCCAGAGTACAACCTAGAAGAAGTAATGTATGTTCACTCCCTTGCCTTTCCCTAGTCAACTCTCATGATCCAACTACTGGGGACATCCAAATAGATTTAGCACAAATATCTCGCACAAATCTACAAGGACTATACACCAGAGTGTTGCACGAAGTTTGCCATCGTGACCGGGCCATGCAACAGCAGTATGACATACCTCCAGAAGTACGAGACCAACGGATTGTAGTGGTCACAAATGAAACACATATTATTCAGGAGTAGCTGACGCGGGGCACACAATTGGTCGAAACAACTACCCAACTATGGACGGCCCTCCAACACCATTCTACGCTTCAGCATATCCAGAAGGAATTACAGCAGGCGGTAGCTACTCTGGATCAAGTTAGAGCCTCCACCACCTCCATGCAGCGTCTATCCATCTTGGACAAGCTTGAGAACCTTCGCCACAACAAGCATGTCATCCGAAAACGGTTGAAACCATGGGCCAACATCGCACTCCAGCTCGCCGAAGATGCTCATTTCGCCATTGCGCGCCTCCACCGGCTGTTAGAAAGGGTTACAACGGCTCCAGATGGCCTTGCCTCCCTGCCACTTGTCAACATTGCACAACGAGTTGTAGCCCAGAGTCAAGAAGTGCTCCCTCCACTCATCCGCACTCTGGCTACCTTGCGTGCCCAAATAGAGGCCGCGCCACTGCAGTGACTCGGGATGTGTCATAAGATTGTGTTGGGGGACTGTTGGAACTGGGTCTCCTAAAAAGCTACGAAACTGGTCCATTTTGGATATTTTTGATTAGATTTAATCTAGCGGAGGGGTTTTGGGGTGGGTCAGAGCCCCGAAAGCATTGTATTGGGTAAAAGGGAAAACTAGGGGTCCGAAAACCATGTGTTGTGGACCATAGGAAAGTCGAGGCTAGATTGTTATAAATAGAGATGCATTTTGTATTGTAAAGGGGAGGATATGATGAGCTATTGATGCGAATTGTGATTTAAGATATTTGTTTGGGGTTTGGGGAATGGACTCCTGCTGGCTGTGTGCGCGGAGATCCAAGTCCAGCTGTGTGCGGACCCTACTGCTGTGTGCGCAGGTTGGGAAGGGAATTGTAAGGAAGAATTGATGAATGAATGAATGTGAAGATTGTTAGAGAACTGGATCTGTGAGTACTTTTGTGTGAATTACTGATAATTTCCGTATTGTGCATTTTCTGTCCTTAAGCTGCGAAAGATCTATGTACTGCATTCTTGGATCTAGATCTGTTATGTTATGTTTATGTACTGCTGTGTTGATGTTATAACAAATGTATAACTATAGATCTAGTGCATGTGGATGCGAATAGAGACTTAATTAACCCTGTGCAGAACAAGGTAATTGGGGATTACAGGACCTAGCGCAGCTCTGCTTGCTTTACCCATCCTTTCTCAGGGTTCGAAACCTGGTTCCAGCACCCACCCATACTACTTCGGGTGAGAACTGCTGAAAGGGCTAGTAGTATAGGGGTTTGTTGGAAAACCTTGCACACTGAACCTGGGTCAGAACCCCTTGAGACAATAGCCATGTATGTTTGGGCAGGACATTCGCATCGGATCCTAGGTATAGGATGACCTGATCCATTTTATAATCGCCAATCTGCGCAGTTAGATGCATTTCCCGACCCATGCATTTCTTATGCTTGTAAAGTTTGTGAAAATCTGTAACTTCTGTTGGAGGGTTAGTTTTTTTTTGCACAACTGTCTATCAGTGCTTGAATATTTTCTACTGCCCTCTGGTTGCGTAGCAACTTCATACCTACCTCTAGGAATTGTTTAACTTCGTCATCTGCTTTTAGTTTTGTTGGAGCCTTGGAAGTAGATGCCTCATCCTTGGTAAAGTCTTTGCGAGCTTCTATTAAGGTTTATTTCTCCTTCTGTAGGTCCAAGCTTTCCTTTTTAATAGCGGCTTTTCGGATAAGGGATTTAGCCATAGCTCTTTTCTCAGCTCCTCCAGTAGCCATGCCACTACGCATTATGACATTTATACTGGGTCCCTCATCAAGTGGTTCTGCCTTAACCCTTTGCACATTCTGCGTTGGCGTCTGTTGTTTTTCCTGCAGTTTTGCTATCATTACTAGACAATCTTCGATCACATGATCCAATTGTCTACAATATCTTCAAGATTGTCATGCAGGGTTTGGAAAATCCCTTGCGAAGTGCCCTACTTCTCCACAGTTATAATATATCAATTTCCCTCTTCCCCGACCTGCACTTCCACATATTCCCCCCCGGCCTCTGGTAGGGGAGCCTCCTCATCCCGAGGGAGATAGTGGTGAAGAAGAGTCAGCCTGTACCCTGTACAGGTTTCCTTGGTCGATCATTAAGTCATATGTCCGGCAGTTGTGTTCTTCATGTCCCACAGATGAGAAAAATTGACACCATTGTTGCTTCAACTATGGAACATAGGCACCAAGATGGGGGCAGTGGTTGGTATCATGTAGTCCAGCTACGCAACAGTCAGCACACCATAACATAGGACCGATTGGTCTCGCAGCCTCTTTAGGGCGCAGTGGGTTGGGCCCCCTAGCCTGCATGTAGTCCACCAGGAGAGGGCACTAATATTTGGTGTGGCTTGACACCCTGCATCTTATGCACCATAAGTCTGGGCTAGCTTCTTTTCCTCGCTCTTTTCTCAAATGCTGGATTTTGAGGTGCATTGCCTCTAGCTATCCTTGGATTTGCTGTACCCCAAACTGGGCATCATCTCTTGGCGCAACTTCTAGCTTCATAGACATCTCATTCGCTTGTTGACCCATAGGTTCGCGCATGTGAGGTAATATCATGGAAATGAACCATTCCTTGTGATGTCTATCCTCATACTTAAATTCCCCATATCTGATAACCTTCTTTAGCTGCTGATCAACCTCCCATACCGACCCAGTGGGACCTTGTCTAAAGTGTTTCAAGTCAACTACTAGTTGAGCGTAGGACTTAGGCTTCTGAAATTATTGTTTTAAAGCATTCTTAATCTCTTGTATTGATGGATCCACATGTTGGCCTACGTACCCCATGAACCAATCCAGGACCCTTCCTTCAAAGGCGAGGGATAGCTGCGCCCTTTTTACAGCATCGCTAGCAACATTCTACGTAGTCCATACTAATTCCATTATGAATCAAAATCGGTCCATGTCTTTGTCTCCTACACCCTTTAAGGTGGGAAACTTCATGTGTATGGCCATATCTTCTTTTGGTAGTGGCGGAGGGGTAGGGGAGTTCTTGCTCTTGTGCGGGCTCGACGATGGCGTAGTCGGAGGACTAGTTCTTGCATGCGCGACGACTCTCTGAATGAGCTGTAGACTCATCTATCCCTTCTCGGTTGACTCGGTAGTACTTACCACTTCGCGTTTTACTCTCACCCTGATCAGAGGTCATTCGTTTGGTGTGGCTGCAAAAAATTCCCTTTTTGCACAGTAATATCTTAATTAGTAGCGGCAACATTCGCAAGAACTTACCTCGGAATCCCTTGAAGAACCTCCACTCCACTTCAGAGTAGGATACAAAATGATCCACTGCGAATTATGTTACGAATCCTCCTAGCACACTATCCACCAAATGATCTACAGTCCAGGTGATTGTGTTGTCAACCTTCTCCAAATATTGAATCAATTCTGGAGTCCACTGCGTAACCTGATCGTCTTTCCAAAACGTCTAGAATTCTACTAGCCTTGCTAGCCAGTCCTGGAGCTTGTGCGCAATATTTACAAAGAAAATCTCATATAATTCTATGAAAATATATTTGTTCTTCCACTCCTCAGCTGTTAGCTTTGAGATGCGATTCTCTTTTACAGAAAATTCCTGAATCTATTTTTCGAACCAGTCTTCGAGCTCTAATTTCTCAGGTCTCCAATGGCCTCATGGCATTACCTGATCTCCCTCTCAAAATGCTCCCAGTCTCGGCAACGGAACCATTTTTTGGATTGAGGGGTCCTGACCCAGGTTCATAGTTAAGGTTTTCCAACAAACCCCTATACTACTGGCCCTTTCGGAAATGACCTACTTTCGCAGGCCAAGGTCTCACCCGAAGTAGTATGGATGGGTGTTGGAACTAGGTTTCCACACCCTGGGAGAGAGTGGGTAATTAAGGCAGATCTTGTCAAGTTCTATTAGGTTTGCACAGAAACAAGCCTACTATCGAGCCCTTAACAATTTAATCAACATGTAAACATAAATAAAGATACTATTATTAAGTAGATATGCTCAACACCTTCGCATCCACGTGCGCATCAGCAATTAACATTATAGAATATCACAATTGCAGCTAATTCATATATCATTGACACAATCACAGCTAATTCAAATCACACAGAGGTACTTTAGTAGTGAATACAACCAATTCAGATAACATAACAGATTCCAAAACCAGCTACAAAGCTAAGTCAAAACCTACGCACACAGCTAGCGGGTTCGCACATAGCAGGACTGAGGATATCCGCGCACACAACCAGCAGGAGTCCTTATCCAAAGCTACCCAAAATAGATCTCAACAGTTCGTACATAGCATCAATCTTACTTACTTACTTACCCTTAGATTCAAGCTATCCATATATTTATATCATCATAGCCTGCGCTATCCTATGGTCCGCAAACCATGGTTTGTGGACTCTAGGTATACCCTTTGAACCATTACAATACATTAAGGGCTTTGACCCACCCCAAATCCTCTGCGCAAGACCAATTAATACAACAATATATAAAAAACGCAGTGTTGGAACATTTCAAAACGTAGCTAGGGGACCCTGTTCCAATAGTTGGTGACAAGTTTGTAGTTATTTATCTGGTTGATGTAATTGTTTTCTCAAGGCTAGATGATGAACACTTGAATCATTTAAAAAATACCTTTCAAAAGTGCAAAAGGTTTGGTCTGTCACTAAATCCCAAGAAGTCTTTATTTGCCTTAGAAGAAGGTAAATTATTGGGTCACATAGTTTCAAAACAAGGAGTAAAGATTGATCCAGCAAGGGTGGAAGCCATTTAGACAATTCCTTTACCCAAAACCAAGAAAGATATCCAGAGATTCTTGGGAAAAATAAACTTTCTGAGGAGGTTTGTGCCAAATTATGTTGATATTGTGAGAAATATAACATACATGTTGAAGAGAAATGCAGAAGTGAGATGGGATAATGAGGTAAGAGAAGAAATTTCTAGAATAAAGGAAGCACTAGATTATGAAAAATCCTTTCAGGTATTCTCATTTGCCTCCCCTGCTGCTATTGCTATTGTGTTATTGCAGAGAAATGAGGATAGTAAGGAGTAGCTAGTGGCATTTTTCAGCAAATTTCTCAGGGATACTGAGCTCAAATAAAACATTATGGAGAAACAAGTGTATGCTCTGGTCAAAGCACTGAAAGCCTTCAGGACTTATGTGTTAAAATTACAAATAACTACTTATGTCCCTAATTATGCTTTAAAATACATGCTTTTTCAAAGTGATGTTGAAGGAAAAAGAGGGAAATGGATAGCAAAAATCTAGGAGTATGATTTGGACATTAAACCCACCAAGTTGGTAAAGGGACAAGGTTTAGCAAAGTTGTTGACAGAAACAAATTTTCAAGCCTTGGGAATTAATTTGTTGGCACCAGTGGATGGAGCTTCCAATGAAGAAGGTCAGAGCAAGTCCAAAATAAATATTCAATGCAATTTTTTGTGCTCGGATTGGTATAAAGATATTGTGCATTACCTTTGTTTATTTTCTTGTCCATATTCACTAAATTGAACAAAATATAGAGCTCTCAAGCTCAAATATCAGCTATATGTTATACTAGAAGCAAAGCTATACTGGAAAGATCTTGTTGGTATTTTGCTGTTATGTTTGACTGAAGGTGAATCTATTGAAGTCATCAGAGAATATCATGAAAGTCTATGTGGAGGTCATTATAGTTGGAAGGTCACTGCTCATAAGATTCTCAAGTCAGGTTTATATTGGCCGACCCTGTTTGCAGATGTGTATAGATTGGTCAGAAGTTGTTAGAAATGTCAGTTGTTTGCTGAAAAGAAAAGACTTGCTCCACTACCTCTCTCCCCAGTATTCATTAAAGAACCTTTCAGGAAATGAGGATTGGATTTTATTTGAGAAATCAATCCACCATCAAGTGGACAGTTCAAGTGGATTCTAATTGCCACCGACTACTTCAAAAAATAGGTTGAAGAAATACCCACAAAAAAGGAAAATGATCAAGTAGTGATGAAGTTTCTAGAGGAGAACATTTTCAGCATATTTGGATGTACAATCAAAATTGTGACCGATAATTCTTAGCTATTCAACTATGCTCGATTCATGAATTTCTGTCAAACATATAATGTAATTTTATCACATTCCACAACATATCATCCCCAAGGGAATAGATTGGCTGAGTCTTCAAACAAGACATTGGTCAAAATCTTGAAGAAGACAATCATCGAAAATCAGAATGATTGGGATATGAAGTTGAATTTTTCCCTCTGGGAAATTCGAGTCACTACCAGAAGATCTATTGGTAAGTCTTCCTATGAATTGGTTTATGGAACTCAAGCACTATTTCCTACTTAGTTGGCCAAACCAATGATTTCTTTCCTTCAAGAAGCTCAGGAAGAACCTAATGCTCTGGTGAGAAGATTGAACAAAGTAATTGAGTCAAGTAAAAATAGAAACAAAGTTAGGGATAACTTGATTTCTTATCAGGAAAAGATGAAGTCCGTATTTGACAGAAAAGAAAAATAAATTCTCTTTCAAGCAGGAGATTTGGTACTAAGATGGAACACCAGAAGAGAAGAAAGGGGGAAGCATGGTAAGTTTCATCCTCTCTGGTATGGTCCATACAGAATTAATGAGGTAAGGTCAAATAACACATTCATTTTGGAAGATTTAGATGGAGAATTAGTACAACTGCCTGTGAATGGGCGGTATATGAAACATTATTTCCAAAATTAAAAGTTCAACATTTCACCATTGTACATACCATATTGTTCACTGTTCATATATCGTCAAACAATATTTGACTCCATTCCTAAAGTGAAGGCACTAATCTACAGTTATTAGTGTTTCGTGGCAAAAAACACTATCCCCAGGTGGAGCCATATGTTGTGGCTCATTTTTCAATTTTGTTTATTATATTTTTCAAAAATACAAAAAAAGCATATACTTTAGAAAATAGGACAAAATATGATATTTCATATTATCTCTAACAATTTTATTTCTATCTGTCGGTAAAATAATATGTTGTTCGAAAAAGTGTGAAGGTGGGACCAACTGTTGAAATAAAATCTGTGCTAATCGTCGAGCAGGATTAAAGAAAATTCAAGTTAATGAAGATCAACAGAAACCCGCGGGCACAAATAGCCCACAGGTTAGTAGAGGTGGTGCCTTTTCAGTTGACTCTGTTGAGCACCCGCTGACCGAGATCAATGGTTCACAATCACTGCGGGGGAAGAACCCCGATGGATGCGCCGTACCCAAGAACACCCCCACAGTGACGTATGCAACCAACTACGAGACAAGTCATCTATTGCGTCATAGTGCTGTTACTTGTCCGATCAAGCATTGAATTATCATTAATGTTCAAAGCTCTGCGCCATCTATATAAGGACACGAGTTTATGTAGGTTATCTTCTTTTTGAATACATACACAAAATATTTTTCAGCAGATGATAAAGAGTTCCCATTGGAGATTTTCGATGTAGAAGTCAAGCCAATACTACAATTTCTGTCAAAAATACTTGGAAAGGAGGATGCCGCTCAAATTGATAGGAACATGTGCGAGCTTGTTGAATAAAACTGTGTTCGTTATCGAATAAATCATATAGATTTATCGAAGGTAGAGTACTGGATTTTTCCTTAAAAACTTAAGAGTTTTGGAAGAAGCGTAAAGGGGAAAAATGGACGGCGGGGATCAAGTCTCATAGATGATAGTGAGCAACGGACAGACCAAATCACATAAGATGGTTGGCACATACCACACATTGACATTTTTTGTGTTTATTGATAAGTCTTCGTAGGGAAATTTATTTAAGTTGTGATTGCAGATATCACACATCGCATGCAATAAGGTTTAGCAGAGATCGCAGAAGTTGGAACTTAATAAAGTGTAAAGTACAGTAAAGTTTCATTTCATCGATTGTGATTTGTGATTGGCCCCACCTCCACTTGCCACGTCATCCTTGCCTTTATCGTGCATCGCACGTCACAAGTTCCAGAGGGAAGGCACTAAGAAATATGTTGTGAATGCCGAAGGTTGAGATGCGATGGAAAGGATGACACAATGCATTTTTTAGAGGTAAATAGAATATATTTCAAGTCCAAGTTTTGTGGCGGTTTATGAAGAAAAGATGAACATGGGCAGAAATACCCGAGTATGTGACCTGACGCAGAATAAAGGAAAAGAGAAGATGGAACACAACAGGCATGTGCAGAAGGGGCATAGTCGGGTGGAGATGCATTTATGCAAACTGTTAGGACATCACAGCCGAAACGGAAGGAGATACATCAGTAACCAATTTGATCCAACAAAAATATTGATGCTTCTAATTTTATTTATATTTTTGTTAAAATATCAATGTTGTAATGAAGTTTTTAATTGCCATGTAATAGGTAGTTTACACAGTTCTAGGTAGTTCGAAAAGTTACAAGTAGTTCCAGTAGTTACAAACTACTTTTGTATTGTATTTAAACAAATTAGGAAGAAAGAGGAGGGTTCTGAGTTTTGGACCTTTGGATGACTGCAAATTTTTTACTTGCTTTTCTGAGAAATTAATGAAAGAAGATAAAGTTTCTTACACCTGTTGATGTTGATATGTCTTTCTAGTTTCATTCTGTGTTTATTCTTCTTTGAATTAAGTGACGTAATGTATCCGCGAGTCTCTTTATTACATCTGTAAGTAAGAGTTAAATAACCTTAATTTTCGCTCCTTCACTCCAACTATTCTGTCTACATAAGTTCTTCTGAGATTTGAAGTGATATATATTTTTTCTCAGTATATCATTTTGAGTTTCCCTTCCAGTTCTTCTTTCCATTCAATATCAGCAGTTAATTAAATTGTGAAGTCTTTAATTATATTATATTATGGAGGGTATTAAAGAATTAACTTCCAAAGGTATTAAACAGAGACCATCTGATATCACAATTTTGTGACATACATTTATAAAATGTCTTAAGCACCGTTTCCTTATCACAACCAAGGGATTGTCTCTTGAGATACAATGCATCACAAGGATTTATTTTGAGTAATACAATAGGTCAAGTGATACAAGAGTGAAGGAGAAACATGTACTCCTTTTTTGTAATTCCAAGATCAGTTAGTAAAATGTCGAATGTTATGTTTTTTTAATAGACTTTGTTTTTTAGAAGAGAAAAAAATATTTCTTTGCATTAATTGATTCTCAGGTTTTTTATTAAACAAGGTTGTAAGTTACAAGTTTCAACAGTTGGTGGCAGAGGGAAACCAAATCTACATGTATACTGCCTATGTTTTTTGCAATTTTTTGTGTGGTGATGAGTTTGAATTTGAGCCATTTTATCTAGAAACAATGTTGAATAACATGTAAAATAATGATCAATGAAATATATAACTTAAATATCAAGGGAATTATAATGTATAAGTGCATCTTGAATCCAAAGCAATCCATGTTCATGCTTCGTCCCAATGTTTTGGAAATCTGTGATAAAAAAATAATCATGCACATGACCAAAAAATTCATTGTTTTTTGTAATCAAGGTGCATAATGACGATAATATATGTCTATAATATCGACTATAAATGAATGGATGTTGTATGATCAATGTTTCAATGCATTGATCAACAAAGTTTTTATTATGATTTGGTACAAAACCAGGAGTTTGTTTTATCAATGCATTTGTCAATGGATCCCAAAGATGCTCAACACTAATGAACGTGACAAAGAAGGTTGGTGGGCCAACTTGTCGTATCATTGAAAATATGTCTTTATATATATGTTCAAAGTAATCAAGGGATGTCTGAATGATTTTGGAACATTGATATGCAATTGGTGATTGCAACAATCTTTTAACACTTTTTTATTCTTGACATATTTGGTAAGTAGTTTTTGTCCTTGGAGTTATCCTTTCCAAATAGAAATCCAAGCTAAGATGGATACCTTGTTTATTAATATACGAATTGGTTTAAAAAATATGTTCATAATGTGGCATGAAAAGTCGCTAAACATGTGCAACTCCCATTGTGAAATTTTTTGATAGGAGAAGCAATTGAAAACATCAATAGGTCGACTTAATCCATAAAATAACATGGGGAGGTTAAGTTCTTCAGAGAATTTGTCTTGAAAAATTCCTAGTGGCTATAATATTTCAGAACGTGTAATTGGTATTATTATTGTATTAAGATCATGGATCATGTACAAATGTTTCAGTTATCAACTCTAAATCATTATCAAAATTTGGTGAATCTAGTTGATCTAATGTTGGCTCATTGTTCTCATGGTTTTGTTATTTTTATCAAAGTGTTTTTTCCATTCATTGTTGATTAATATTTATTCATTTTTGTAAAAAGAGGCATTGCACAAGTAAAGTAAAGAAAACATTACTTTTTTGGCTCAAATGTTCCCTGACAAATAAGCATTCTTGTAGTCTAATTTTCTCTTTAGCATAATTACAACTCTCATGCATTAATCAATATCTCTAGGTAGAGCTGTTTTAACTCTATCAAAATTGGTAGGAACATTTATAATTGTGCATGTTAATCCAATTTGTGATATTTTGTAATCAAGTTTTCTTATCTGTGCAAAATCCATTCTTGGCACTACTAATCTTTCCTATATATGTGTCAACTGTGCAACAAGGATCAATTTCCGGTTTTGACAAATATGCAAAGGTGATGCCAATGCATGTAGATTTTCATTGAGTATTTCATTATTACAATATTTTCAAAGTTGTTCATCCATTTTAATGCATTTGAATTTTTTTGCAGGAATGAGATAATGACAAGTGGACAATGCAACTTTGTCAATGTGTCACTTGTCTTTTCCAAAGTACAATCTATCACAAATGCAACATGCATATGTAAGTGTGTCTTCAATTGATTGCATATATTTCTCAATTTCTTTATTTGATTGCACTTTTTTTTTTGTTCTTAATGTAGCAAGGCACCTTGTGCTTGCATTACAAATTTTAATTTATGCAAGCAATTGTGCCAGTTATTCGATTCATTGGAAGAAGGGACAAATCCTAGTTTGTTCTTGTGTGTGCCCATTAATGAAGAATTATTATCTTATTTAGATAATGTGAAATTTTAGACACTTCAAAAAACTTTCTTTTTCTTAATTATATAATGTCAATTGTTTCATATTTTAGTTGGGTACAATATGTAGTAGAAACATACTCATTGTCAAAAATATGCCTAGAAGGCGCATCTGTCATTGAATTGTCATTTTCTCTTTTCGGCATTGCTTGGAAAAGTCCCTGTTTGTTGTCCTTATGGATAATATTATCATAACTACCAATTTGCAAAAGTGCATGGTAATGTGCATGTGATGTGGACATTGGCAAATGCAAAGGGTACATGACTCTGGATGAAGTGTTTGATGAATAAAATCTCAAAGAAATATTCCTCATTTCTGCATTCCAAATGCATATGTTTACATTAAGTATTTCACATATCCATTGTATTGTAAAAATATTTTCCTTCTATATGTCCATATGCATATGGCATCGATAAGTTAATAATATAACCTTTCCAATCATTAATACATTGTTCGTTCTCAATGGTCCTTACATGCAAGTGTTCCTCCAAGTAGTTGATATATCTAATGTCATTACAAATGAAACAATTATTAAAAGTTTGTGCAATTGGTTTTTCTCACCGCAAAAATATCAAACCAAAGTGAAAGTGTACAAATAGATTCAAATAAAGGGTCATGGTAGTTGTTGAAAAAACGTCCATGGATCATGAAGCTTTGCTACAATAGGATTTTCTCAATTGACAACATGTCAAATTATCTAGATCGACATTTGTATGGATAAATGCATGGATCAATTGATCTAGGAATTGTAGCTAGAATGTCTGTTGTGCGATACAACAAGAGTGGTTCAAAATGGCCACATACAGGGTTCTGGTTATGTAGAAAAATATTATACTTATATTCACGTCTCTTGACTGAAGCGAAGATATGGTTTTCCATTTGTGTATAGCCAAAAATTCAATGGCATTGGAAACCAATCAAAGAAAAAATTGACACAAAAGGCATCTCCCCATAAGCTAATTATAGATGGAACACGAACAAAAGAAGGTGTAGAAAATCCTTGCAAGTACATTTCAATATCATTAACATTGTGAAGGTCTCGAAAAACTCAGGTGTTAATTCAATTCACAATGATTACAAAGCAATGTCATGTTAGCGATATAAGAAATGTCTAAAGTGGTTTACAATTCCTTGTCATATTTTAGCTAAAGTATAGTAGAAATGAAGAAGAACAACAAATGAGTAAAATAGACAATCACCAAGATAATAAGAAAAATTCTCCAATCTATATAAATTGAATCTATATAAATTATGATCGATTTCTTGCACATTAGTCTTATTCAATGAAAAATTAATTTTCATTTCGATTAAGTCTATTAAAACATTATGACAAATTTTCCAATGCAACATTTCTTTAAAATGAAAAGGGCACAAAATTCATTGAATATTCAATCACTAGGCGTCATTTTAGAGCATTTTCAAAATTTCCTATATAATATGTAATCTTCTTTGTTTGTCTGACTTTTGTTGTTGTTGTTTTTGTGTGTTTTTTATTTCTTCCTTTGTTTTGTTTGTCAATAGTGTGAGCTTGAGTACGTGGCTTTGTGACAAAGAAGAGGAAGAAATCAAAGCGAAGCATGAAAAAAAAAATATAGTCAAATAAAAAACATTGAATCTAATCAATAAATGCATCTTAAATACAGACTTCTAAATCTACACAGTAGTAGTGAGAATAATTTGAAACATTATCTAATGAAACAATAGCTTAAGACTTTCAACTTTTTAAGGTGTATACATTTCACCATATTTTGGACATTATGCTAACTGGGCAAGAGTCAAAGAGAGATATAATATTGACCAGGTTTCGTGGAAAATTAATACCAACCCCTCCACATTCTTGAACAAAGGGCCTCCACTACTTGTTTCAATCCTTCTGCATGTTTTGTCCAACAAAAAAATTAATGTTTTCATTATTTTAATATGATTTCCTTATGAAAAGGTTCTCGCTATCAACATGCCAGGCTCACCTATTTTCCAAGTGAATGTTTGTAGTTACTAATGTTAATGAGACCACAGGACCAGTTACACCTAAGTTCTAGTGATACTTGTAGCTTAACAATAACAATTACATCCTGAACGAAACATCCCCACATGAAAACCACGGGGAACACTCGTAACTAAGTTTAGGGAAAATTTGCATCTGGGGTTCCCAAGCTTATTTTATCTGGAATTCGCGCAACAAATACATATGCAAATAGATTCTTGGCCATGAAATAATTAATAGATGAGGAGAAACCACCAGGAAACTGATTTAGCCTATTGACTATGGGCATGGGAGGCCTACCTGTTGGCCAAGTGAATACTTGGATATGGAAACCTTCCTAGAGGAAAAGCGCATAGGAAAACCGTGCCTAAGTTTCAAGGAGACTTGCATGTTAATCATAAAAATTTCATCCTGGTGGAAACCTTGTTAGAGTAAAAACTCTGGGGACACTCGTACCTAAGTTCTAGGGAGACTTGTATCCAGAGTTATGAACTTATCTTATCTGGGATTTGTGAAACAACTACGCATGAAAATATATTCTTGGTAAGGAAGGAATAATTTGACTAGTGAAAAATCACTAGGCACTTGATTCAGTTTGAGAAAATATATGCGAATCATCGTAGAATGTTAAAAACCTAATATCCAGAAAACTATAAGCTTGAAAAAGAATGATTACAATGATACCACAAGTTGACTACTAGAAATTTTATGAAGTCCTCAAAGTTGATTTAACTATAGACTTGTATCTCGTGTTTCAAACTTATTTTCTTCCAGATTCGTGCAATATCTAAACATGTAAATAGATTCCCGACCAGGAAGGAATAAATTGACTAGCTAGAAATCACCAAGCACTTAATTCAGTTTAAGAAAATGATGTGAATACTCGTAGAATGATAAAAATTTAAAATCCAAACAACTGTAAGCTCGAAAATTAATGGTTATAGCCATTCTACAAGTTGACTACTATAACTACTTTGAAGTCCTCAAACTTGATTTCATTGTATATTATACAAGAGTGAAAAGATTCAATGTCCAAGACTACTCCTAAAGCAAAAGGCTCTAATGTCACTGAAGTAGAATGTTTGGAGGAATATACTTAACTCCTTATGGATATACTTTACAATTTGAAAGTGGGGAAAGGTCCCCAAAAATTTCCTGCACTGAGAGAGAAGAATAATTGATACAATATCGAGCTATAGCTACTAAGTATTCTATTGAAGAAGAAGAGACACACTATTGAACTAAGGGCCTCAAACTACTTGTTTCAATCATTCTGGATCTTTGTTTCAAGAAAGTAATTAATGTTTTTTTTTAATTTAATTTTAATGTGATTGCTAACCAAAGGTTTTTGTAAAGGGAATGCGAGGCTTACCTGTTCACCAAGAAAATGCTTGCAAATAGTAATGTTAATGAGAACAATTTATTCATGGAGGAAACCTTGGCATAGAAAAACCACTTGGCACATTCGTACCTAAGTCTAAGTTCCGGGAAGATTTGCATCCAGGGTTCCTAGACTCATTTTATTGTCCATTCATGCAATAAGTAGTAATACAAATAGATTCCTGGCCAAGAAAAATTTAATTGACTAGTGAGAAACCATCAAACATCTAATTCAACTTGAGAAAAGTTATGTGAATGATCGAAAAATTTTAAAATCCGAATATCCAGACCACTATAAGCTTGAAAGCGAATGATTACAACCATACCACATGTTGAGTATGGGCATGTGAGGCATACGTATTGACCAAGAGAATTCTTGAGATACTAATATCAACAAGAACAATTTCATCCTGGAGGAAACCTTCCCGAGGAAAAGGTTGTATCACAGTCGTACATAAGTTCTGGGGATACTTGCATCCAAGGTTTTTTAACTTATTCTATACAGGATCCGCACAACTTTTACACATGCGAAAATAGTCTCAAAAAGGAAATAATATATTGACAAGAAAGAAATCACCAAGCATGATCTGAATATGGGCAAACTAGTTTTGTTGTGCTCGCTCCCTCATCAGTATAAAATAAATGTGTTTTGGGATCGTCCCAAATTAGAAATCTATGTGAGGGTTTATGTGTCAAGTTTTGTGTTGTTTTTTTTTATGAGAAATTCATGAGTTAATTAGCTGTTAAAAAAAATGTACAATAAGAAAAGTGTAGATAAATAACTCATAGAAAACATATTACACAATAGCTTATAATGGAGTTCACCCCACAAGGGCTACATCTCCATGGACTTGCTTCAACTGGCTAGGCCCTCTTTGGATTAATGGTAAATTATATGATTACATGCACCTATAGTGATCTAATGGATTTGAGACCTTCTCCATTGGATTCAGAAGACCCAAAAAGCTCAAAATAGATTCTTTAAGCTCTGAAAATGGTCTTCAAGTGGACTAGGCACGACCTCCTCTCCTGGTGGCCCTAGGCTTATTTAATATTCAAAGTGGAAAAATCACTTACAAAAGTGCTCCTCTACCTTTTCAACATGCACCATCATGCTCGTAGCATCCAAATCATCTAGGATTGAATCTTTTTGAGCCTAACTTGGTGAAAAAATGCTCCAGTTATGGCTCATTCAATTATGGCCTAGGAAACCTCCACTAAGTCTAGAGAAACTCTAGTTAGCACCACCAAATGTGGAAGTGGCGCCGAAATTAAGGAATCGACCATTTTCTCCACCGAATTAAGTGCTGGTTTAATTAAGGTTAATTTCATTTAACTATGGGATAAGCTTGGTTTAGTGCTAATCACATTCTTAACCAAATCTCATTAAAAAAAAGGATTAACGTGCATTAAATTGGGGTTTAAGGTTAACAGCCTGCAATAAAATTTATTCCCCCACCTTTGGTCATGTGCGTATGGTTCTGTGGTGAGGGGGCTGGCCCGCGAGGTGGTCCCCCTCCTTACCCCACCGGTCAAGCCATATCATATCAAATATAAACCGCCCCATATTTTAATAAGAACTTTCATCATGGTCTATTGGTATGGCTCATGGTTAGTGCAGGGGAGGTCACGGATTCGACCCTGACCTCCGCCCTTCTGCAATTAAAAATAAATTTTCCATGCCATATATTAAAATTCAACCTTGGACTTAGTCAAAACTCGGTCTTTGGGAGGGGCACGTGGCGGCCTCCGGGCTAGCCACGTGTCAACTCCCCATTGTCTCTCCACAAACTAATAAAAAATTTCCATGTGCCCAGAAGTTCAGGCCAACTAGCATTCGACAAGTGTCAGCTTCCCATTGGGCTGGAGGAAAACCAAAAATCTGACCTTTGACCTTGTTTGACCCTTCTTTTTTTAAAATTCGCCTGTTTGGTCAAGCAGACAACATGCTCTAACTTTCACATACGGATTCTGTTTTTGATGAAATGAATTGCACCGATTCCTAGTGACGAGGCCTATCCGGTCATTCTAGTTTGGAGTGATTATGATCACTTTGAAGTTTTAGCAATTTTTTCCCCCAATCCAGATTCCAATCACTCCATCCTACTGGCAAGCTTTTGGACCCACAAAATTTGGTTATCTGATAAGAGTTGAATACTCTTCTCTTTCCCAAGTTATATCAACTTGATTCTACTTGTAAAATATCCATGACAACCACTTTGGGTTCACTAACATGCCTTGCCTTGAAAATGGTTTGGCACTTCAACCAATGTCCTCCTTTCACTGCTGACCCAATCCAACACTTGCTGGGTGCTTGCTGCTGATTATAAACCTTGATGTACCAGATCGATCCCTCGGTGATTGGAAAGATGACTGATAGCCTTCCCACTAAGAATCTTGTTCCTCCTTTGCACAAACATGCATTCAATGCAAGCTTCTCCTTGGAAACCACTTTTCCAAGTTAAGCCCATCTTAGTGAACTACAACAATGATTTTCAATATCAGTAATCATAAAAAAATAAATGACCATTCTTTTTACCTCCATGATTCCAAATTCCACATATGGAAGAATGCATTCGCCATCTCTTTCGCTTCTTGTCATCAACACATCAGATGGTCTACAATGGCTACTGTTTTGGATGCAATATTTTTGGCATCTTGTCCACTTGCCGCTTCTTGATTCCATCATCCTCTAGTTCGACATGCTGCTCATGCGACATCTTGTCATAAGAAAAAGCCATTAATATGAAAAACACATCATGCAAGAAACATAACTTGATGACCTCTTTCTCTTGCCCCTTCAAATATGTGAACATCGCCATGTACTCTTATATATTGGTGTAGAAACTATCGACCAAACACAAGTCGAAAAAACATGCCTCTTCAATCAATCGACCAACACAAGTCGACACTCATGCATATGCAAATTACCAACACTCTCAAGTTGACAACATACATGTTAAAAAAAGAAATCGACCAACACAATTCAATCAATCATGCATGTTCAAGCACAATGAAAATATCAAAATTCCACTATTCACACACACAAATCTCATGCATGTATACAATTTTCAGCTCTCTTACAAGTTCAATCACAAGTACACAAATCCCATTTGCATGTACAAGTACTTAAAGAGCTGAAATGATCAAATTTGCAGCAACAAAGTCAGTCAACATACACTTTCCAACATCTTTCTTCATGCAACGTGCAACATAATTTCAAGAGAAAATAAATGCATTCAACTGTCAAAATAAATGCATCAATCATCAAAAGACATGCAAGGCCTTAATTGGTTAAGAAATCTAACCATATATTTCCAAACCATTTCAATGGCGCTTCTTTCAGCTGCACTTCATCATGTGAATCATCCTAACCCACATCGATTATGGAATCCTCTTTTCCATTCTTGTCAATCTCTCTTTCCACCTTCTTAAAATGTCATGGATGACTTGTTGGATACAAAGTCCAACACTTGTCTACAAGATGACCCTGTTTATGGCAATGAGTGCAAAACAATTGCATCTTCTTTTCAACATGGTTTGCATTGTCCAATGGGCCTTTGGATTTTTGTCTCCTTTGTTTTGAATTTTTCCTGTGTATGGCTATATTCTTCCAACATATTGAAATAGTATGATTATTCAAACCACAAAAGGAACATGCAATTTTTCTCCAAATCTTATGTGACGATTTACCATGTTTATCATAATCAAAAGAAACTTGGGTAAAGGCAGATTTATACCTTGCAGATTCACTTTTTCCGCCTTCTTGAGGAGGTGAATTTGATGAGGTAATGGCTCTCTTCGTAATAAAAACAATGGATTCAATGAATTTAGAGCTTTCAACATCCTCTTGTTTGCCATTCTCATTAGCTGAATGCTTATGAGAATTTTCTTGCAAAGTGGGTGTAAAACTTTTGCATTCCTCATGAACACAATATTCATAAGCTTGAGGTAAGAACATGTAATGAAAGTCCTTCTTGGAACACCTTCATGTGCCTCCTTGGCTTTGGAGCATTCTCCATCATGTTTTCCATAAACAAGACCCAAATACCTGGGCCTTTCCTCAACAAAAATTGGCTCAACCTTTCCTTGTGCATGTTTGCCTAACCCTTTACCTTCATATCCCATCTTCATCAATAATTTGGAACCTATTCCTTTAATGTGTCTTTCAAAAGCACCTACACATTCATTTTGAGAGGAAATTGAAGATAAAATTGAATTTCATACCTATTTTTCAAGCACATACTTGGCTAAAGTTTCCTTGGCATCATGGAGTTGAGTCTCCATATCATGCATCTTGGCTAGGGTTTCATTTGCAATATGGAACCGAGTCTCCATCTCATGCATATTTTCAAGAAGCTCTTGCTTCTCCTCCTTCATGGAAATCAACTGCTCTTGAATTATAATGATCTCCCTATTGTCTTCATACATCTCTTGCACCATATCATTCATGATGTAGAGCTTCTACAACATTTATTTATCAAAGATTTTTTCTAAGGAAGATTGACTAGAAATAGTGCTTGATGAAGCTGC
Organism: Pinus albicaulis; assembly: GCA_034641835.2. Classification (NCBI taxonomy): domain Eukaryota; kingdom Viridiplantae; phylum Streptophyta; class Pinopsida; order Pinales; family Pinaceae; genus Pinus; species Pinus albicaulis. The sequence continues at coordinate 216,033,594 of CM076573.1, forward strand.
CATCATAATTGTAATGCATAAAAAGCTTCTTTGTTGTGATTTGATAATTGAGCTCTCAATATTAACCTTCTCTTCACACACACAAACTTGCACACAGTTAAATTCTCCTTGCACAAACAAAAAAACCAATAGCTAATTCTCTAGATAACCTTGGCAAACCATCTCAGGGCTAAAATGAGCTAAACTATGCTTTGATACTAAATTTATCTGAATACGGGCAAAATAGTTTTGCTGTGCTAGCTCCCTCATAAGTATAAAATAAATGTGTTTAGGATCGTCCCAAATTAGCCAATTATGTGAGGGTTTATGTGTCAAGTTTTGTGTTGTTTTTTTTAATGAGAAATTCATGAGTTAATTAGCTGTTAAAAACACATGTACAACAAGAAAATTGTTTAGAAATAACACACATAAAACACATTACACAATAGCTGATAACGGAGTTCACCCCTCCTGAGATACATCTCCATGGACCTGCTTCAACTGGTTAGGTCCTCTTTAGATTAATGGTCAATTATCTGATTACATGCACGTACAGTGCTTCGATGGCTATGAAAACTACTCCATTGGATTCAAAAGACCCAACAATCTCAAAATAGACTTTTCAAACTTTGAAAATGGTCTTCAAGTGGACTAGGCATGACCTCCTCTCTTGTTGGCCCTGAGCTTCCTTAATCTTCAAAATGGAAAAATCACTTACATAAGTGCTTCCCTGCCTCTGAAACCTGCACCATCATGCTTAGAGAATCCAAATCATCTAGGACTGACAATTTTTGAGCCTAATTTGTTCAAAAAATGCTCGAGTTATGCTGCATTCAATTTCGGCCTAGGAAACCTCCACTAATTCTGGAGAAACTCTAGTTAGCACTGCCAAATGTGGAAGTGGCGCAGAAATTAGGGACTCTGCCATTTTCTCCACTGAATTAAGCATTGGTTTAATTAAGGTTAAGTGCATTTAACTATGGGATAATCTGGGTTCAGTGCTAATCGCGCTCTTAACCAAATCCCATTTAAAAAAAGGATTAACGCACATTAAACTAGGGTTTAAGGTTAATAACCCACATTAAAATTTTAAACCTCCGCCTTTGGTCATGTGTGTATGGTCCTATGGTGAGGGGGCTTGCCTGCAGGGTGATCCCCCTCCTTACCCTGCTGGTCAAAACATATCATATCAAATATAAACTGCTCCCATAGTTTAATAAGAATTTCCGTCGTGGTCTATTGGTATGGCTCGTGGTTAGTGCGGGGGAGGTCACATGTTCAACCCTGACCTTCGCCCTTCTGCAAATACAAATAATTTTTCCATGCCATATATTAAAATTAAACCTTCCAGACTTAGTTACAACTCGGTCTTTGGGAGGTGCACGTGGCGGCCTCCAAGCTAGCCACGTGTCAGCTCCCCATTGGCTCTCCACAAACCCATCATAAATTTCCATGTGCCCAAAATTTTGGGCCAAACAGCATTCAACAAGTGTCATATTCCCATTGGGCTGGAGGAAAACCAAAAATTTGACCTTTGACCCTATTTGACCCTTTTTTTTTTTTAAATTCGCCTGTTTGCAAGTAGAGAATAGGCTCTAAATTTCACATACGGACTTCGTTTTTGACAAAACAAATTGCGACGGATTCCTAGCGATGAGGCCTATCCGATCATTCTAGTTTGGAGCGATTCTGAGCACTTTTTATTTTTAGCAAAGTTTTTCCCCCAATCTAGATTCTGATCAAAGCACTTGATTTAGCCTGAGAAAAATGATGCAAATGATCATAGAATGTTATAATCCTAAGATCTAGATGAATATAAGATTGAAAATGAATGTTTAGAGCCATACGACAAGTTGACTATTAGAACCATTATGAAGTCCTCAAATTCCATTTAATTGTAGATTATACAGGAGTAAAAAGTTCCAATGTCCAAAACTATCCTAAAGCACAATTCTCTAATGTCACCAAGATAGAGTGTTTGGAAGAAATATGTTGCACTTAGAGAATATAATAATTCACACAACATTCATCAAACCTATCAAGAAAAGAAAATGACAAGGGAATTGCCTCACCGAAAGCCCAAAAGAAGGCACTAACAAACCAACAAAGTATACGAAGGAAACTCTTGGCACCTTTAGTACAGAGAAGAATAGATCAAAGAAAAAATATGGAAACCATGTTAGATGGTCTTGCATGAGTTCAACTTGCAAAATATTCTGCATGGATGAAAATAAAAAAGATAACTGCTCAAGAAGTTCAAGGATTAGAAACATGTTGAACAAAATCAATCTATGGAGAGAAAACTTATTCAAATTTAACTGCAATGAAGATAATTAAGAAAATGAGAAGCACATTTTCTTGTTTCTCACCAACCTATGGCTAAAAGAAACAACTATGGAGTTGCTAGTGCTTCTCACCAATTTTGTATCAAAGAACATTTGCAATGAAATGAAATTAAAATAGACTAACATCCAAGAAGAATAAGCTACATGCATCATGAAATAAAATTTCATTGAATTAATCATATAATTGGAATTTAATTTCTCAATCAGTAGAAGAAGTTACTTGAAGCTACCTTTTGAGAACACTTCTATAAACCCAATAGAACAACCAACCCACCAAAATTCTCTAGATATTCTGCAAACACTAGGAAATACACACCCTCTATAAACACTAAAAAACCCACCAAAATGAGAAACTCAATAAAATTCTCCAAATCCCTTGAAAACATAGGAAAACCCACCAAAATTATCTTTAAAGCCCATAACGGAATTGTGTCACACAATTCTCTCTATGAATCCAATGTTCTCAACTCTAAAGCCCTCATATTTGATTTAATTATAGATTATACAAAACTGAAAACCTTCAATGTCCAAAACTACTCCTAAAGCACAAGGTTCTAATGCCATCAAGATATAATGTTTCGAGGAAATATCCTACACTAAGAGAAAATAAGAATTGACACAAAATCGAGCTATAAATATTGAGGAATCTATTTAGATCATCTATAGGACATGAAGCCTATCAAGAAAGTACAATGGAAACGGCAAGGCCTCACCCAAATCCAAAAAGAAGGCACTGAAAATCTAACAAAGTCTACGAAGGAAATTGTTGGCACCTCTGGTACATACAAGAAAAGCTCAAAAAATGATATAGAAACCATGATAGGAGAATGAGAAGCACGCTTCTGTGTCACTCACCAACTTGTGGCTAAAATAAATAGTTATAGAGCTTCCAACTCTTCTCACTAATTTTGCATCAGAGTAAATTGCAATGAAATGAAATATTAACTAGACTAACATGTAATTAGAATAAGCAACATGCATCATGAAATCAAATTTTACTTTCTGAATCAAAAAAAGAAGTTACGTGATGTTACCCTTTGTGAACACTTAGAAACCCACCAAAATGAGAAACCCACCAAAATTCTCAAGATCTTCTACAAACACTAAGAACCCCACACCCTCTACAAACATTGAGAAACCTAGAAAAAATCCTTCAAGTCTTTTGAAAACAATGGGAAACCAACCAAAATTCTCCAAATCTTCAAACCATAGAACAAAATTATGTCACACAATTCTCTCTATGGATCCAAAGTTCTCAAAATCCAAGATGAAGTGGTGAGTTCCACTCATCACAACCCTCTAATTCATTTTCTATGCTATACCATGTACATTCAAAATTAATATCACGAAATCGAGAGTTCACCTGCAACTTTGCATTTAGAACTGTTGTAAAACTGATGCGTGTTTTTAAATGTTGACATCCACCACATCTTTCACTGTAGCAACATCTACATTAATGAAATCCTCCTCAAACAGGGTGAAGTGACGAGGTGTGGTACTGACTGAGTATGAAGCCACATTCTTTGGTGTTCGAGCAGGTCTTGGTGTGGCCAATGAGGCTTTGGAAGCACCAGACCTGTTTCAAAACGGGTGAACAAAAACAACCATGGATTAATCGTACTGAGGTCTCGACTTCCAGAAGAAAAACAAGGGAATGTTGTGGTATTGTCTCGGGCTGCTCACATAAAAAATTCCATTAATGACCTTACGGTAAATGTCTTAGGAGCCAAAATCGAGTGGTACAACACAAGATGTCATCCCTCAGGGATCTAAAATATATCTAAAATAGGACTGAATATTTGCCAAAGTGAATTGATTGTTAACTTGATCACTTAGTATGGAAGACTGAAGGAAAACAATTGATTTTATGACTTATTCCATAACTTAAGAAGCACAATTAAACATGAATTTGAAGCAAATAAAATATATAGAAGACAAAAAACATTGATTACAGAGTTCGTCCCTTGTGGACTACGTCTCCGGGTCCGCTTTCAAGATGGGCGTCTGTTTGATTAAGGAATAATCCAAGGAAGTATTTACATAGAAATTCACCAAACTGAACATGCTCTCAGGTACCTCTCATCTCTGTCAACCGAAATCTCTCCCTCCTAGCTTTCCAATGCTTGTCTCGACGCCCAATTCTACCTCCGAATGACCAAGATACACCTGAATGAAAACTACCTCCTCCCTTCACAAAATTCTGAATACAAGGCTAAAAAACACTCTTCTCCCCTCATGGTTCAATGGCTAAGGTTTTTACAACATCAGGCCAAGGTTCAGGTCGAACCTCTTGGCCTATACATGGCAAATGGTTTTGGAATTAAATGTGATTAGGTTCTCGGTGAAATGGTGTTCCAACACCTAGGATAAGGTTACATGGTGGTTATTAATACATAGCGCACATAACAAATTAAAACCCAAAACAAACTTTGGATAAAACCAAGACCCCGATAGTTTGGCTAATGACGGAGCGGTTGAACAATTTGCATGTGACAGATCCCAACAGTCTAATTTTTGACTACCACATCATGACTCTGTTCCGACGTTTTTAGGCAGTTGACTATCCATGTGACAACTGCTCTAACTGTGGTCTTCTGGTGGTAATATGTCTGCGGTCTTCCTAGTGGTCAGGTCTAACGACACGTTAATATTGCGATTTCTCACATGTGCTACAGTCAACTTTTTCCGCGCGGTCTAACTCCGATGCGGTTAGACTGTTATATAATATATGGTTTATTACATATGTGTTGGGTTATCACCGCAAACATAGTTTAAACATTGTTACATATGGTTTATGCGCTTAGGTTTTAAGACTTTAGGTTACACACCATGTAGTTTTCCACTTAGGTCCTTTCACATTACACCATGACATTAGCTTAGGTTCACCACTTAGTATTTATAACCATAGGTTTAATATATATTTGACACATTATTTGAATGCAAAAATTACACAATGAACCAATTGAAGATTTCCTTCTCATCTAGATCACTGAAGAAATGAAGGATATCTGTACTTCCCTATTGATATGAACTGATGCAAGATCCTCCTAGATCAATCCTCTCCACTTGAAAGATTTTGGACCAACAAAAGTTTTATTTAAGCAGACATGAGGTGAGGGTACAACTCCCTCACCCTTCCGATCTCCATCCACCTCTCCTTGCTTGGATTCATGCCTTTAAGTCCCACTCGAAGATATTCAACATATCCACGACTTGAAGGGCAAACCTTCTTGTCTAAAATGGTATCTTACTGCAACTCATTCATATACTTAGGTGCCAAAACATCAACGATAGGAATCTGCATATCTTCCTCTGGATCAATGATCATCAAAGGTTCATACAACTTCAGATTTTCTACATTTACAACTGAATTAATACGCATGTAAGTAGGTAAATCTAATCGGAATGCATTATTTCCAATATTTTCCACAATCTTGAAAGGACCATACCTGATGGGTTTCAGTTTCTTACCTTCACCTTTCGACCTGTCTTTACTGATATACAACCATACTTGATCAACGACCTGAAAATGATGATCCACTCGATGCTTGTCATGGCGCATTTTGTACTTGGCCTGGCTGTTCTCTAATTGATCCCGCACTGCTTCATGTATCTGTTGTATCCGTTGAATGATCTTAAATGCTTTATTTGTATCTTTGTGTCCATCCACTTTATCTTCTTCACCAAACATGAAATCCATTGGTGAATTTGGTAGATACCCGAAACATGTTTCAAATGGCGATCACTTATTCAACGAATGTAAGGCTCGATTGTAAGCATGCTGCACATAAGGTAAAGATTCATCCCAAAATTTAGGATTTTTGCTGCAGTAACCTCTGAGAATATGTATCACTGTCCTGTTTACCACTTTTGTTTTCCCGTCGGTATGTGGATGAAAAACTATGCTCTTATTTAGCTTTGTGTCCATGAGTCCCCACAAAGTGGACAAAAACTCTCCTACAAAGAGAATTATCTCGGTCGGAAATGATGGAAGTAGGTAACCCAAAATGAACCCATACCTGTTGAAAGAACATCTATGCAGTATGTTCAACAATCACTTGCTTTTTGCATGGAACAAGAGTGCACATCATGCGGAAACGATAAACCATGACATACATGTAATCATGTCCTCTCCTAGACATAGGAAGTCCTCCAACAAAGTCCATGTATATGTTGTTCCATGGTCATGAAGGAACTGGAAGTGGACTATACAAACCAATCTTTCAATTGCTTGGTTTTCTTGTCGAACACATAACACATCCTTTAACGTACTTAACAACTATTTCATACATGCGAGGCCAGTGACAATACCTTTGAATTTGCGCCATTGTCTTGGTTACGCCAAAATGTCCTGAAATGAGAGAAGAATGTGCTTCCTGAATAGCAAGCACCCTTTCTATCTATTGTATGCACAAATTACCCAGATGATATAACAACCTGTCATGAACATGAAAATTGACTTCTTCCACTTGAGTACCATGAGGTAGTGATTCATAAATATCTTTGAAATCAACATCTGTACTATATTGTTCTAAATAAATTTCATGTTTTAAATAACTATTCTATAGCATTACTGAAGCATTCAAATATGGTATAGACAACATATCAACTACTTTGTTTGTTACATGTTTCTTGTACTTAATTACTAAGTGAAACTGCTGAAGAAATCCCATCCATATGTAATGGCGAGATTGTTGCAACTTTCTCTAAGACTAAAGGTACTGAAGCGACTGATGATCTGTGTGAATCATTGTTTCCTTACCCATTAAGTAGTGTTTCCATTTCTTAACAGTTTCAACCAAAGAAAACAATTCATTATCATATGTCGGATAATTTGCAACTGCATTAGAAATAGTTTTTCAATAAAACAAATAGGTTTCCATTTTTGAAGTAAGATTGCACCCATTGCATAACCACAAACATCTGTTTCAATTTCGAACAACTGTTGAAGATATGGTAAAGCTAAGATTGGTGCTGTGACAATTTTCTGCTTAAGTGTACTAAAAGCTTTTTGTTGTTTCCCTCCCCAGTGGAAGGAAACTTTAGAGCCTATTAAAGCATGTAATGGTGATGCTATCAAAGAAAACTGAGAAATGAATTTTCTCCAATATTGAACTGTACCTAATAAAATCCTAACTTCAGTCACATTCTGTGGTCTTGGCCACTTAACAATCACATTGATTTTAGCTGGATGTATTTTCAAATGACCACCTCCAATTACGTAACCAATATAAACCAATGAAGTTTTCCCAAACTCACATTTGGACAGTTTAAGGTACAATTTTTCCCTTTGCAACACTTCAAAACCTGTTTAACATGCCTAACATTCTCTTCCATACTGGAATTGAAACTCATGACATCATCTAAGTAGATTATGGAAAATTTATCAATGTATGGACGGAATACATCATTTATAACCAACATGAAAGTTTCTGGAGCATTACACAAACCAAAAGGCATCACTAACCATTCAAATAGCCCCTGCCTAGTTTTAAATGAAGTTTTCCAGATGTCATTTTATAAAATGCGAATTTGATGATACCCACTATGCAAATCCAACTTAGAGAAATAGACAACATTTTTCAACTGATCAAGTAAATCATCTATCCTGGGAAGAGGATGCTTGTTTTTTATTGTGATTTTTTTTAAGGCCCTAAAGTCGACACACAGTCTCCATGTCCCGTCCTTCTTAGGAACCTAAATTATTGGTGAACTACATGGAGATGAACTGGGTCAAATGAAGCATTTTTCAACCAGCTCTTGGATTTGTTTCTTCATTTCTTCGTTCTCTATGACTGACATGCGATAAATTCCGACATTAGGAAGAGGGGCATCAGACAACAATTGTATATCATGTTGTATTTCCCATTTAGAAGGCATATTTTTTGGTTCTTTAAATAGACTTTGAAAATAATCTACCACTTTAACCAAATTATCTTTAAATTGAGATTCACAACTTGGAAAATCATCATGTTGATCCTTATGTTGTTATTTTACAACCATGAGTACGTTTCTTTTACTTGAAATTATTAGCCTATTCATCCGATTAGTAGTAACTAAATCCAAGTGTGTTTTGATTCTGTGTGCCCTGAAAATTTATTCAATCCCATCTTTATTAAGGTGACATTTATGCTCTTTCCTATGAAACATAACATCATGATCATAGAGGTAATGAATTCCTATCAGTACTCCACATATGTCTAATGGAATCCCATCTAAATCCACTTCATCAATGTCATTAGCTGTGATGGAAAATTTTAAACGACACTACTTTGTGACAATAATCTGAGTCTTTTCTTTTAGCCAACCTAATGGGTATGGTCTTTAATGATTCTGTGTCTCCAAACTCAATTTATTAACTATTTATTCAGATATTAAATTTTCCTGTGATCCACTGTCAAATAATGTGTCTATTTTTGTGTGCTTATTAGCTATCCTTATGTGAAATAATTCAATTATTTTATCCTCATCTAGATGCTTTATGTTTGAAGAAGATGCAGAAGTACTAAAAATTGAACTAGCGTAAGAACTTTTACCTATCGAAACCATTGCGGTTATTTTCATTTCATCACCTGAGTCAGAGCCCAAATCTTGTTGGATTGATGTATTAGCCTTCTTTTCACCTTTCTTTTTCTGGAACTTATTTGGTCTAAGTTCTGGGTGAAGTTTCCAACATCTGGCTTCATCATGTCCAATTCTCTGGCAGTGAGAACAAGTAGGTCATTCACTTTCCTTCTAGGCTGTCGTTGTTTTCTTTCCCTTCGAACTGCTCTTCCTCTTGCTATCTTTGGAATCCTTGATTTCCAACTGTTTGGATGCTTTATGTGAAAACTTGAACGGTTTGCCACTTGGTTCAATATGTATGGCTTGAACACATACTTCATCAAAGTCAATGGGATTAAACATCAATAACGTATTTTGTAAATAAGAATGTAAACTACCAATGTACTTTAATAAAGTTTCACGTGTATCCAATGGAATACCAAGCGCCAAAGATTTCTTCCTGAACTCCTGAAAATTCTGCCCTTTACCTTGCCTCAAATGCTTCCAATCAATAAAAACTTGCTGCATGTATCCCAAAGGATATAATTGTTTTCTGAAAGCTTTTAAAAACTTAGACCATGAAGAGATGAATTTACCTTTTTGCTTTAAAACTACTTGAGTTTTACTTTCCCACCAGATTAAATTTGTTCCCCCCATTCTAAGTGTAGCTAACTGAATTTTTTTTCTTTCATCAGAAATGTTTTGAATTCTACAATACACTTCTAATTGCTTAATCTAGTTATCTAACTTTTGAGGATTCATTTCGCCATCATAAATAGGTAGTTCAAATTTTACATCAAGTTTCAAAAGAGATGATTTTGGAAGTTCATTTTCTGTTTCAAAATATGAATTGGAAGAAGAAGAAGAAGAAGACGACGATGAAGATGATGGAGGATAAGGAGGTTTATCAGCTTTTCCTTTTCCTTCTTCGTTGCTTTCGAAGAAGAAGCTGCATCTCTCACCTTCTTATCTTCATAGAGTTCTCCCAACATCCACTGCATGTTCAAAAACATTTTCTAAAACTGTTCATCACCCATGACCTTCACTTCAGGAGTTTCACCTACATTGGAGCCTCCCATTGTCGATCGTTGAGCGACTTTCCGCTTTCCAACTTTTGAGTCTATCTCCTCGAGCGTTCCTTCTTTGCGTCGCAACCTGGACTTGGTTAACATTCACTGGCAAAAATCCTACAAAACGCAACCTGTTACGATGCCAAAATATATGATTTGAAATAGGACTAAATATTTGCCAAAGTTAATTGATTGTTAACTTGATCACTTAGTGTGTAAGACTGAAGGAACACAATTCATTTTACGGCTTAATTCAGAACTTAAGAATCACAATTAAACATGAATTTGCAAAAAAAAAAAAGAGATAGAAGACATCAAACATTGATTACAGAGTTTGTCCCTGGTGGACCACGTCTCTGGGTACTCTTTCAAGATGGGCATCCGTTTGATTAAGGAATGATCCAATGAAGTATTTACATAGAAATTCACCAGACCGAATGTGCTCATAGGCACCTCTGGTATCTTTCAACAAAAATCTCTCCCTCCTAGCTTTCCAACACCTGTCTCAACACCCAATTATGCCTCTGGACGACCAAGATTCACCTGAAATAAAACTGCCTCCTCCCTTCACAAAATTATGAATATAAGGCTCAAAAGCACTCTTCTCCCCTCATGGTTCAATGGCTAAGGTTTTTATAACATCGAGCCAAGGTTCAGGTCGAACCTCTTGGCCTATACATGGAAATTTGCTTTGGAATTAAATGTGATTAGGTTCTTGGTGCAATGGTGTTCAAACACCTAGGATAAGGTTACATGGTGGTTATTAATACATAGTGCACATAACAAATTAAAACCCAAAATATTTGGATAAAACCAAGATCCTGACGGTCTGGCTAATGGAGGAGTGGTTGAAAAACTTGCATGTGACAAATTCCGACGGTCTAACTGCTGATTGCCACATCGTGACTCTATTCTGGCGGATTCGAGCGGTCGGCTGTCCATGTGACAACTGCTCTGACTGTGGTCTTTCGGCGGTCAGGTCTAATGGTGCGTTAACATTCCGACTACTCACATGTGTTGCGGTCAACTATTTTCGTGCGGTCTAACTTCGATGCGGTTAGACTGTTATTTAATATATGGTTTATTACATATGTATTGGGTTATCACTGCAACCATAATTTAAACATTGTTACATATGGTTTATGAGCTTAGGTTTTAAGACTTTAGGTTAAACACCATGTAGTTTTCCACTTAGGCCCTTTCACATTACACCATGACCTTAGCTTAGGTTCATCACTTAGGAGTTCTAACCATAGGTTTAATATACCTTTGACACATTATTTGAATGCAAAACTTGCACCGTGAACCAATTGAAGATTTCCTTCTCATCCGGATCACTCAAGAACTCAAGGCTATCTGTACTTACTTGTCGATCTGAATTGATGCAAGATCCTCTTGGATCACTCAGGCTTCGGTCCAAGTATGCGGTGACGTGCTGATGTCTGCTAAGAAATATATGCAAAAATCCAAAGTTCACATTAGAAAAATGCCAAAAATTCCCATGTACGAACAAAACTAATGCCTCCAACATGTCCCTATATGTCACATAGTGACATAGCAATAATTTAAAAGAGAGATTTAAATTTCAAACAAAGAAAGATATTTTCACTATTATATTCATGAAAATAAATTCTAATTTATGTTATGTGATGTGACTTGTGTTGAACTTTTTTATGTTAGCCGATGTGATTGAGTTTGATTTTTTTAACAATAAAATTATTAAAATAATAAGGAATGTTCTTAATATTATTTCAAGATTACATTAAAAAAATTAAAATATAGTGATGTGTAATTATGAAGAGGGGAGAAAATAGAAGAAAATTTAAAAATTATTAAAATTTAAAATTAATTTAATGTATATTTAATTTTACGTCTGAAATATTGTCTATAAGGTATAGAATAGACGGTGATAAGGTCCTTTGTTAAGACACGCCAATAGTGAAATGTTCAAAACCTAAGAGGTAAAAATCTAGTCATATTAAGGGTTGATGTAGCTTAAGTGAGATGTAATCTGTGAGTGATTTTGACAACTTAAATACCCCTAGATTGCAGTGACTCAAGCCATAAGTTAATACTAATCATCTCACTTAAAAATAATATATATACAATAAAATAAATATACATATTTTAATAAATAAATAAATAAAATTTAAAAGACTCTCGACTTTATGATTCTACTTAGCCTTTACTTGTCCATGATTCTACTTAGCCAAACACTTGAGATTCTACTCCTTTGGAAAATTGTGATATGAATTTGCTGAAATTTTCAACTTTAGTCATAATTTGTGTAAATCATAGTTTTTATGGCATAACGACAACTTTATTTATGATGGAATTGTGCCATAGAAGTTTGAACAACCAAATCAATTTTAACGCGTTTTCACCCTTTAACGCGTTTTCACCCAATTTCAAATTGAACGCCCCCAAGACTACATAACGCTTAACGTTTTCTTTCGCGATGTCGCATTTAAGGAATCTTTTGGTTTTGATAGAGTGGAGATCATTCATTAGACTACATCATGTTTGGATATAAATGATTAAGACATTGTAAGATCAGGAAATGTTTAATGCTTTGTTTTCTTACTCACCTCATTTAATGTTATTTTTTAGAATTTTATAAAAAGGAATTTATTATATAAGTTATATACTAGAATTAATTGTAATATATATATATATATATATTTTAAATGATAAGAAGAAAAAGGGTAAAAAATTTAATATAAAATTTATCATATTTATTTTTTAATTAGAGAACATTAAGTTAATTGTAATAGGAGCATTTTCAATTGTTGGATTTATTTTTAATTAAAAGTAACAAACTTATTTATGGAAGGAGCTTTCAAAACCCTTGAAGTAATTAAGGTTTCACTTTAGTCGTTCAATCTTTGTTTTGTTTTTGTGGATTTTTTGTAGATCGTTTAATGGCGAATCTCTGTGATTTGATGAAAAAGACAGTTTCTTTCGCAGATGATCAAACTAGCTCTTCTTCAGTTTTATACACGTTATGCTGAAATTCGATTATAGTATTACAATGGTATAATAAATTTCTTCCCTCAATGTTCCTATGGATCAAGAAGCTTTCTATTGTGAAAAATATTTTTTGGAGAATGGCTTGGTTTGCATGTTTAATGGGTACTGGCCACGATTGGTCGATCTGCACAAATGGATCTCCAAGACAAGGAAGCCCCTTTTAATAGAAAAATTAATATTTACCCTATGGCTCGAGGTTTTTTTCGATGTGATTTTTGATAATATAGAGGAAAAGAAGGCCAAATGTGAAGTTAAGTCATGGTTTTGGGGTAGTGCTGGCCTCTTCATGTAGCGCTAGACTCCCATTTTTGATCCAATAACGACATTAATCTCCACAACCCCAGTTTGGATAAGGCTTCTGAACCTTCCCTTGAATTTTTGGAATCTTACATCACTTTCCTCAAAAGGTAATTCACTAGGAAAGTTTTATCATCGTTGCCCTGAAACAAATTTTTTTACAAGACTACTTATGCCCACATTTGTGTGGAGATGGACTTCAGTAAGGGTTTTCCTCCATAGATTAATTTGACAAATCCAAGCTATGTTTGGGTCCAAAAGCTTGACTATGAGAATATTTAATTTAGATGGAGAGCATGTTATGAACGAGGCATGTAATTAAAAACTGCCCCAAACGTTCTGAGAATAGCAAAGATCGAAAAAATCCTAAACATCCAAATGGTGAGAAGGAGTACAAGGTCATCATTATACTGTACTAAAAGAGGAAGAGATTTAGGACAAAAAAGAACAAGAAGACAAAAAGGAAGTAGATCCAACCAAAGAAAATACATTCGCGGCAACAAAATCTAAGCAGGAAAAATCACATGCTAATGTGGATCCTCCAATAGCTAGTGAGGATTCCCCAACACAACGTTAGTGGAAAATAAACAATCCATAATGGAAAACATATCCTCTCCGAAAACCACAAGAAGTAATATTGAAAGGGAAAATTCTTGGGTAGATCAACTGAATGAGGAAGATTTCAAGAATATTACCATGCACTTGCCAAAGAACAACCTGATGAAATTTGTAGAAATATGGGTCAAAATCACGTTGGGAATAAAAGAAAAAAATTTCACTAAGAAAAACAAGAAGTCAGACTAGATCAAAATAAAATTAGTGAAATATGGAATGCAAATTTGTCTGGATATTGGGGATTTTTGGAAAAATTTTACTTGGAAAGGGGCTAGAATTTTTGTGTCATGGAGAACTTGATTAAGGGTTTGGATTGAACCTCCATGCTGAATCTCAAAACTGTAAGCCTTGGATATCTATGAAATATGTAAATGGTTTTGGCCATGTATCCAACTATTTTAATTTAAATGTTATCCATTTTATTTAAATAAAAAATAACAAACTCATTTATTCAAAATTCCAATTTTGACAGAAATGCATATATGGATTTCCATGATAACATATTTGAAAAGTTTAAATTCATAAAATATTTAGCCATGGCATAAGGAAATGCTTTTAAGTAAATGAAATAATATTAGGATAAATGTTTCTCCATCTTAAATAATTCAAATCCAGATGGTGTATAATTTAATGTTGGATTACTTGATGCACAACACTTGTTACTCTTTATTAAAGGCCACATATGTAGGGGGATACTCTTTGTTTTCGAGGGAGATACTATGAGATATTTTGGAAGGAATTTGTGTCATGTTAACCATAATCATGCAAAGGTGTATGCCTTATCATGAGTCATACTCATAATTAGGGAGGAATAAATTATCTTAATGAGGATAATCGAGAATTCTATGACTGTCATCAAAGCCACAACAAGTAAAGTGACCCCATGGACAATAACCTAGCCAATGTCATTGCAAGGGTAAAAAAGAGAGCTAAGTTTCTTCATGAAATTATCTTTCCATGTTAAAAGGGGCCTCAACTCTATAGCAAACCAATGGGCTATCATAACCCAAACCTAGAGCTAAGAATATTTATGAAAAACATGGGCAACAACACATGTTTTATCCCACGAAGTTCCCCAAAGAACAATGCTCTATCATTACTTATTTCCTCATGAATAAGTTGATAGAGCATCATACACCCAACTTCGTTATGGAAGCTCGAAGGATGCATCATGGTACCTATAGCATGTTATCATTTATGTTGGCTTCAAGATTTGTAGAGCATGAAGTATTAGTGTGCTTTCACAGTGGGACGATGGTGAGAATGAGCAATCATATTGAGCACCTTGTACCGCACAGTTCAACTTGGATCATACCTCTGGTTTTTTGAAAAATTATCTATGGGATTTTCATTAACATTGTCTATGATGATATATGTTTCAAGTTTCCTTCTAGGGATTCATATTTAGGAAAATATTCTACTCCTAAACCTATCTAGATTAGTATATATAATGCATCTGCCAATAAGCTTCAGTAAAAAGAAATTTATCTTTGGGTTTGGTCTAAAATACAAAAAATGTTGATGGGGGTTTTGCAATCCTTTGTATTGTAAAATTTTTCCTTCAGTCCCACTTCAAGCTAATAAATTGTCTTAAGACAAGACTTCATAGGATATGACCCGCAGGATTAGTTTTTCATGTTTTCTTATCAAATCTCATTTCTTCTAGGAATATCATGAAATTCTCATTCCAATCCTTTTTCAAGTTGTTAGAATTTGAACTCTTGGGAAATAGTTTCCATCTTATTTCAAGTATATTCCCCATCTCAATTTTCTTTGCTTCAAGGCCTTAATTTACGCTAATAATTAATGATAAGTTTAGATCTAAAGTGGTCTTCGTTAGGAGTTCTACTATCTAAGAGTTTTTTTGTTAAATGTATTTTCTTTGTTGTTTGTACCTTGAAAGTCCTTTGAAGCACACATATGTCTTAATGTAAGCTATAAAGTCCTGAGTCCCACTCACTTTGAGCTCAAAATAAATGATCATGTGGTGTAATGAATATGGTATCTACTTTTTTCATTATATCTAGTTTGGACTTAAGAGGCGGAAAAATGGTTTATCAAGGGATTTAAATTACCTCTCTATTAAGTCTCATTTGAAGCTTTTTGGACAACCAAAATATATAAAATGAGCAATAGGGACCTTACAAAATTTAAAATAATCACGTAGAAGCATGAAAAGGATACCCACTTCAGCAAAAAATCATTGTTTTCAATAACTACAAAGATTACTTAAATTGATCAACATTGTATATAACAACATGCAAATATAATGAACATGCTAATCCATCAAGAATAAGGAATTAACTTCCTCATAGAATAATGCAACATGTTGAAAAACTTGGTTGTGAACCTTCACAAAGACTATATAACCTTAACCTATAACAATCGACCTTCTAGCAATTTTATGCAAGTGAATTTGAATGAAGAAGAAACTCTTCACCAAATTAATAAGCATATAAAATTGGAAAAGTAGAGCTCCCCTACCTCTGATGCGGGATAAGATGAGGAAAATTGATCTGAAAATGGAACTATTTGTAAATTCTATGCAAAGTATCCATTTCCATTTAATTAAGTATGCAAATTTTTCTCCATGTCTTGGAGGTTAAACAAAGTATTTTTGGTAATGTTTATGAGTTTTATGTGTGAGAATTTGTTATTTAAATTTACTGTATAATATATATCAGCAGAAATACACAACAAGAAAACTTCACCATAGCATAACACAACAAACTGATGAGGCAGTTCACCCCTCCTAGGCTACATCTTCCAGTCCAAGGCTCCCCAATGGCATGTCCCTACTCTATTAATTTGCTCAAAATGGTTAAATAGTGAAAAAATATGCCTAAACAGGAAAAAAAAGTTGTGAATTTGACTTCAGAAGACAAAAATAAGCTAAAAATGGCTTTTGTTTCACCTCAAACAGTGAAGTACAACCCAATACAACTCCATTTCCCTGATGGCCCTGGTGGCTCTTTCCTCTTCCCTGAAGCAAAAATGGCTAAAGAACACCTCTGTTCACTCTGCAACCTATCCCAAACTCTCCAGAACGCTGAATAAACCCAAGATTGACCAAATTTTCATCCCCTTTGGTTCCATAATGAGGAAGTTATGACCTCCCAAATAAAACTGCCCACTGTCACTAGAAAACCCCACCAAATGTGGGATAACTCCAATTTAACTCAACAAATTTGGCAAATGCCACCGGAATTGGTGGAATGTGCCATTTTTTTTGAACTGTTAACAGTTAGCATTAAATGTGAGGTAAGTTCGGTCACATGACGTCTTCCATTGAAACCGCTAGATTAACCACAGACTTAAGGTCTTTAAAACTATTACAATAAATTGTAACTCCGCGTTGTCACATGAGTTCCGTAAACCGTGGCCACGCGGTTAGTGTCAAGATTAAGCCCCCGGTCACGAAGAATATGGACGCATGCCAAGGGGGCTAGCCATGAGGGGCTAGCTTTACGTTTTCCACTGGTTGTAAATATTTAAGCCCTGGGTCACTGCATGAGGGCACATGGCCTGCAACATTTATTCCTGAGGGCTTAAACCTTTCTCCGCCAGTTCACAACTATGCTTAGCCCGTGGTCTTTGGACCCGTGTCTTATTGCAATGGTGTTGGCCCTTGAGGGCTATACCCAATGTTCTTCGCATGACTCGAATGGTTTTTTAATCTGCCCGACTCGCCCACATATCAAACTTGCCTTCGCTTCCGTGTTGGTTAGGTCGACCCTGCCCGAGGAGTCAGGTCGAGGGTTCGACCCTCATGACCTCCAATATTTTCACCAAATTTTTAAACCAATGGCCTAGGGCCACGTGGCAGCCTCCGGGCAGTTCACGTGGCACCCTCTAACTAGCCTATAGAAACTTAATAAAAAATGAATTTTTTCCATTTAATGTTTTTTTGAAAATGACACATTCATAGTCAAAAAGTCCCGTTTTGGAGGTCACTAGACAAATTCAAACCTCAGTAACTTTCACATACGACATCAGATTTGAGAATCGTTCACGGTGCCAGAATTGCAGCGACGATACCTTTTCGCCCGTTCAGACTATAACCATTTTTGGACACTTTAATTTTTGAGCATTTTCCATAACTTGGACCTGAGCTCCTGATCATACCTCCCAAATGAGAAGCTTTTGGACCCCAAAATCTCTCTGGAATACTGAAACTGATCTGCACTGCAAATAAGAATACTGAACCCTTTTCTATTTAGCCTCAAAACACTTGCCCTGCATGGCTAATGGCTTTGAACCACAACTAGAAAGAAATTCACACTTCCCTTCCTCGATGCTTGTCATCCTGTCAAGAGCTACTTTCCTTGCACTCACTTAGAAAATTTTTGGTGAGAAATTTGCAGAAGGAATTTGAACATCACTGCCTTGATCAATGATCCAAGGTGCCTCAAACATAAGTTGTGCAACATGCGGCATCAACAACAAGTCGACATGAAATTTGCTATACAATTGACACAAAATCAATGTAAAAAGTGTGCAACACAATCAACACAAGTCGACAAACACGTGTGACACAATTGACACAAGTCGATAAACAACATGATACATCTTGAAAAACACATGTGAATGTATCAATGTACAATGAACCTATTTACAGTTCGCTATTTACACATACAACTTCCATGCACATGTACACCTTCAACTCTTCCTTTCAAGTACCAACAAGTACATAATACCAAAAACATGTGGGTGACTATAAGAGTTGAACTAAAATATATTGCTGCAATATAAGTGAGTATCATACTCATCTTTTACACCTCCATGGAAAATTTTTGCAACAACGAAGAAATTCCTTCAACTGAACCACATTTATATGCAATCTTGCATCAAAATTTTCAACAGAAATACATGCATACAACCGAAATGTGCATATGTGCAAAGGAGTATTTGTTACTGTGTTAGGAAGTCCATCCACTTCTTTCCAAGCCACCTCCATGGAGACTTTTACTGTTGCAACACTTCTTCATGTGAATCTTCCATTTTCACATTGACAATGGAATCCTTAGTTCCACTTGCGCCAATATTTCTATCCTCTTGCTGCATGTGCTTTGGACGACTAGTTGGATGCAAAGTCCAACAATGGGAGACAACATGTCCCCTCTTTTGGCAACATGTGCAAAACTTATGCACCTTTTTTGAAATTTGTCTTTGCCTCATCTGCTTCTTGTATGCTTTCTTCTTCATCCAACATCTCGAAACAACATGGTTAAATCCACCACAATATGTACAGCAAATATTTATCCCATTTAAGCATGCAAAATTATCATGCTTTGCAGAAACACAATAAAATTGATCATGAGAATATTTATACCTCTTGTGCTGCTTTGAATGTTCATCCTTTTTGTCTTCATGAGAAGATGAACTAGTAGAGGCTACAAATTTCATTTGCAGACTACCATCACCGTTTTTATCACTTGCATGCATGCCATAAGCTGCATGTCTATCCTCTTCTTGCTGCAACAAAGGCTTAAAGAAATGGAAATCATCTTTGAAACAAATTTGACATATTTGCATCTTAGAACTTGGAATAAAGGTTCTCTTTAAAGTAGCATCACATGCCTTCAAGGATTTGGAGTCTTCGCCATTAAACTGCACATAACCAAGACCAAGATTCGTGGGTTGTTCCTCAACAAGAATAGGTTCAACCATGCCTTGTGCATGCTTACCTAACCCCTTGCCTTCGTAGCCCATTTTAATCATTAATTTGGAACCTATTCCTCTTGTATGTTTTTCAAAAGAACCAACACAACTTTCTAATGAGGAAACTGAAGAAAAGTTAGAATGGATTACCTCTTCCTCATTTATTTTCTTGGTCAAAACCTCTTGGGCTTGATGGAGTTGCCTCTCCATATCGTGCAAATTTTGAAGAATCTCTTCCTTCTCTTCCTTCATGGCAAACAACTGTTCAAGAAGTTCAGTACTTTCTCTTTTGTCATCAAAGAAAGTCTGCACCATGTCCTTCAATATAATAAAGTCATGCTTCATATCATCATCGAATAATCTTGTGAAGGAGGAAAATTCACTTGTAGAAGTTGTCCTTATGATGTCAATGAAAAAATTAACTTCAACAAAGTTCTCAAAGCATTTCAAAACAAATGAAAAAGCTTTTTTTTAACCAAATGGCTGTAAATACCAACTCTTATTCAAGCAGCCAAACAACAAACAAACTCCAAGAGCTTCTTAACAACAATCGTCAAGAGGGTTTGTGTTCCAATGGAGATATTAAGGTACTTTGGGGTAAGGAAGAAGTCTTCAACTCTTTCTTCCTTTTTTTTCTCTCCAAGACTTAGCTAATCAGTAGCTATCCCGAAAACTCAAGCAAACTCAAACAACAAATGCTGCCCCAAAATGGCTAAACACTGCTTGCAAGGGTTATTATGCAATATTTTAAACAAATCCTTTTGCACAAGAACAATAAAGAGAGAAACACTAGCTCTCCTAATGCTCAAAAACACCAGCTCTGATACCAACTGATCTAAAAATGGAACTATTTGTAAATTCTATGCAAAGTATCCATTTCCATTTAATTAAGTGTGAAAAGTGTTCTGCATATCTTGCAGGTTAAACAAAGTAGTTTTGGTAATGTTTCTGAGTTTTATGTGTGAGAATTTGTTATTTAAATTTACTGTATAATATATATCAACAAAAATACACAACAAGAAAACTTCACCATAGCATAACACAACAAACTGATGAGGTAGTTCACCCCTCCTGGGCTACATCTGCCGGTCCAAGGCTCTCAATGGCATGTCCTTGCTCTATTAATTTGCTCAAAATGGTTACAGAGTGAAAAAATATGCCTAAAAAGGCAAAAAAAGCTATGAATATGACTTCAAAAGACAGAAAGAAGCTAAAAATGGTTTTTTTTCACCTCAAATAGTGAAGTACAAACTAATACAACTCCATTTCCCTGATGGCCCTGGTGGCTCTTTCCTCTTCCCTGAGAAAAAATGGTTGAATAACACCTCTGTTAACTCTAAAACCTATCCCAAACTCCCCAGAATTCTGAAGAAACACAAAATTGATGAAAATTTCCTCCCATTTGATTTCATAATGAGGAAGTTATGACCTCCCAAAGAAAAATGCCCAATGTCACTAGTAAACCCCAAAAAATGTGGGATAACTCCAGTTTAACTCGAAAAATTTGGAAAATGCCACCGGAATTGGTGGAACGCGCCATTTTTTCCAGACCATTAGTAGTTAGCATTAAACGTGAGGTAAGGTCGGTCACATGACGTCTTCCGTCGAAATCGTCAGAGTAACCGCGGACTTAACGTCTTTAAAACTGTTACAATAAATTGTAACTCCGCATTGTCACGTGAGTTCCGTAAACTGTGGCTACACGGTTACTGTCAAGATTAAGCCCTTGGTCATGAAGGAGATGGTCGCACGCCAAGGGGGCTAGCCTTACGTTTTCCACCAGTTTTAAATATTTAAGCCCTGGGTCACCGCATGAGGGCACATGGCCTGCAACATTTAGTAGTGAGGGCTTAAACCTTTCTCCACCAGTTCACAACTGTGCTTAAGTCGTGGTATTTGGACACGGGTCTTATTGCAATGGAATTGGCCCTTGAGGGCTATACCCAATGTTCTCCACATGACCCGACTGGTTTTTTAATCCGCTCGACTCGCCCACATTTCAAACTTTCCTCCGCTGATGTGTTGGTCGGGTCGAGGGTTTGAATCTCATGACCTCCAATATTTTCACCACATTTTTAAACCAATGGCCTGGGGTCACGTGGCAGCCTCCGAGCAGGCCACGTGGCACCCTCTAACTGGCCTATAAAAACTTAATAAAAAATGAATTTTTCCCATTTAATTTTTTTTTGAAAATGACACATTCATAGTAAAAAAGTCTTGTTTTGGAGGTCACTGGACAAATTCAAACCTCAGTAACTTTCACATACGATATCGGATTTGAGAACCATTCACGGCACCAGAATCGCAACGACGAGACCTTTCCGGTCGTTCAGACTGCAACCATTTTTTGACACTTCCATTTTTGAGCATTTTCCATAACTTGGACTGGAGCTCCTGAACACAAATAATAACTAAGTTTTCTATTGAATTATATGTATTTCAAAATCATCGATATTTTTAGAAATTTTTTTATGTAAATCACAAGCAAAAAAATTTAAGTGTTTTATGTGTAATTTATTTTGAATTTTTTTATAATGTTGACACCTAATCCTAAGGGATTGGGCGAAATTGTACATTAATTTAATATATGAAATAAGGAAGTCTAAGAAACATTGGAAAAATGAATCCCAACACTCTCCCCTTAATGTATATATTCATAGGAAGCCTTAATCAATTCATATGAGTTATTTTGTGGAGTTACTTCATGGCCTGGCATGGTATCAAAGCCAGTTCTGTTTCTGACATTACTACCTGTAACTCCCTCTTTGCCTCTCTACTAGCACCTGGAAGAACAAATCCTTCCTTTTCATACAATCTTCTGCCCATTATTCATCATCAAATTCAAATTATTTTTGAAAACAGTGCTGGGATCTCCTTCAGGCTCTCGGCTCTCCTGGAAATTACTCCTCCTAGTAGCTTGGTGTGGTAGCTCTATAGGCCCTCAGAGGAACCTCGCAGCTCACTCCCGTCACAGGCACACAACTTGGTGTGGCAGCTCTACTCCTACTGAATCCTGCAGGTCCTCCTCCCTCAGTGGTTGCGTGTGCGCTCGGTCCACACTCCTCCCTCTGCTCCCTCGTCTTGCACTCATCCATCGACCCTCACTCCTCCCTCTGCTTCCTTGGCTTGCACTCCTCCCTCGACCCTCACTTCCTCCCTCCTCACTGCTGGATCCCTCGCTACTCCCTACGCCATTGGCTCTCTCCCTACTCCCTCCTTCGTCGGCTACCACACTCCCTTCATTTGTCCCTCCCTCGGTGGACAATTACAACTCACAATTTTGGCAGACCATCGCAACTTTGTATCGCTCTCCCTCATGCATTAATAATACCTCCCTAAATAAAAAATATCGTTATCCCACCTCCCCCATATCCCACTTCCCCTAAGAGCCTCCCCCAAGTATTACCTCTGCACAATTTTTCTTTTTTTTACAAAAAAAATCAACACTAAAATTGCATTTTTTTTGGCAATAGATTGTAAATTTTTTTTACAGTACATATTCAAAATGAATTCACTCATATCTATTATGGGAGTATTTCTCTCTAGAAAGGAGAACTATCCTGAGTGGTCTCAGAAAATCAAGCACACTCTCATTTTTAATGATTTGTGGAAAAGAATTTGTGAAGGAGACAGAGACAATGAACATGCAAAGGCCACCTTAGACAAGAGATCGCCATTTGGGAAAACAAGAATTGTAAGGCCTATGCCTTGATTGCAGCTTCTGTAAATGAAGAGATAAAGTCACTTCAAATGCCTATGAATCATTTACAAAATTGAAATAACTCTATGACCCACATTCATAAATTGAATTTGTTCAATTAATGATTAAGCTATTCAACCTTGAATTGAAAAACGATGACCCTCTTTCTTTAGCATCAGAAGTAAGATCTACCATGCATGAAATTAAAAATACTGGTGTAGAAATTGACATAACTCTGATAAATTATTTCAAGACATTGTATCCCACTTACTCACACTACCTTGAGTCATTGCAAGCAAGTGGAAACCTCAAGGAAATCACCTTTGACTCGCTTGAGAAAAAGTTTGCAGAAAGAGAGAGGGATTTTGGAAAGAATACAACCCCTCAGTTTTCTGAAGAAGCTGTTTGTTTCACACATAGAGAGAAGAATCATGATCAAGATTCTTCCAGAGGGAGAGGTGGCCGAAGAGGATGAGGAAGAATAAATTTCAGAGGAAGGGGGGGTAGACAAGCTCAAAGTGAAAAAATTGATCTTCATTGCATACACTGCAATAGATAATGGCATGATGCATCTACATGTAATATGCCTTGGGACAAAACTGAGCAGGAAAAAAATCAAGAAAAAGGTAAAACTCATGACAGAGACAAAATTAAAGCACCTGAATCTACTCATTATGTTGTAGCACATTGTAACATTGGAGTAGCTGAAGACTTGTTTAATGCTTCACTTACTTCTTGGAGAAATTATTGGTTGCTAGATTTAGGAGCAACATGTCACATGAATTTTAGAAAATAATTTTTTTGAAGAATTTATTGAAAAGGTTGATGGAGTAGTATACTTTGCAGACAAATCTAAACTCAAGCCATCAGGGCTTGGTACAATTAGGCTTAAGTTGTCTGGTCTTCTAGACCATCTCTACATGAGGTTCTATACCTTCTTGAGTTGAGGAGAAAGTTCTAGGGAAAATTTTGAGGATGGAATTTCATCTTAAAGTTTAGCAACCTTAGAAAATCTTACTAGAATGTTTATATTTTTAATTATTTTATATTAGAAAATATATAATATTGACAATTTTTAAGGTAAAATATTTTTATACTATAAAATTTGGGCAAAATCATTTTTAGAAAAATGGAAATTGGCGAACCTTTTTTGGGGAAAAAGCATGGAATATTAGCCCCTAAAATTTTCGCTGTGAGAAACTTGTTGTCCTTGGTCCACATATGACAACAAGGACACTCCATTCGCATGTTTGAAGGCAAGGTTGAGGTCAGAAAAGCATGAGATCACTGAATTTTCATGAGAGGAATATAAGAAGGAAGACTCCTAATGCTGGAAGGTACCTTTGCTCGTGCACAAAACTTTGCATTTAGTTCTCACTATGATGAAGATACATTCCCATCAAGTCTTTTATGGCATTCTAGATTTGGACACTTAAAATATGAAAGTATTCGATTGTTGAAGAAAAATAGTGTTACTAGATTTCCTATAGTTAGGGTCCTATAGTAATAGGGATCATAATTTTGAATTGGCTATGTTTAGTCTTGTAATATTGTACATACCTTTGCATTTCTGCAAATGTTTTCTAGATTAAAAAATGAAAAGAGGGTATGTCCTAAAAGAATAATCAAAGGACCAAAATAAATAAAGATAAAAAAAGATATAAAATATGAACCCCATAAAAAGAAACAAAAATAAATTCTGAAAGTGTTGCACATTCAAATGACACTACTCTTAGCTTACTTTACTTTTGCAAATAAATTGTGTGCAGCTTGTTCAAAATGCCACAAATTCATGATGATCATACAATCTAATCTTGGTCATTCATGCATTTAAATTCAATTTTATGATAGTTAGGGAATAAAGATCTGACCAAACCATTTAATCTTGGCAGATCAGTAATTAGGCAGAGAATAAAAATGAGCTCATAAGTTTAATATGAGCTATTGGAAGATATAAGGTTAGAAATAAGTTAGTTTTCTTATCAAAAGAGAATAAAAGGGTCAGCAAGCTCAAATGAACTCAATAAAAGAAAAATGTTAGGATAAAAAAAAGGGTAGGTAGAATAATTTTCAAAAGTTTTATAAGCATCATTATGCTTATACTTAAAAAAAAAAACGCCTTTCTAACCGTTTCCCATTACTAAAAATCCCTTTCTCCTTTGAAAATCCCTTCCCCTTGCTAAAAACCCTTTTCCCTCTTCATTTCCCCTTATCCTAACCCTTTTCCCTCCTAAAAACCCTTTCCCTTGCTAAAAACCCCCTTTCCCCCTTGATTAAACTTTATGTTTCCATAAAAACATAAAAACCCACTTTTCAATAGTTTAACGAGTGAAATAAATAATTGGAACCCACTTTGAATTAGCCCCCCCGCTTAATATATTTCACAAACTCCGCATATATATTTCCTGACCCACTTTAATTTAACCCTCTGCTAATCTATTTCCCGACCCCACCCCTTTGAAAATGCGCAACTTCCATAAGCCATCAGATCATGCCCGATCAGATCGAACACCCTACAATGAATTTCACATCCCCCGACGTTCGATATTTAAAACCAAGGGGGGGGTGCGAAATGAGTGGTTTTATCCACCCGCTCCCCTTCCATGCGTCAGCTCTAGGTTTTATCACACCCCCCATTCCCAAACCACCAAACCTCCCTTCAGCATGTGATAAACCACTCGCACCATGAGATAAACTACCAAGTTAAAAAATAATAAAACCCCGCCCTATTATGTTATTTTCCTATTTTCTTCCAATTTTCAAAAGAAACTAAAAAAGACATTTCCAACTAGAATTGAAGCTTGCCACTATATGGACCTATTCCAAAACCAAAGCGCCATTACTCCAAGTAACTCTAGTATCCACCTTCATCAATTAAGCACATAAATTGATAATCGAATTGAATCAATAGCTTCTAAAAACATTCAGAAAGTAAACCCTCTGCAACCACCCTTGAGAGATGTCAACCACACTCCTTTGGCTGATAAAGACTTTAAAATAAATGACACTATGAGTGATAGAAACCTTTTGGAGCTTAATAGCTAGAGCCATGACAAATTTGCTGATCAGGCAGATGATATTCATCTGTGGGATTCTAAATTTCGCAAATACACATTTCCACAGACCTACAAATTCCCTGAAGTCATCAGACTGTGCCAACTCAGCTATTTTCCAAATGAAAGAGCCATAGTCACCCTTGAATAAGAAATCCTGATTACAATCACTGCTCAATCCATTAATCAAATGCTGCAAATTCAATCACAACCAGAGGGAGTGCCTTTCTCCATTCAGACCCTTATTGAGCTTTACCTAAAGCTAGATTTCCCTAAAAGGTCTCAAATCTTTCAAACTTTCCTCCATGAATCAGCTCAATTTCCTAAGAACAACCCACCATAATATGCTACCATGTTCCCAAAAAGAACAAAACAAATTGTGACCATGCTGTCCTATATTTTAGGATATTTCACTGATGAGCATGTAGATGAATCCATCCTTGGTTTCCTCTCTATCTTTTTCCCAGGTAAGCCTCCAGCTATAACTTTCAACTTTTCCTAATTCGTGGCAGATTCCATGCATGATCAACTGATCAAAATTCCAGAAGAAGGAATGTTCAAATAATCCTTAGTATTGTTTCATTTGTTCATATATTTTCAATCAGAAAGGTTTGTAGTCAACCTACAAAAACTTGACACAGAGGGTAATCCCCAGTCTGTTATCTTTTGGACATCCTTGATCAGAAATGATTCCACTAAATTTAGTTTCAAATACTTTATTGATTCTTTTGTATACCCAATGGTTAATATGCTTAGCAATAGCATTCAATCCAGAATGAGTGATGAAATAAAAAAGGTTCTACAGTTATCAGATTAGATCAAGATAGGAGACTGGTATTTATACTAGAATCACACAAAAATCAGTGTATGGAAGCCAACTATTCCCTTACAAGCTTCCCAAATACCTCCCAATGAGGATATTTTCATTTGAGTATATCAGAAATATTTTGAATTCTGATGAAGTAGACTTCCTTTCTACCAAAAAGAAAACTCAGTTCAAGATAAAAAACCAACTAGGGCCCTTTGTATGCAATAATAGGAATGCTGGAAAGGAAGCAGACAGATGCTTACAAGAGTTAAAGTTCAAAAACAACTTCAAATGGTCATATGACCCCTTGGGTGTCATAATAAAATTAAAAATTAAGTTTAAACTCACTCCTTTCATCCATGAATCTAAGCCTGAGATACAGAAATATTCCAATCAGTCAGAGTGGCTGGAAAATACCCTAAAGGAGATGGAGAAGCAGCTTGATACTAGTTCCATCCTGCTTACTCCAGAACCATAGGATATAAATTCAAAAAGGTCTAGAGAAGAAGGATCATATTCAACAGAAGCTACATCTAATAATAAATTCAAGCTTATGCACAAAAATAAAAAAAATTTAAACCCAGTAATAGAGAAGGAAGAAATAATTGAAACAGAGACATAAATTGTTATCAAGGATGATTCACCTACACCACATAGTGAAGAAACACCTCTGCCATCATCTTCCAGGGCAGAAATCATTCAAAAGTAGAATAGTGCACATATTTCAACATTCAATAAGCCAGTTGAGAAGGAAAAAGATATCATGGAGAAATATAAAGAGATTAAAATTAAAAATGACGCATTGAAGGCTGTTACATATGCACCATATTGGAAGCATACTCCTAGTGATCAGAGTAGGTTGCTTTTAGCTTTTGACCTCAAGACAAAGACAATGCAGATGACATTCCTATAGCTAAAAGTACAGGCCCCCAAAACTTCAGAACACTATAAAAAGACAAAATTTTAAGTTCTTTCCAAGGACGTGCATCCAATTGACCAAACTGAATTCCAGAAGCAGGCAGGATAAATGATATATTCAACCATGAAACATAAAGCTCTAAGTGTACAAAAGTTGCAGAACTCTCTAGCAAATGTAAGGTCACAGTTATAGCTAGAGAGAGCCTCATCACAAGCAAAAGACAACAATATTAAGTCACTAGAAGAGTTGGTAATTGAAATTAGGTATAATCCAACTGACATCAAAGCAACAAAAGAACTTATAAAGAAGAAAAATACAGACATAGATGTGCTGAAGAAACAGTTAAAACTACCAACTATTAAGCATCCACAAACCAAGGAGATTTTGGAGACAAACAATCAAAAGTATGAAATGATGAATTTAATAATTCAGTTGACAACTCAACTAAAGGAAATGGAGACAGAGATGGATAAAATTGTACAAGAAAAACAAGTTAGCATGAAATCATTTCCCATTACTGCTATTCCCATATCATCTACATCAACACCAGTATCTACATCAGCACCAACATCTACATCAACACCAGCATCAACAATACCAACAACCCATCCCACTGATGAGGCCAACAAATTAATCAAAGAAACGGAAGATATGTCTATTCAAACTACAGAGATTAATAAAATTAAGGAACATGTAAAGAGATTAGAGGATGAAAATAAATTTGCAGCAGTAAAATATCAAGCTGAAGTAGAGAAAGCAAATAGATTGACAGAAAGAATCCACATTCTAGAAAAGGAGTTGTCATTAACAGAGCCTTTAGCCCAAGCAAAACAACAATTGTGGGTCAATATCATTAACTTAGTTAATGATATTTGGCCTTCTATATAGATTATATTTGAGCAGAATGAATTGGTGAAGGAATCTGGTGAGGTAATTCAGAAAGTAAAAGCCGACCTTGGAGATAAACCACAGGAAGCCTCTGAACTAATAAAATTCCTGAATTCTAAAAATAAGTATGAATTGCAAGAAATTGAGATAGATGACAGAACAGAGACTATCCTAGAAGTGAGGAAAGTGATTTCCAAAAGAAATCTAATGCTACAGCTTGAGGATAAATTTAAAACTTTAGAAATCACAGTGAATTTTTTTTTTGACAAGTTTGATATATTGAGGCAAAAAGGTCTGCCTAGTCCTCTAGTGATTAATGAAAAACTCATGAGACATGAGGATTATGTCAATAATTTAAGGGAAGTGGCCAAAGAAACATCCCACATTTCCTCAATGAAAGGCATTCCCATAGGCAAAGTACTCTTACAAACTCTAGAAAATTGATTTTACCTCCAGCATGAGGTAAATCATATTTTTGCAAATAAGCCTACGTTTTCTAAATATTCAAAGGCAGATGAGATTTACTCCATGTTGATGAAGATAAAAATCCCAGATGAAGAAACGTGGGAAAAGTGGTGTGATTTACTATGAAGGGTGAAAGAACATACAGGTGAAAGAAAGATAGATAAAAGGAATACATATGAAAGAACATATAAACAACATCAAGCAAAGAATCAGGGCCATATTTCAGTTAGTTGAAAGGTGTCACTATCTTTTTGCATAAGAATATTTTATTTTCCGAGAATAAATCTGAGTTATTTGACAAGATATTTTTGTAAAATTTTGTACAAATACTTCATAATTCAAAGTTTCAAGGGTCGGTCAAGTGTGGATTTTTGAATATTTTAGTAGTTGACTGATCTCTTGCCTTAGGGTTATTGTACCAATTTCTAGTCAACAGAATGAACGAGTTATAAAGAAACTTCTTTACAATATTCATTTGATGAGCTATCTCAGTGAGGTATTAAATTTTAGTTGTTCATTTTCTCTTTCTAAGTATTCCATAAAATTATATGTGTTCTGAATTTGAATGTTATAACAGGAGTTTTACTGCAAAATTTGTTTAAATATTACACTCTGCTTTTAACTGTTATACATTTCTATGTTTTCTTCTCATATCCAGTTTAGAGAATTCTTAATTGGCCTATGATCCTGATTGACTCCTTCATCCTTCTTCATTTTCTGGTTTAAGGAATTCTTAATTGCTCCTTGGTCCTCATTGAAAAATCACTTCACCATTCAGCCTTGAGATATGATATTGCTCACCTATCTTGCCTTGTAACATTTTCCTTATAATTTGATTCAGTTATGTTTCAAAGTATATTGAATCCATAACCCAATGGAAATTTGATAAGCACCTATTCATCTAAATCATTAATTTCACCAACCAACCAAAACAAATCAAAACCTAATCCAAATCA
Source organism: Pinus albicaulis (assembly GCA_034641835.2). Taxonomy (NCBI): domain Eukaryota; kingdom Viridiplantae; phylum Streptophyta; class Pinopsida; order Pinales; family Pinaceae; genus Pinus; species Pinus albicaulis. The sequence continues at coordinate 216,063,923 of CM076573.1, forward strand.
AGCATACATAACTAGCCTAAAATCTATTAAACAAACAAAGTTAAATCATATAGAGAGAGCCCACCTGAGTTTCGGAAGGCTAGATCCTAAGCTCCAAAAGTGGTTTGTGGTTACCTCAGATTTTTTTTTTTTAACGCAAGAATAACCTTTAGAAATTTCATAGTGATAACATATTGGTGACCATACTGGTGAAAAATCAGTTCCTAGTTTAAACAAATCTTAAAGGAAACAATTTGCCTCATTTTTCACATTAAGGTTTTAAAAGGTTGTTTGAATTTATCATAGAAAGTTAAAATTCTGGCTTCTAAAAGAACATATTATACTAGGGGTCATCCTGATCCACAACCTGCTACAATTGTTGATGATCCTGACAGAATTTTAAGAAAACCTAAAAAATTAGAAAGTCAAGGAAGTAGTAGTGAGTTAATCAAAGAAAATTCACTTCCTAAGGAGTTATCAAGTATACATGATATTTGATTTTATTTATCATTTGAGCATTATTTATTTCATACTAAATCTGAAAACCCAGTCCATGATATTGTAATAGACCCCAATTTTATTCAATTTATTGAATCAAAGAAGGATACTATACAACTTGATTTAGATCAAATTTGATAAAATATATAGACGAAGCCTATTTTCAATTGTCAATTGAACTAGCTACCCTAACTGGTGCTACCCCTAAGCTCACTACAGTATCTTCAGAAACTGTAAATACATCTCCATTCAGTTCCACCTCATCTATAATATCCACCACAGTTCATTCCACAAAACCATTCATACCTAAAATTCCTCTCCAACCTAACGTTTCGAGTTCATCTTCAAAAGTTTCAATTCCATCTTCAAGCACCACTGTTTTACCTCCTAGTCGAGCTAAAATCTTAGCCATGGCAGCCAGAATTTCCCCTTTGGTCTTACAGGCCCCTTTACATGCCATGCCACAAGATTACTAGAGTAAAATTTTTTAGTTCGATGGTATTGGTTAGTATACTGCTTAACAACATGTAGATAAAATGACAGACTTTTTTGAGTTACATGAAATTAATGAGGCAGATGTACAAATGAGATTATTTGCACAAACACTAGTAGGAGATGTTAAAAAATGAATTAAATCTTTACCTGCTGGCCATATTGCTGATTTAGCTTCTTTCCACTGATTGTTTATCAATAGATGGGAAAGAAAGAAAAAACCTCTACAGATATTATCTGAATATGAGAACATTAGAAGAGATCCTAATGAATCTATTCAGGATTACTATATTAGGTTTAATAATATTTACAATGAAATTCCAGTGAATACCAAACCTCCACTAGACTTAGCCCTAATTAAATTTCTAGATGGTTTTGACATTGATATGTCCTATCAGTTAGGAGAAAGAAGCCCTAAAACTTTAGAACAGATGCAGAGTAATGCAGTTAGTGTAGAAGCTATCTTACTAGCTAAAAGAGCAAGGATGGGGAATAAGAGAAGAGTTACCATTAAGGAAGAACCATCCACTTCATATGTTAAGATAGATAGTTTAGCCAAAAATGTAGAAAGACTAATGGATAGACTAGAAAACATGGAAAGAAAACCTCAGTGGGAAAATCAACAAGGTCCCCAAATTAGAAACCCCAACTTTAGGAAAAATCCTAATACTGGTAAACCAAGAGAAGTAGTACCTGATCAACAGATTAGACCACCTTTCTAGGAAAATTATGCTGAAAGTTGACCAGGAAACCCATATAAACTTGATGGGAATAAATAATGAAGATGCCATTTTTCTTACCCAGGAAGAAGCTCATGTGACTAAAATTCTACAAATTCTCCCTAGAGAAACTCATAAAGCTTCCACCACAAATATTGTAGACATCACATCATCTGCTACTCAAACCATTCCAGACAAAGAAATTGAAAACAAAACAGTTGACACAAAAACTGAATTACCAAGTGTTAATAAAGAAGACAAAGCCACACAAACCACAATTGGTAAACATGAAATGATTAAATGAGACAAAACTCAAATGCCATTCAATATCAAAGCTAAGATAGAAAAATTGAAAATACTAGTTCCTTAACAGAGCTGGTGAAAAATGACTCATACAAGGCACAAATTACTGAAACATTAAGCATAACTAAAGGTGAAGATGTTGTCAGCCTCAATGATGATCAACCTGAGTTATTATTAGGTCCTGAAGTAGATGGAAAACATCAACAAGGGGGTGTCCCTCCATTCTATATTAGCTTAAACATTCATGATAAAATCTTACATAATGCTATGTTGGATTCAGGAGCATCTCATAACTTAATTCCTAAAACAATCTTAGAAAAATTAAACTTAGACATCACTAGACCCTATAAGGACCATTTCTCCTTTGATTCTAGTCAAGTCAAATGCCTTGGCCTGATAAAATTCTATGTGTAACTCTGGTTCAGTGCCCATAAAAGAGTATCGTTATGGACATAGTAGTCACTGATATCCCTCCCAAATATGGTATGCTATTATCTCGCTCATGGGGAGAAAAATTACAGGGATCACTGCAATTAGACATGTCATATGCTACCATATCTGTGTTTGGTCAGCAAAGGAATCTATATAGAGAAACCTTGATGAAATAAATTGTAAGTAGTTCAGAAAGAACACAAAATTTCCCTATCTATTCCATGCATTCTGATCTAGACTCATTTATCTTATGTAATTAAGACAGTGACAAAGATAAAATCAGAGTTGTAGAAGAAGAACACAAAGAAGTTGATTCTGAAAATACAACAAATGAATATTTGTGGGATCTAGATTTTGATGGCTCTGTGAATAGATTAGGAGCAGGAGCTTGAGTATGGATCTACAATTTAGAAACTGATCATTCAGAAGGACATGCTTTCATATTAAATTTCAAATGCACTAATAACATGGAATAATATGAAGCATTAGTGCTAGGCCTTCAAATTGTAAGAAAGCTTAGAGCTAAAAGCGTTTCCATCATGGGAGACCTAGAAATCATCATAAAACAAGTCAAGGGAGAGTACATTGTTAATAACCCTAGACTAAGCTGTTACAGAGAAACCATCCTAGAATTAATAAGATGTTTTTTTGAGACTAACTTTGCTATCATTCCAAGAAAGAAGAACATGCAAGAACATAGCTTGGCTACTTTTTCTAGCACATGCAGGTTACCCTTTCAGCCAAATCATCAGTACATGGCTGAGGTAAGACATAGGCCAACCATACCTGATAATTTGAAGTATTGGCAGATATTTTCACAAGACTCACAAATATATGATTTTATGAATTGTGAAGGAGAATTTCAGAACTGTAATATAGAAACTGACTATACATTAGATTATACCATAAATAATGAAATAGATGTAAATGATGTAAATAAGATAGAACCAACTAGATTCACTAAAGTATAAATAGAAAAATTAGAAACAGTAGAAATTGAGGAATTAATCAATGATGAATCAAAAGTTTTAAACCTCAAAGACAACATTTTTCCTAAGGGATTAGCCCCACTAGAAGACCTATTTGACTTCATTGATGTAGCTAGAAACCTAAAATGGATCCTCTAAGGTCATATATAGAGGAGTGCAACATAGGAACAAAGGAAAATCCCAAGCTTATAAAGATATCTAAGAAATTACCTCCAGCTGAAAAGTTGAAGTACATTAGCTTGTTTAAAGAATTCCAAGATATCTTTTCCTGGAATTACGAAGACGTCAAGTCTTATGACACCAGCATTATCCAACATAAGATACCAATTAAAGAAAATCAAAAGCCCTATAAACAAAAGCTAAGGAGAATTAACCTTGTTCTTATGCCATTAATAGAGAAAGAAGTTAAAAGGATGTACGATGCTCAAATCATAACATCCATCAGATATTCTGATTGGGTCTCTAATTTAGTCCCCACTAGAAAAAAAACAAGAGAAATAAGACTCTGTGTTGATTTCAGAAACTTGAACAAAGTATCACTGAAGGATAACTATCCCCTCCCTAAAATGGACCACATTCTCCATAGGGTAGTAGGGTCATCCATAATTTCATTACTTGATGGATTTTCTTGATACAACCAAATCCTAGTCCAACTTGATGATCAAGCTAAGACTGCATTCACTACTCCCTAGGGAACTTTTATGTACTTGAAAATTCCCTTTGGACTGATGAATGTTGGAGAAAAATTCCAAAGAGCCATGGACATTGCCTTTGCAAAGGAAATCCATGACTTTTTAGTCATTTAACTGGATGATATCACAATATTTTCCAAGTCAGATAATGAACATCTAGATCATCTAAGAAGAGTATTCATAAAATCCAGAAAGTTTGGCATATCCTTAAATCCTAAAAAGTCACTTTTTGGATTAGAAGAAGGGAAACTTCTGGGACACATTATTTCAAAAGAGCGAATTAGAATTGATCCAGCTAGAATAGAAGCAATCCTGAATATCAGTCATCCTAGAAACATTAAATAATTACAAGAATTTTTAGGCAAAACAAATTTTCTTAGAAGGTTCATCTCTAACTTAGCAGAACTACTTAGAAATTTGAATAGCTTGTTAAAAAAGGATTCAATAATTAAGTGGACAGTAGAGGCTAAGTAGTCTTTTGAAGCAGTCAAAGAAGCCCTTACTAAAACACCTGTCCCCATAAGTCCTAATTTCAACAGAGATTTCATAATTTTTTCATTTGCTTCATGTTGAGATTCAACAAGATGATGAAGCTTAGTGAAAATCAGTCACCTTCACTAAGTGGGCCCATAGGCTATTTTTAGGTGTAAGTCTATTTTTAGACATGGTGATCATATTTCAAAAGTTGCAGGATGCTATTTGTGGATGGTTGGTCAAGTTGGAAAAATAGATGAAATTCTATTTTTAGAATATTGGGCGAAGTCTATTTATAGATCCTTGATCTAAAAATAGATGCATGTCGATTACTATTAGCCCTTAATAATAATCAGACTCTAAATATCAACTTATTCTCTCGGAGCACTTTATTTCAGTATACAGATTTGGAAAATCAGTGGGCTAAAGGAATTACACAATTCATAGGGTTTACTGGTGGTTCATGCATGGAGGAATCAGTTAGAACTGAAGTGGAAAAGTTATGACAGAGTTGGAAGAGTAGTTCATGGAGTTTTTATTCAGTTTAACTCAGTTATTGGAGTTAAACTCAGTTGAGCTAGTTGTATCTAGTCTAACTGAATGATACACTAGTGAGAGTGAAGTGAATTGATTAGCTAATTAATTCACAAATAATAACTCACTAATCAATTGAAAAAATACAACAGTTAACTACAGTTCATGTCAGTTCCAGTGGAGCCCCAGTGGAGAGGTAGGTGAAAGGGTGAGATGGACTATCTGTTGTGACTATAGTGATGCATTGATTGCATCACACACACACAAATTGGAGTTGCCATTGAGGATTGCGCAGTCAAGGCAAGGAAAATTTGAATTCATTCAGGGGTCTTCTTCAGCAGGGATTGTGCAGTGGAGGTGGGCTATCAGGTGGCAAGAAATCAGTGCATGGATTTGCAGATTTCTTCATGTTAGTGTGTGACGATTGATTGTACTGAGAGCTTTATGTACTAAGCTTTGTATGATATTGTTACATGATCTCCATGATACAAAATATATTATAGTTGGGGTTTTTAGCTTCAGGATTTCCCGTTAAACATATGTGTTATGTGCGATTGTTTGTATTGCTTCATGTGTTTGCAATTGATTTTAAATTTCCGCAAAATATCAACAGTGGAAGGATTTTGTATTTAGCAAGAAGATACATATTGTTAGATCAGGGGAATCTAGATATATACATGCATATGTTATATAATTTCTACACTTCAGAGCACACCATTGCAGCAGTCTTGTTGCAAAAGAATGATGAGGGCTATGAACAACCCATTGCTTTCTTTAGTAAATCTTTGAGAGATGAAACACTAAATTATAATATCATGGAAAAACAAGCTCTTGCTTTAGTGAAAGCCATGAAATATTTCAGAGTATATATTCTATACTCTCACATAATATAAAATGTACCAAATTCAGTTGTTAAGGACATTCTAACTTAGAATGGACCTGATGGAAAGAGAGGCAAATGGATTGCCACAATACTAGAATATGACATTGAGATTAAACCTACAAAATTGATTAAAGGAAAAAGTTTAGCCAAACTCATTGCTGAATTGAATTGTCAGGCCTTAGACATAAATTTCATTGCTTCCCTAGATGATCAGGAAGAGACGACGACTCCACAAATAAATGAAGCTTTCATAGATTCACCCTGGTATGAAAACCTTATATTTGTTTTGCTCAAATTACAAGCTCCTCTTGGTTTATCTAGAACTAAAAGTAGATTCTTAAAAATGAAAGCAATGAAATATTGTATCTTAGATAATGTTTTGTTTTGGAAAGATCATGGTGGCATCCTGTTAAATTTTTTATTAAAAGATGAAGCTGACAAAGTCACGCAGGAATTTCATGTAGGAGATTGTGGAGGACACCTATATTGGAAAAAAACTGCGAACAAAATTTTGAGGGCGGGTTTTTACTGCCTCACTCTTTTTTCAGATGTTTGAAAGAATGTGACCTCCTGTCACAAATGCCAAATATTTGAAGGGAAGAAGAAAATATTACCATTACCCCTCAAACCTATCTCAATAGAAATGCCATTTCAACAATGAGGTTTAGACTTCATTGGTGAAATTCACCCACCCTCCTCTGCCAACATAAATGGATATTGATAACCACCGATTACTTTACCAAGTGGATAGAAGCCATCCCTTCTAGAAAAGCCACAAAATTTGTTAATATTTCATTTCTTGAGAACAAAATCCTTTCTAGATTTGGATGCTCACAAAATCTCATTACTGATAATGCTGCTACCTTCAAATCTAATAAAATGATAGATTTTTGTAACCGATACCATATCACCCTAGGCCATTCCACTGCCTATTACCCTCAAGGTAATGGACTAGCAGAGTATTCAAACAAAAGCCTAGTCAACATCATCAAGAAGTTGTTAGAGGATAACAAGAAAACCTGGAATAAAAAGTTGGTCAACGCACTATGGGCAGACAGACTAACTACTAAGAAATCTATTGGTACCTCTCCCTATCAATTAGTATATGGGATGGATGCTGTTTTTCCATCTTCATTAGGAGTTCCAATGATGAAAATGATTCAAGAGCTGCAAGTAGAACCAAATGACATCCAAAGGAGGATAAATCAAACAATTCATTTGCAACAAACCAGGGAAGAAGTTTATATCAAAGCCCAAGTAATTCAAGACAAAATCAAGAAGATATTTGATAAGAAAACTAAAGCAGATGATTTCTTTATAGGTGATCGAGTACTCAAATGGGATTCCAAAAGGGAAAAAAAAGGAAAACATGGGAAATTTGACTTTCTCTGGAAGGGCCCATACATTATTTATGGTTACAGAGGTAACAATGCATTTTTTTTTAAAGAATTAAATGGAATAGACTTACCAGGTGGACCAGTTAATGGTCGAATGCTAAAGCACTATTTTCATTAGAATAACGAGTAGTTAATTTTATTGTATTTTACTCATTTTAAATACCATAGCAAAGTTTAGATTGGAGTGGATGATTATCTTCTAAAGTTGAAGCTTGAAGAGGAAACCTTGAAGCTTTAAAAGATATAACATCATATGTTTGAATAAAGGAGATCACAGAAAGCAGTTCCAAGCAAAGAAAAGCCAAAGTTCCAAGGCCACTGATCATGAAGTTCTTGACATCTCACAAGGAGATGCCATCCCCAAGTGGAGCCACTGTTAGGGGCCTATAATAATAGGGATCATAATTTTGAATTGGCTATGTTTAGTCTTGTAATATTGTACATACCTTTGCATTTCTGCAAATGTTTTCCATATTGAAAAATGAAAAGAGGGTATGTTCTAAAATAATAATCAAAGGACCAAAATAAAGAAAGATAAAAAGATATAAAATATGAACCTCATAAAAAGAAACTAAAATAAATTCTGAAATTGTTTCACTGTTGCGTAACCAGCTCCAAAAAGAGAAGAAAAGAGATATCAACGCCTTAGAAATGAGCCACTTCGAGGGGGAAACCTCCAATACATTACATAAATGAACAATTCTTGGATGATACAAATGAACAAAACCTCCTTCTATATATAGGAGTCCATGGGGCCACAATATAATCCTAGTGGGGCCACAATGTAATCCTAGCCGACCTAACAATAATAATGTAAGGGCACAATAATAACAATATGGGGGTTGCAGGGGTACAATAATAACAATAAGGGGGGCTACACTAACATAATAAGGGGCTACACTATTAATATAGGGACTTAACATGCCCCTCTCCTTCAAACAAGTGTTGTCCTCAACGCTTGATTATTTCTCGATGCTTCTGTATAAAATTCTCATCCTCCCATGTGAAATATTCTACAGGAAAGTTCTTCCACTTGCTGAGATACTCTGAAATTGATCGTACTTGTCGAGTTCTTGTTTCTATGACTGCTTCATAACTTCTTTCGATGTGATGTTGATCTTCCTGTTGTTTCATTAGATTCTGCACGAAAGTTGGGTTATCCTTTGAGAGTTGGAGAACTTGTTGTTGATGCTCGCTGTGATCTTCCACTAATTTATCATCCATATTAGCTATTATTTGATCCTTCAAAACATCAAACTTAGCCTCCATTTCTTCTTTTAAAACATCTATTTCATCTTCGATTGCTCTTCGTAAGATTGAAACTTGTTGCACTTGGTACCGTAATTTTGATATCTCATACTGCAACTCTTCCTCTTCATGCGTCATAGTATAGCTTTTTGAGGGCTTAATGGGTGTTGAATTATTTTTAGGAGGCATTTCAGAATGCAATACTGAAATATATGCTCAATAGGCCCTTGGAATCACTTCAAACTGATTTTTCAAATAAGATTTATGCAATTCGGTCAAAACAATACACACCTTTTACTTGCTTTGAGGAGCTCGATATTTAAATTGTATTATCTTTGTGATTGCGGATCTTCAATATCTGAAATTTAGCACTGAAGTAGCCCTCTTAATTCTCCTTTGAATGTCACAGGTCTGACCTGATTTGGATTCTCCAAGACAAAGTTGTGTCCAATCTCCCACAATGACCTAATTATGGACTGGTTCAGGAGTGCGAACTTGTACGACTTGCCACGCGTCACTGTTTTGTCCTTTGTCTCTGAAATTGATATCCAAAAAACTACAGTCTGTGTACTTGTGACCAGTTTTTACGGCACTCCAATCTGATGCCCAGAGAGAGAGTTATTGAAATTTTTCCACGACCACCTCTTTGAGATGAAATTTAGGAGCCTGAAAAAGCACTACCTTCCACAGATCATATCTCCAAAAATATTGTGAACCAAGCTCTGAAATTTTTTGACGACTTTCCTCAGGATTTTAGCTTCACACCATATGAATTTTAGATTCTGAACCTTCGTAGCAAAAATTTTATAGCGCAAATGCCATGATGACCTATTTAGGAGCCTGAAAAAGGACCTGACTTCCACAGATCATATTTCCGAAAATATTGCGAACCAAATTCTTAAATTTTTATACAAGATTCCTTAAGATTTTGGCTTCGCACCCTAAAAATTTTAGCTTTTGAAACTTTGTAGAAAAAAAAGTTATAGCGAAAATGCCACGATGACCTGTTTGGAGCAGCGAAACCCTAGAATCCCAAAGCTCTGATACCAAATGTTGCGTAACCAGCTCCAAAAAGAGAAGAAAAGAGATATCAATGCCTTAGAAATGAGCCACTTCGAGGGGGCAACCTCCAATACATTACATAAATGAACAATTCTTGGATGATACAAATGAACAAAACCTCCTTCTATATATAGGAGTCCATGGGGCACCAATATAATCCTAGTGGGCCACAATGTAATCCTAGCCGACCTAACAATAATAATGTAAGGGCAAAATAATAACAATATGGGGGTTACAAGGGTACAATAATAAAAATAAGGGGGGTTACACTAACATAATAAGGGGCTATCCTATTAATATAGGGACTTAACATTCACATTCAAATGCCACTACTCTTAGCTTACTTTACTTTTGCAGATAAATTGTGTGCAATTTGTTCAAAATGCCACAAATTCATGATGATCATACAATCTAATCTTGATCATTCATGCCTTTAAATTCAATGTTATGATAGTTAGTGAATAAAGATCTGACCAAACCATTTAATCTTGGTAGATCAATATTTAGGTAGAGAATAAAAATGAGCTCATAAGTTTAATCTGAGCCATTGGAAGATATAAGGTTAGAAATAAGTTAGTTTTCTTATCAAAAGAAATTAAAAGGGTCAACAAGCTTAAATGCACCCAATAAAATAAAGAATAAATGTTAGGATAAATAAAAGGGTAGGTAGAATACTTTTCAAAAGTTTTATAAGCATCATTATGCTTATCCTTAAAAAAAAACACCTTTCTAACCCTTTCCCCTTACTAAAAATCCCTTTCTCCTTTGAAAATACCTTCCCCTTGCTAAATACCCTTTTCCCTCCTAAAAACCATTTCCCTTGCTAAAAACCCCCTTCCCCCCTTGATTAAACTTTATGTTTCCATAAAAACATAAAAACCCACTTTTCAATAGTTTAACGAGTGAAATAAATAATCAGGACCCAGTTTGAATTAGCCCCCCCGCCTAATATATTTCACAAACTCCACATATATATTTCTCAACCCACTTTAATTTAACCCTCCACTAATCTATTTCCCAACCCCACCTATTTGAGAGTGTGCAGCTTTCACAAGCCATTCGATCACCCTCGATCAGATCGAATGCCCTACAATGAATTTTTCACCCCCCGACGTCTGATATTTAAAACCAAGGGGGGTGGTGCGAAATGGGTCGTTTTATCCACCCGCTCCCTTGCCACGCATTGCCTCCAGGTTTTATCGCACCCCTCCATTCCCAAACCACCAAACCTCCCTTCAGCATGAGATAAACCACCTGCGCCATGAGATAAACCGCCAAGTTAAAAAAAATAAAACCTCGCCCTATTGTGTTATTTTCCTATTTTCTGTTGATTTGTGAAAGAAACTGAAAAATCCATTTCCAACCAGAATTGAAGCCTACCGCTATACAGACCCCTTCCACGACCAAAGCGCCATTACTCCAGGTAAGTTTGAGTAACCACCTTCATCAATTAAGCACAAAAATTGATAATAGAATTGAATCAATGGCTTCTAAAAACATTCAGACAGTAAACCCTCTACAACCACCCCTGATAGATGTCGACAACACTCCTTTGGCCGATAAAGAATTTAAAATAAATGACACTTTGATTGATAGAAACCTTTTGGAGCTTCATTGCTGGAGCCATGAAAATTTGTTGATCAGGAAGATGATATTCATCTGTGGGACTCTAAATTGCCCAAATACACATTTCCATAGACCTACCAATTCCCCGAAGTCATCAGACTGTGCCAACTCATCTATTTTCCAAATGAAATATCAATAGTCACCCCTGACCAAGAAATCCTAATTACAATCACTGCTCAATCGATTAATAAAATGCTGCAAATTCAATCACAACCAGAGGGAATGCCTTTCTCCATTGAGACACTTGCTGAGCTTTACCTAAAGCTAGATTTTCGTAAAAGGTCTAAAATATTTCAGACTTTCCTCCCTAAATCAACTCAATTTCCTAAGAACAACCCACCATACTCTACTACCATGTTCCCAGAAAGAACAAAATAGATTGTGACCATGCTGTCATCTATTTTTGGATATTTCACTAATGAGCATGTAGATGAATCCATCCTTGGTTTCCTCTCTATCTTTTTCCCAGGTCAACCTCCAGTTATAACTTTCAACTTTGCTCAATTCCTAGCAGATGCCATGCATGATCAATTGATCAAATGGAAAAAAGAAGGAGTGTTAAAATACTCCTCAGTATTGTTTCATTTGTTCATATATTTTCAATCAGAAAGGTTTGCAGTCAACCTACAAAAAATGGACACAGAGGGTAATCCCCAGTCTGTTATCTTCTCGACATCCTTGATAAAAAAGGATTCCACTGAATTTAGTTTCAAAGACTTTATTGATTATTTTGTATACCCAGTGGTTGATATGCTTAGCAATAGAATTCAACGCAGAATGAGTGATGAAATAAAAAAGGTTCTACAGTTATCAGATCAGAGCAAGACAGGAGACTCGTATTTATGCCAGAATAAAACATAAATCAGAGTGTATGGAAGCCAACTAGTCCCTTAAAATCTTCCCAAATACCTCCAAATGAGGTTATTTTCATTAGGGTATATGAGACAGATTTTGAATTCTAATGAAGTAAACTTCCTTTCCGCCAAAAAGAAAACTTATTTCAAGGTAAAAAACCAACTAGGGCCCTTTGTATGCAATAGTAGGAATGATGGAAAGGAAGCAGACAAATGCTTACAAGAGCTAAAGTTCAAAAAAAACTCCAAATGGTCATATGACCCCTTGGGTGTCATAAGAAAATTAAGAATTAAGTTTAAACTAATCCCTTTCATCCATGAATTTAAGCCTAAGATAGAGAAATATTCCAATCAGTCTGAGTGGTTGGAAAATACTCTTAATGAGATGGAGAAGCATCTTGATACTAGTTCCATCCTACTTACTCCAGACCCACATGATAGAAATTCAAAAATGTCTAGATAATAAGGCTCATATTCATCATAAGCTACATATGATAATAAATTCAAGCTTATGTACAAAAATAAAACAAAATTAAGGGCCAGTAATAGAGTAGGAAGAAACAATTGAAATAGATACATAAATTGTTATCAGGGATGATGCACCTACACCACATACAGAAGAAACATGTCTGCCATCATCTTCCAAGGTAGAAATCATTCAAAAGCAGAATAGTGCAAAGATTTAAACATTCAGTAAGCCAGTTGAGAAGGAAAAAGATATCATGGAGAAATATAAAGAGATTAAAATTAAAAATGAAGCATTCAAGGCTGTTACATATGCACAATACTGGAAGTAGACTTCCAGTGATCAGAGTAGTTTGCTTTCATCTTTTGACCTCAGGACAAAGAAAATGCATATGACATTCCTACAGCCGAAAGTACAGGCCCCAAAACTTTAGAAGACTATAAAAAGACAAGATTTGAAGTTCCTGCCAAGGACGTGCATCCACTTGAACAATTTGAATTCCACAAGCAGGTAGGAGAAATGATATATTCAACCATGACACATAAATCTAAATGTCCATAAGTTTCAAAACTCTCTAGCAAATGTAAGGTCATAGTTATAGATATAGAGAGACTCATCAAAAGCAAAAGACAACAGGATTAAGTCACTAGAAGAGTTGGTAATTGAAATTGGCTATAATCCAACTGACATCAAAGCAGCAGAAGAACTTATAAAGAAGAAAAATGTAGACATAGCTGCACTGAAGAAACAATAAAAACTACCAACTATTGAGCATCCACAAACCAAGGAGGTTTTGGAGACAAACAATCAAAAGGATGAAATGATGAATTTAATAATTCAGTTGACAGCTCAACTAAAGGAAATGGAGACAGAGATGGATAAAATTGTACAAGAAATACAATTTAACATGAAAGCAGTTCCCATTAATTCTATTCCTGTAGCATCTACATTAGTACCAGTATCTACATTAGCACCAACATCTACATCAACACCAATATCAACAATACCAATAGCCCATCCCACTGATGAGTCCAACAAATTAATCAAAGCAATGGAAGATATGTCTATTCACACTACGAAGATTAATAAACTTAAGGAACAGGTAAAGAGCTTAGAGGATGAAAATAAATTGGTAGCAGTAAGGTATTAAGCTGAAGTAAAAAAAGAAAATAGACTGACAGACATAATCCACAAGCTAGGAAAGGAGTTGTCATTAATAGCGCCTTTAGCCCAAGCAAAACAACAATTGTGGGCCAATATCATTAACTCAGTTAATGATATTTGGCCTTCTATACAGATTATATTTGAGCATAATGACTTAGTGAAGGAAGTTGGTAAGGCAATTCAAAAAGTAAAAGTCGACCTTGGGGATAAACCATAGGAAGCCTTTGAACTAATCAAATTCCTGAATTCTAAAAATAAGTATGAATTGGAAGAACTCGAGATAGATGACATAACAAAGACTATCCTAGAAGTGAAGAAATTTATTTCCAAAAGAAATATAATGCTATAACTTGAGGAGAAAGGTAAAACTTTAGAACTCACAATGAAAAGGTTTCTTGACAAGTTTGATATATTGAGACATAAAGTTCTTCCTAGTCCTCTAGTGATCAATGAAAAACTCATGAGACATGAGGATTATGTCAATAAGTTAAGGTAAGTGGCCAAAGAAACATCCCACATTTCCTCAATGAAGGCCATTCCCACAGGAAAATTACTCTTACAAACTCTAGAAAAATTCTTTTACCTCCAGCATGAGGCAAATCATATGTTTGTAAATAAGCCTACGTTTTCCAAATATTCAGAGGAAGATGATATTTACCGCAGGATGATGAAGATCAAAATCCCAGATGAAGAAACGTGGGAAAAGTGGTGTGATTTACTATGAAGGGTGAAAGAACATACAGGTGAAAGAAAGATAGATAAAAGAAAGACAGATGAAAGAACATATAGACAACAACAAGAAAATAATCAGGGCTATATTTCAGTCAGTTGAAAGGTGTCACTATCTTTTTTCATAAAGATATTTTATTTTCCTAGAATAAATCCTAGTTAGTTGACATGATTTTTAATTTTTTTTTTGTATAAATACTTCATAATTCAAAGTATGAAGGGTCGGTCAAGTGTGGATTTTCGAATATTTCAATAGCTAACTGATCTCTTGCCTGAGGGTTATTGTACAAATTTCCAGTCAACAGACTGAACGAGTTATAAAGAAACTTCTTTATAGGATTCATGTGATGAGCTATCTCAGTGAAGTATAAAATTTCAATTGTTCATGTTCTCTTTCTAAGTATTCCATAAACTTATATGTGTTCTGAATTTGAATGTTATAACAGGAGTTTTACTGTAGAATTTGTTTAAATATTACACTTTGCTTTTAACTGTTACACATTTCTATGTTTTCTTCTGATATCTGGTTTAGAGAATTCTTAATTGCTCTCTGATCTCGATTGAAATCACTTCACCATTTAGCCTTGAGATCTAATATTGCTCACCTATCTTGTCGTGTAACATTTTCCTTATAATTTGATTCAGTTCTGTTTCA
The DNA here is from genome assembly GCA_034641835.2 of Pinus albicaulis. Taxonomy (NCBI): domain Eukaryota; kingdom Viridiplantae; phylum Streptophyta; class Pinopsida; order Pinales; family Pinaceae; genus Pinus; species Pinus albicaulis. Next base: position 216,079,119 of record CM076573.1, read on the forward strand.
AAGCATATTGACTCCACAGCCCAATGGAAAATTAATAAGCACCTATTCATTTAAATCATTAATTTCACCAACCAACCAAAACCAATCAAAACCCAATCCAAATTAAGCGTACATAACTAGTCTAAAATCTATTAAACAAACAAAGTTAAATCATATAGAGAGAGTCCTCTCTGAGTTTAGAAAGGCTAGATCCTAAGATCCAAAAGTGGTTTGTAGTTACCTCTGATATTTCTTTTTAATTCAAGAACAACCTTTGGAAATTTCGAAGTGATAACACCTACAATTCATAGGAAAATTAAGCAATGTGATGCTTGTATTATAGGAAAGCATAGCAAACAATCCTTTCATGATTCACATTCCAGAGCACAGAAAAATTGAGCTTATTCATTTAGATATATGTGGCCCCATGCTTGTTCCTTCTGCAAATGGAAAAAAATATATGATAAAATTTATAGATGATTACACCAAAATGTTTTGGGTTTAATTATTGAAGAACAAATCTGATGCTTTTCAAACATTCAAGAATTTTGAAGCGAACAAAGTTCCTTCTCAAGTTAAAATACTCCAGAATACTTCGAATACAAAGATATCCATGAGGATACAAATATTATATTAGATGTAGGATGAATGAGATGTGAGATTAGATGATTGAGAATTACAAATGAGGCCTGCTTATATACATAGGCAGGTGCCTCTTCATGAAAGGTCATGTCTTATCAGACATGGCCTTTCAACCTAATTACTAATTAACTAATTAATCATTATTTACATTATTTTATTCATTAAATTGCCTTCCTCCTCAAAATCTTTGTCCTCAAATATTGTTGATGAAAGGCCTCAATTTATTTTCCTGATACGAACATATTCTCATCTCAAGGTAGTCATCCTTGTCGGTAGAAGATAATATGATCCTCTAAGTGACAAACAAAACTGTCGCACTGAGAATGGATCGGACCATCCTAAATCAATATTTTGTGGAATCTTACAATGACTGGCAACTTGTGACGACTTGTTATCACATGAATGGATTGCACCAACATTAGTATTCTTCAGAATATCAGCTTGTTGATTCTGTTCTGATTACGTAGCTTGGTCGAGTCGTTTTCTCCCGTGATTTGGATGTCGATAGGGAACTTTTTTGTTTGACTTCTTTGATTTTCTTCTGGCAAGGATGTTATTGAGTTGGTTACAGAACCTTCACTTAGAATGTTCCTTGTCTGAACTGCAACATCTAATTTTATATTTTCTGAACCTTGCTTCTCTTCTTCTTGAGTTGCGACATTTACTGGATAAATGTTTGTTTTTTCAACTTGAATTTCTATATTTGAAGGTTTCGATGATTCCTTTTCGACAAATTGTTGTATCTTTTTTTCTAATGACTTCTTGTCCTTCTTTAGATTTTTAATTTGCCTTAGTAATTTTTCGTTGTGGTCCTTGAGGCAAGCAACTTCTTCATTCTTGTTAGTGGTGATTTTTTTAACTTCTCTTTGAAAATTTTGTATTGCTTTTTTACTTTTTGGAAGAACTACTCTTGAAATAACTAATATGTCTTCCGGTGTTACTGAATTTGGCTTCATTGTGACATCTTGTAATGTTTTATTTTTCTTTTTGTAAGAAAATGTCAAAAAATTATTTTTCATATTAAGGATGAATGACCCTAGTGATTCCATCCAGTGAGAACCCAAAATTATATCACTATCGTTATAAAATAAGGTTTTAACGGTAAATTGCGAGACAAAGGAATACTCCCCAATACTTAAGTGTAGATTCCTTATGTCGTATTGTTTGTCATTTGCGTTAATTGAACGTGTTTCAATTATATTTGATCAAGGATCACTAATTGGTTAGCACATTCAGTACTAACATAATTATTCTTTTGAGTAAGATCGATAGATATGAGAACTTCCTTTCCCGAAAGTGACCCTTTGATTTTAATTAGCGCATGTACATACATACTATAAATTTTAGGAAATCTTCCATCTTTCCTTTCCGAATTGGACTCCATTTGCATTTATTGAGGTGAAATTAGGGTTTTTAAAGTAAATAATTCTAATCTTTATAATAAAATATTACTCCCTTTTTTTTTTCTTTAATAAACCTCTTTTTTTTTTATAACTTAATTAATTAATTAAATAAATTTAATTAATTAATATTTTTTTTTTCTTTTATAAATTTGAATAAGCCTCTATTTTTTAATATTCTTTTTAATATACAAAAATCCCCTTTATATATATATATATATATATATATATATATATATATATTGGCTTTTATTTTTACTAGTTCTTTCAAATGTAACTTCAAACTTATTTCCACGTAATAATATCCCTTGCTTCAATTAATACTTTTTAACCCTTTAATACTCTTTTGAAAATTCATCGACTCTTTAACAGGGAAAATTTTAGGGGCTAATATTCGTAGGTGGGCTAATTTTCCATGCTTTTTCCAAAAAAAATATTTGCGAATTTCCATTTTTTTGAAAATTGATTCACCAAAATTTTATAGTATAAAATTATTTTACTAGAAAAATCGCCAAATTTTCATATATACTAATATAAAGTAATCATAAACCTAAATATTTTTACAAAAATATCATCAAAAATTTTACAATTCACATATTGGGGACAAGTAAGATTCGCCAATATTTTAAACTTTAAGATAAACTCCCATCCTTAAAATTTTCCCTGCTCTTTAAAATAAATAAAACCACTTTAATTTTTCCTTAAACTTTTAACTCGTCACTGTTTACCCTTTGACAAGTGACCCGTACTTTTTAATTATATGAATTTACCATTTATCAACCACTAAGGGGTGCGTTCAATAGTTTTGAACTATTTTGACTATTTAATCCTTTTCAACATGGGAATGAAGAGAAGCGACCATACAAATTAAATTAATGGCCACTTGTGATGCAGTATGGTCCAGAATAAAGTTAATGTTATTACAAGTTCTTGTTCTGTCACCTCAATCCCTTTGTGGATTTTATATAAGGATTGAAACACAGTTTGTACAATTGGTTATGTTCGAAATTTGTTGCACGTGGTTGAATGAAATGAAATATATGTTTGCTCACATGAACGATTTTGTAGAAATAACATTCGATAGTGGTATACAATTCGAGTGGTGGATTGTCGAGTTCGTAGTGGTGAAAATGTGTGTAGGTTGGGAGGAGAGAAAGGTCTGGTGTTGCGATGTGCGGCGGCAAACTAATGTGTGGCCTAATTAGCAGTAACGTGTAGAGTGTGCTCGATCGGGTGCACTGAAAAGGTTCGGATGGTGGCTATTAGACGTCGGGCGACGGATACTGTACGGGAAATTGCGGAAGCTGTGTGTGGAATGGTTAGGTGTTGGTGTGAGGAGCATAATGTTGATGTGGATTGTGGCTAGATGGTGTCGACAACCAGGTACGTTGTTCTCTGTTTTTTTTTTTTTAATAAATATATTATACTTCCTTTTTTTAAACTCTTTTATTTCCTTTATATATACTTTTTTTGTATTTTTGTTTTAATGTCTTTACTCTTTTTATTTTATATATATATATATATATATATATATATTTTAAATTTTTATTATTATGACCAAAGGCCTACTAGTGAAGATGGTGAAGATGGAGAAACTCCAACACTGATAGCGAAACGCTTCAACGACAACAATGTTGACGAATTTAATGGTCAAGGACCTGAATCAGAGAGCGTGGCTCTATGTAGCGGTGAGTGGCTAGAAGATCAAACTGCTTTAATACCAAATGAAGCGAACAAAGTTCCTTCTCAAGTTAAAATACTCCAGAATAATTGGAATACAAAGATATCCATGAGGATACAAATATTATATTAGATGTAAGATGAATGAGATGTGAGATTAGATGATTGAGAATTACAAATGAGGCCTGCTTATATACCTAGGCAGGTGCCCCTTCACGAAAGGTCATGTCTTATCAGACATGGCCTTTCAACCTAATTAATAATTAACTAATTAATCATTATATACATTATTTTATTCATTACAAATTTTCATGAATGGATTGAAAATGATCCACAAATTCATATTGGCTCTTTGCGCACTGATAATGGAAAATAATACACATCAAATGAATTTGAAAACTATCTTCGCCAACATGGGATCAAACTTCAAACAACCGTGCCCTATAATCCCCAATAGAACGATATAGCTGAGAGAATGACTAGGGAAATTTTAAATATGGTTCGCTCCATGATGTTTTTCAGGAATTTCAAATTGATGTTTTGGGCTGATGCAGTTCTATGTCTTGTGTACAAAAAGAATACGTGTCCTTATAATGTAATTAGAAATAAAAATCCTTACGAAATGTGGCATGGCCACATTCCTTCATTAAAGAATTTCAGGGTCTTTGGTTCTATCTGTTATGCTTTGATACCTAAGGAAAAAAGAATTAAAATTGGTGCTAGAAGTCGAAAATGTATCTTCTTGGGGTATTCCAATACCTCCAAAGGATATAGTCTCTATGATGAAGTCAATAAGAAGTTTGTAGTATCTAGATATGTCATATTCCTTGAACCTTCCAAGGCTGAAAACTTTGTTGAGTGACAACTTGATTGCTTTCATAGATTCACACATGCAAAGTCATTTCAAGAATTTGATAATCAGTTTCCACATCTTGAAGGGGGGATTCCTACACTGAATCAATATGTGGAATCATCTTTTGAAGCACTCTCTCCCCCACATGAAGAACCAACCATGGATGAAACCTTGAATGATGTGATTGACATTATTGGGACACTAAATCTTGATTCAATCCCAACTCAGTAAAATGAGCAGCCTGGGCCATCTCAGAAAGGACCCCCAAAATGGTTGACAAAGAATCTAGAAAATGTTCGTACTGATGAGGTTGGAAAGACAAGAACAAGAAGTTACATCAGGAAAAATGGAGGTGATGTAGATGATTCCGATTCACCTGTTTATATGGATGTTGTTGAGATTGCAACAAGATGATGAGCTTAGTGGAAAGGAGCCACCTTCACTAAGTGGGCCCGCAGGGTATTTTTGGCGCAAAGTTTATTTTTAGACATATGGATCATGTTCTATGAGTTGTAGGATGCTATTTGTGGATGGTTGGTCAAGTTGGGAAAAATAGATGGACTTCTATTTTTAGACATACTGGGTGGAATCTATTTTTAGATTTCCAATCTAAAAATAGATATGTCGAATATTATTAGCTCTTAATAATATTTGGACTCTAAACATTATCTTATCCTCTTGGAGAACTTCAGTTTGATGCCTGGATGTGGCACATGCAGCTGACAGAAGGAATTACGCTATTCCTAGGGTTTAGTGGAGCTATTGCATGGTTGACTTCAGTTAGAACTCATGTGACAGAGTTTGGTGGAGTTGATTGAGGAAGTTAATGGAGTTGTGTTCAGTTTAACTTAGTTGAGCTAGTTGTATCTAGTCTAACTGATTGATACAATTAGTGAGAGTGGTGTGAATTAATTATTAATTAATTCAATAATTATTAACTCATAAATCAACTATAGAATACATCAGTTAACTGCGGTGCATGGACAGTTTCAGTGGAGACCAGTGAAGAGGTAGGTGAAAGAGCAAGTGTGACTATCAGTTGTGACTATACTGGTGCATGAGAATTGCACACAAATTGATTGAGAAGCCAATGAGGATTGCGCAGTACATACCAGTGGGATTTGAACCTGGATCTAGTAATTATCCATATTGGATTGCGCAGTAGAGGCTGGCTAACAGGTGGAGCAGATTGGAGCATGTGTTTTGTATGATCTGAGCTTGTGTAGTGTGTAACAATTGGAGATTGTACTGAGAGCTTGTGAGAAGTTTGTACAATGATTGTTACATGATCTCTATCATTATAATATATAGATAGTTGGGGGTTTTCAGCTTTAAGCTTTCCCATAAATACTGTGTTTATATGTGTGATTGTTTATGGTTTTAATGTGCGCATGCGATTGTTTAATTTCTGAAAATTGATGATCAATAGTAGAAGAGGTTATGTATTATGCATGAAGCTCAAATAGTGCGTGATCAGGATAATCTCGATGAATAATTTAACAATTATTCAAATTTCTACAGATGTTTCTTATAATTGTGAATTGAATTTGTCTACAGATCTTGAACCAACTTCCTTCAAAGAAGCCGCTTCTCATGATGAATGGAATAAAGCGATGCAAAAGGAGTATAATGCATTGATAAATAATGACAGTTGGAAGCTGGTTGATCCTCCATCGGGAACCAAACCAATTGGCCGCAAGTGGGTCTACAAGAACAAGTAAAAAGCGAATGGTTCACTTGACAAGCATAAATGCAGACTTGTGGCAAACGGTTTTGCACAGAAAGAATGTGTCAATTATGAGGAAAATTTCCCTCCCACAGCAAAATGGGCTACCATATGGACACTCTTTGCCTTAGCAAGCTCAGTATGGTTGGAAAGTCCATCAGATGGATGTAAAAATTTATTTTCTAAATGGATATCTAAAGGAGAAGGGTTTTATGTCCCAAACAGAAGAATTTGTTGTGAAGGGCCAAGAAAAAAAAGTATGCAAGATTATAAAATATTTGTATGGCCTCAAGAAAGAACCGTGAGCTTGGTATGAGAAGTTAACTGAGCATATTCTGAAACCTAACTTCAAACATTTTGACCTTGATGATGTATCTTTGTTTGTAAAGAAATTTGGAAAAACAATTGTATATCTTGTGGTGTATGTCGATGATCCTTTGATCACAGGGAACAAGGAGAGTTATATTGCATACATAAAGAAGGAATTGAAGAAAGGTTTTGAAATGACTGATTTGGGCTATGTTCACTACTATATTGGTATTGAAGTGACTCATCATCCTAAATTTATATTCCTTTCTAAAAAGAAGTGCATTGGAGATCTATTGAACAAGTTTGGCATGACTGAATGCAATCCTTTGACCACTTCAATGGAACAAAAATTGAAGCTCACATCCATTGAAGGGAAAGAATATGAGGATGAAATGAAGTATAGACAGCTTGTAGGAAGTCTCATCTACCTGACTACTACTAGACCATGCATCTTATTTGCTATTGGAATCCTCTCCAGGTTTATGCAAAAACCTTGTGAAGGAAATTGGTCTGCTGCAAAAAGAGTTCTAAAGTACATGAATGGGACTCAAGACTTTGGACTAAAATATACACAGGTGGGCGACTTCAGCTTGATTGGATACTTTGATTCAGACTTTGATGAAGACAAAGAAACTGGGGTATCTACTTCAGGTTATACTATGAGTCCTAGATTAGGAGCTGTCTCCTGAAGATCACACAAAACAGTCAATTCCAATAGATTCCAGAACTGAGGCAGAATATGTGGTAGCAGCTGAAGCGACAAAGGAAATTTTGTGGCTCAGGAAAATCCTAAAATATTTGCAGATGAAACAAATGCATTCAACTCCACTCATGATTGACAACACTTCTGAAATAAATTTGGCCAAGAACCCAAAGTTCCATGATCGAACAAAGCACATCAATACAAAATACCATCTCATTTGACATCATGTTGAGGCCAAAAAAAATCCATCTACGACATTGTTCCACAAATGAGTAGATTGTAGAAATCTTCACCAAAGTGATTGGAAGAGAAAAGTTTGAAAATTCAGAATGATGCTTGGACTCACCAACATCCCTTCATATTAAGGGGTGGAATGTTGACACCTAATCTTAAGAGATTGGGCGAAATTGAACATTAATGTAAAATAGGAAATAAGGAAGTATAAGAGACATTGGGAAATGAATCCCAATAGTCTCCCCTCCATGTATATATTCATAGGCAGCCTCAATCAATTCGTACAAGTTTTTTTGTGGAGTACCTTCCTGGCCTGACATATAATAACAAAATATTAACTTATTCCCATTTTCAAACCCTAAATTAATTTATATAAATATTAATATCTTCACTACAACATATAATAGTTTAGTTTCAATTAAAAATACTCTGAAAAACTTAAAAAATAAATCGTGGAAATTTCATTTAGTTTTTGTTTGTCTATGGCTTTCTTTGTCGTGATTTTTTTCTTTAATTATCTCTAGTTGTCACTTATCGAAGCTTTAACAAATTTGACTTTGATGTTTTTCAAATGCTCTATTAATAAGAAATTTAGTTTTGTAAAAGTGTTTGAAATTGAAAATGGTATATTATCAATATTTTAAAGTTATTGATGTATAAAATTTCTTTTGGTGATAATCACATTCAAAAAAATTTTGTCGACACGTTTCGAACCAGCCAGTGTGGTTCATCATCAGGACAAGATGAGAAATCTGATCAGTTAACCAATTTAAATAGATAGAAGGACGATCTAACTTGCTGTTGTAAAACGGTTAGTTTGACTTAGATAAGAAATTTAAAAATTGAATTTATTAACAAATATTATTAATATTATTATTTTATTAATTTTATTTGTTAATTTATTTATTTATTATTATTTTTAATCTTTGACTAATTAATTTAAAAATAAATTTATTAGTAGTTGTATATAATTATACTTATTAATATTTATTTTTACTTAATAAGAAAATTTAAAAGGATAAATCCTAATTATTAGATATTTCAATACATTAAAAAAAATAAAAATAAAAAACAAACAAACAATCAATCAATCAATGTTATAATTAGAAAGAATGACATAATTTCAATATATATATATATATATATATATATATATATATATATATATATATATATATAAGGGAAGCCTTAAGTTAAGGGAAGCTTTAGAAATTGAAAAGAGACTGGTAAACCTTAACATGGATGATGGCTGGAGTGTTAGCAGATGTTGGATTCCTGCCCTTCACTCTTAGTTGTTGTTTTTGCCCGCCCGATTCTCCCTCTTGTTCGTTTGCCTCTTCTTAACCTGCCTCTCCTTATTTATTTATAATTTCATTATATATATATATATATATATATATATATATATATATATATATATATATATATATATATATATATATATATAATTTATTTTATTTTTGTTTTTTATTTATTTCATTTTATTATTATTATCATTATTATTCTATTTTTCTAATATAAAAATTGAAATTATGCCATTCTTTCTAATTATAGTAATTATAACATTGTTTGATTGTTTCTTTTTTTGGATATATAATGTATTGAAATATCTAATAAATAAGATTTATCCTTTTAAATTTTCTTATTAAGTAAAAATAAATATTAATAAGTATAACTATAATAATATATATTATAATTATATACAACTACTAATTAATTCATTTTTAAAATTAATTAAATATCTTGTTTTCTTTTATTTATTTAGTGAAAGATGAAAACAAAAAGAAATAAATCATTAACAAATAAAATAATAATATTAATAATATTTATTAATAAATTTAATTTTTAAATTTCTTATCTAAGTCAAATTAATCATTTTACAATGGCTAATTGGATCGCCTTTCTATCTATTTAAACTGGTTAATTGATCAAATTTCTCATGTTGTCTTGATGATGAACCACACTAGCTGGTTCGAAACACGTTGACAAAATATTCTTGAATGTGATTATCACTGAAATTTTTTTTATACATATTATGGATCACTGAAGCAAAAGTTCTAGTTATTGATGTATTTGAAAAATTATATATATATATATATATATATATATATATATATATATATATATATATATATAGATATAATTAATTAATTAATTATGTCATATATATATTTTTTTCTAAGTAAAACTAATTCTATCAGTTATAAAAATTCACGTACAAAGCTTTGCCACGGTGTCGAGTTTGTGGGCACAATTTCTTGGGCTTGATAACCATGCTTGTCCAAGAGAGTCTGGACTGCCCTTGTAGGGAAACCAGTCCTTTTAACAAAAATATTTTGACTGCCCTTGGAAGGGAAACCGGTTTACAGTTCATACTTAACAAGATAACAGAGAAAAAGATACAGAGAGTAGCAGTCAGCCTTTCCAGCTGAGAATTAAAGCAAAAGAACAGAAAATTCCAATAGTAATTGGTCAAAAATACCAGAATAGTTTGAGAGCTGTGAGTATCACGGTTCATGAGCCTAAGTCAGAGATTCCTCCACAATCCTGCAACCATAATCATCGCTGCTATCATCCGTGCCACCTTTGAGATCGCCTTCTTTGCCAATGTCTGCCTCCACCTTGCGCAGCGCCTCCATGGAAGACAGAGTGAAGTCTGCAGGCAATACCAAGCTTCTGGGGGAGCTGGGGACGGGAGGGGGCAGGGAAGAGGTTGCAGGGGTCGGTGCAGGGAGAGGGGACTCTTCACGGATAGTTACTGTGACGAAGGCTGTAATAATGGGATAGTTAGAGGAGCATTCAAAGCGAAAATCAGCCCGCTGGGATGTTTGACGAATAGGAAGGCTTGCAGGGTCAAGAGAAATAGGAGGGATTGCACAATTGGGGGGGTTAGTAGCAGGAGGGGGGAAATTCCTTTTGAAACGAACAGAGTCACCATGACAGCCTCGTCTTCTGAACCTCTACGCGTCCTGAGACTGGTCCAGCACCTCATCAGATGAGGAGGACCCCAAGGCAGAACTTGCAGAAGGGCGAAATCGAGCTCCACAACCCTGACTAGTGCCTCGCCGGCACCGCATACGGTGGCGGAGGTGCGGCATGGAGGCAGAGGCGGTGTGATGCAATCTTCCGTAGAGGTGGCAGACAGAGAAAACAGAGGCCTAGAGAGGGGAGTTGAAACTGCTCAAAGAAGCCGACCGAGCACAGCGCTGAGAAGTAAAACTATTGAAATGAGCCGCCCAAGCATAATAAGGAGAATTGAAACTACAGAAGAGACTGTGGGTGAAATGGTACCCGGGAAGCAGCTCAAAACAAGCAAGCAAGGTGCAACAGCAACCAGTATGTGTTCTTATGCTGGATTCAGCAAATCCGGGAGGGCAAGCACCGCTAAGAGGAAGCGGGGAGCCTCCACTGCAATTACAACCATCCGAACTATCCAGAACGAATTCCATTGCCAAGTGAACCACCATATGAAGTTGCATGGGCGTCGAGGTAGAGGTATTAAAGACTGTTCGAGCTGGCGAATTTAAGACTGCATTCAATCCTATGCAGAGGGCCATATGGCCACCCCACGCGAGCTCCTTCGGGAGACGCGTAGGGTGCCATGTCCCATCAAGCCTCAAATGCATCCGCATCCGGAGAATTTTTGTCATATATTAATTAGTTTTTTGGGGTTTATTATTCATTAAGTTTAAATTTTATGGGAAAATTTGAGGGTGAGTGTTAATTGTGGGGTTACATTGTCTTATGGTGTGTCCAAGTTCAACTAAGTCTTAGAAAATCACGGTGAAAGCATCTTGCATTTGGATAGGTTGTTCTTCAATCCAACATTAGAGTTAGCCCCGACATAGGCTCAACCTAATATGAAAAAAGAAAAAAAAAACGAAGCAATTTTTTTTTGATTTCAACGAACGTTTATGGGTTTTGTATTGGATTTGGCTCATTAAATTATGATTATACTTAAATGTCGATATCATTAGTTATTCATCAAAGCCTTTATTATTGTAATGTCCATAACAATTATTTCGTAACAATTGATCTTTGTCGTTTGTGATGTAAAATTCATTATACTTACAAATATAATATAAGTTAAAGTTGAAATGTTAATGTTATTGTAGCATAGTAATCTAATGAAGCAACTTTTTGACCATTTTCTGCATAAATTCTTTAGTCGATTTTGTCTAAAATCCAAATAAATTTGAGAAAATTATATTTTTAAATTTTTAACTTTACATTAAATACTTTGAGAATTTTCCAGAAAACTAAATCCATACATACATACATACATATATATATATATATATATATATATATATATATTCAAAATTACAAAAATTACAATTTCACCAAAGATCATATCAATAAATTTCGATAAAAAAACTAAAAAATCACCTTCTTAAAGTACACTATTATAATTGTATTATAGATGATTCCAAGCCGGTTATTCAATAATGAACAACACCAACTCATTGACAATTTAAAATTATATAAGCTTTTTATATTTTGGTGTAATGGCATCTCACTTAATTTGAAACGTCAGTTAACAAAATCTCTTGAGTTCACGTAGGATAATCTAATTGTCATGAGTAATTGTATACCATCGCTTATGTATGCTAGTAAATTAGGTAGTAGAAGTTAGTAGGGTTAATTTAACTTATCATATATAATATTTATTTATTTATTCCATTTATCATTTTATGTTACTTTTTAAATTAGGTTGAGCCTAAGCAATTGGTTGGAAGATTGATTATTGATTGAACACATAATTCAATTGCTTTAGTTTAATCCACCTCATCTATCATGAATCATATAATTATTTTATTGAACGTGGATGTTCATTCATGATTCACATGAGTGTAAACAATAATTTGATTAATTATATTTAATTATATAAATGAAAAAAATATTTTCATTAATTCATATTAAATTGATGGTTGCTAAAATGATAACAATGATAACGATGATTGTTTATTAAAATTAATTTTCAATTTTGATGTGGACCTACATATGATATTCTAAATGAAATATGTTTTTTTGTCCTTGATGTTTCTAGCATCATAAAGATGAAAAGTATTTTCATCTAAGGATGTTTTACGAAGTGTCTTATGTCTTATTTCATTTAAAGCTCATGATAATTTGTTTTTATTTTACCAATATTGAATTTTATTTTTTAAGGTAGTGTTGATGGAAAAAATTGATCTTGTCAACATTTGAGAAATCACATAGTCAGAGCCTTAATTAGACCCTTTTCCATTTGGAATGGTGATTTTCACTGGTATGTGGGCTCGGTTATCACTCAGAAAATGTGCTCTAGTAGATGGAGGCTTGATACACGGATTATTATTATTATTATTTTTCCATGGAAATATCTGGGTAGATTTAACTCATTAGCAGACCCTAACTCTGAGAACATCTGAGAGAATTAACCTCGTGACTTACCATTAGCAAGGTAATTTTAATGACGAGAAATCGAATAATTGAACTAACATTCAAGACTTTTTGCAAAAATTATTAATGAAATATATTTTAAAGAAAATAATATAAAGAATGTGGTAATTTTGTCTCTAAACAATTAATTTATCACTACTCCTATTTACTAATTTACTTATATCCCGGGTACTTTTATTATTATATGTGAATAACAAAGATCAACGATAAATTTGTGATTTAATCTACGCACTTATCCGCTGAAAGAATACAATTGTAAATGAAATTCGATGTCATTTAAATAGTTAACTAACTCACAACACTCACATAAGTATTATTCCCTTAAATGCCTCAATAATAATGAAAGTTACTAGTCAACAATAACTAATTTCAATCATCAAATATCAAAGCAATAAAGTAGAATAAAGCGTTTCGATTTAAATTTTAAATAAACAAGAAAATTAGCGCAGTAGTACCGTAATCACTTGAACTCGTAAATACTTGAAATCTCGGGGGTCCATAAATTATATCAAAGAAAAAAAAAACTTTACAACAATAGAGTATATTTCCTTGGAAACTTGGAACCCCTTCTTAAGGATCATTCTGCACTTGTAACATACCCGGATAGGACGAATATGATTGGAGGAGAGGTGAGCTGGATGCATCCACTGTGGGGCCCAATTAGAGAGTACCGCAAGTCAAAATGAGTGGGCCAAGCCAGAGGCATCTAGGAGTTTTGGGTGTTTATGTTGGTGTGCATCCTGGAAGGCCTAGATGGGCGGTAGTATGGAGGTCTAGCACATCAGGGGAGAGTGTAAGAGAGAGAGGCTATAAGGTCCAAATGTGGGCCAAGCCCGAAGGTGCATGCTAATAGGAGGTAGTCCGAAGATCCAAGAGTTTCAGAATTTTTTCAAGTGTAAGTTCATGGGAACACCAGATTCCAAAGGAGCCGGATATAATGTGAGTTAATGCATTGCGCATTGTGTGTTGGAGTTGTGGACCCGTGAGTGAGGTGACGTGGCAGGCACCATGCGGATCTAGTCATGGACACGTTGGTTGCCTTGTTGACATGGAACCACTTAGTGATGTTGGGTTTCCACGTGGGCACGACGTAGGTTCCATGTGGTGCCACATGGAAATTTCCTTACTTTATGGGATGAATTGAATATCTGTATTTAATTGAGCATACTTTTTGATCTGGGTACTAGATTAGAATAAAATTTATATCACCATAAATCTCTCAATGAGCTAAGTGCGATGCTATTTTCCAAATTTAATTCCGTTAACTTTGGTAAAGGAGAAATTTATATCACCCCATTTCAATAATGAGATTATGGAGGTTGGGTTAGTTGAAACTAACACCTCCCATTTTACCTAGAAGGAGTCAGGGGGTGGGAGGGAGAATTAAAGAGTGCTATTAGAGCATCTAGGTTCAACACTTGGATTGAATGGCCTCAAGAATGGATGAAACGAAAAGGGAAGGTTCTACACTAGAGCTTTAAAGGTAAGATTATACTAACAAATATCAAAGGAAGGAGTGCAGTTCATGTGAATCCCAAGCACCTGAATCAATAATCTATAATATAGAAAAAGGCAAAGGAGCTTCCCGTTAAGCTCCCTAAAATGTTGAAAAGTACTTCTTGAACTATTTAGAGGGATGTTGAAATTTTGAGATTTCTATAGACCTTGGATTTTGCGCATATGTTGGTGATGGAAACACTGAACACTAGAACTCAAGGGATTAAGTTTGTTGGGAACCAATAGATGATGGGAATGTTTTGCATATCTTTGTTTTTTTTGGTTGACTTCATATTTTGTTGTTTTGATTGTTGACTTTGAGCATGACCATGCTACCCTGTGTTGTTATTGTTATTATTGTTGTGATATTTTCATTATTCTTTGTTTCTTCCTTCTTTTTGCCTTTTGTGTTATGCTCTTGGTTGGTTTGTTGGGTGTGGAAAGGAAAGAAAAGGAGCTCTAGAGAAGAGATTAATAATAAAAAAACAAAAGTACAAGAACTTGGTTAAACCTCGTGCACAATATAAATGTCAGCAAGGGGACAAAATAAAATTACATGACAACTAATGTGGACCTGGTTGAGTCCACTTGAACAAAATAGACAACGATGTAACTACCATGAAAATGGCATAAAAGTAATATTGTACAGAAGAGAGAGAGAGAGAGAGAGAATATTATGACTTTGTGAATGGTATGAAAATGGAATCTGTATTTACCATGTTTTGAGCATCATAGTGAAGTTATTTAATGGATTCCATGTTGTGTGGAATATTCATCGTGTAAGTGGGAAATAATGACCTACTGTTGATAGTTATTATTACTAATATGTTATGTTTATGATTCAGATATTTGTTGCGAGCATGAATGGAAATGATAAGGGATGGAAAAAACATGTATTTATCATGGATGAGAACATGTTGACATAATACAAACAAAAGTTCCTTTACTTAGTTCCATTAAAATCTATACATGGCTGAGTTGATGAGTTCATGACTAATGTGTGAGGTTGAAATAATTTTAGGAAACTATTGAGTATTGCAACATTAGATCACATAAAAATGCTTTAGCTAAAGTTGGAATCTAATGTTTTGGTTCAATGCTTGATTTGCATGGATACGAGGAAGTGTTATAGTGAAGGCAGGGGAGCCTTCAATATGAAGCATTGCAATGGATTTTGTAATATCTACTAAGTGAAATAGAGAATCAACATGCTAACAAAATTAGAGATATGCATTTCTCATTTCTAACTCATTGGGTTGTTGGAGTAAATGTTTAAATTTCCTTACGAAATGCTTGGGAAAAATATGATGCACATGCATAGTGCAATAACATCGTCATTTCAATGTATTTGGAATTAATTCGATTGATAAATTTTTTATGGGTGTAACAATTCTAAAGTCACTTCAGGGTGTTGTGAATTTATGTGATTATGAAATGCTTGGGGACAAATATGATGCACATGGATAGTGTTGGATAATTGAAAGATCAGGTTGCAGGAAAATTGTTGGAATGGTGTGTTATCAAAGCCACCATGACATATCAATGAAACCTACAAAGGATCCCAATAACTTGACTAAAGGTCTCATATTTATGAGATTAGGATTTTGGATCAAACAAGGATTGGGCAATTGGAATTTTTGAGTGTGTCTCATGAAAAGTTAAATGTTGTGACACAAGTGGCATGATGGATTTGGGAGCTCAAGAATAAGATTCTACGAAAGGAATTGTGGCCTGTGGCACTTTGTTTATCTCATGGGAAAAATTCAGAATAGGGTATTTGACTATAATACTTCATGAGTAGTGTACTTAAGCACGTTAGATGGGTACTTGACCATAAGAATCCATGCATGAGTCATTAGAGCATGCAAGATGGCTATTGGTCTATAAGACTCTAATGACATGCAAGATATCGTTGAAATAGGTAGTGTTAGGTTTGAGAATTTTCATGCTTTTATCATTACAATACCATATTTTTCCCCCTATTTACCCATTTTTAAGCCTCTTACTTTGCATTCTCATACCCCTTTTTGGTGCAATGATGGAAGAATGTGTCCAATAGGAATTCTCTTAAAAATTTAAAAGGTTAACATTTATTTATGCCTAACACCTTAGTTTACATGAATTTTTAGGCTTAATTATTATTAAAAAGGTTTCTAATCAAAGTTATGCAGATCCTGCACCCTTCAGAGGATCCTAAAACCAAGCGAATGAGATGTGTATAAATGTTGACTCAAAGACTACCATGTGAGCCATGATCAATGGGAATCTTGTATACCCTATCAAAGTTCTCAATAAGGATTAGGCCAAGCATGCCTTCATGATATTTCAATGGTTCATGGCCGAGATATGAGGAGCTAATCTTCGATTCTTCCTACCCCAGATCTGCAACCTTCCTAGATTAGCTTGTGGATGTAACTAGAACTATTTTTTCCTACAGACTGTTATGATCCATATATATTTTGTTTGTATATATTTTGGTTACTTTGAAGCCTATTTTTGTAAAATAAAAATCATGGCTTCTTTCCCTCATTAGCGATGCCATTGTAGGGTTATGCCATTGATTTAGAATCTTGGGTTGCTCCCTTTTGGGCGTTGGACTCTAAGCAATTTTTATTTGATGTAATGACTAAGCAATTGATTTAATACAAGGATGATATTCCAAGTTTTATGTTCCATTATTTATATTTGATTACTCTGTGATTTAATATCCTACAGACAGAATTGAGTTGGTTGGTTGGGCCCTCCAACTCAACCCATTGACTCTTCCTTCTTGTTTATTTATTTGCATAGGTTGTAGATATGCTATCAATGTTTGGTATTTTAAGCTCAATGCGCTAATTTGTATGTTTGATTTCAGATCTGGAGAGTTATTGCGAGTTAACAGTGATAGAGATTGCATACTCTATCTCTCTTGACATGATATTTTATTTTATGTCTGTTTCATGTGTTTATGGATATGGAAATACAACAATTGTAAGTGTAACAAATCACTACTGTGAATATCAAGTTGAGAAACAAAGTGGATATTAGATAAGTCTTGATTACTCTTAACTTGATAATTACTTGTGAGTATTAGCTATTTTTATTGTTACTTGTTATCTCCTCTTCATTAAGAAATTATACAAATGTTCAAAACATAAAGATAACAAGGAGATAAAGAAAAACGAAAATTAGGCTCCAAGCCAGGGAAAAACCCCACAAGGGGAAAACCCAACAATTCTTCTCTTATAAAATAATATCAAAATGAGATATCCAAGACCAAGACCAAAGCTGCCACCAAAACATCAAGTCTTACCTTCCTCCAAGTCACCTCCAATAATCAAAGTCAACACAGGTCAAACCAGGTTCAAATATGATATTTTTCCTGAAATTTTAGTCCTCTTATGGTCAACATATTGAAATTTTAGGTCTGCAATAAAGGGGTCGAAAATATGTCTATAGCTGCCTCAAAAGTTTGTTCTCATTCAAAAAATTTATCTTCCACATGTGTTAGATTATCTCTCCTTTAATTTATCTTCCTTTCTCCTTTATTGGTTCAAAAATGTTTTTTATATCTTGTTCAAATGATGTTCCAATAGGTCAAACTATCATCTATACATATATCTATCCATGAGGTCAAATATGTGTCTTTTGGAGGCCCATGCCGGCTTGTTCCAAGGAGGGCCAACTTGCTCATTTGGTGGATTTTGACTCAACATAAAATTCAAAATTATTTTCTTACAAATGTCCAAAATGGGCCATGGCTCAAGTACATTTTTATTTTACTCATAATAGATTCTTTATGACTCTTTTCTATAAGCAAGAATAACATGCTTTAACCAAAATAAAATATAATAATAACAAATATAATAAATACATTAATGATTACATTTTGAAGACCGACACTAGTTACAACTTCAACACTACTTCTTAACTAGGGAGGTATTCATAATGACTCAACAAGACAATCTCAAACTGAAATATTCATATAAGAAAGGGCTCGAATTGATAAGTGTTATGCAGAGTCTACGAATGCGGACAAAAGTATCTTCCCTAGACTTGATGGTGTAGTCTAGAACAACATAAGGATAAAGAAACTAATGTTTTCATAAAAGTAAATAAAAAATGGGATGAAGCTTACCTGGAATTCGTCGTATGCTTCGCTCCTCTCTTTTCTTGTACGCTTCGATCCTAGCTCTGATCGCTATAATTATAACATGCAAAGTCAAATAACACAAGCCAACGATCTACAACATCTATGTATCGTCATCTAATCACTTTATTCAATGGATCAACATGAAATTGAAATACATGAAATCATAACATCACATACAGGAAAACAATGAACTCTTTGCATTAATAGAAATGGAGTGAGTTACAACCAAATATAGGAGTTGATCTTGTAGAAGAGCTCCTCCAAGTGACTTGTTCCTTCCTTACCACAAAGTGTACCTCTATGTCACCCTAATGCATGGAATTATGAATCTCACAACAACAACACGAGAGTAGAACCTACCTCCAAAAGCCAACCCCTAGCTTGTGTATGGTCACAAATATATAAAAGAGGATGGTAAGTTAACAGTTATTACCAATTTACCAATCTAGGCTTGAGATCCACACTTGATGGGAGGATGAACTCAAGGGACAAGGGGTGAAATATCCAAGGTAGGATAGGAAAGGATTCAAGAATTTCATCTAAGGTAAATGATTATAATAATTCCTAGAGGATTCTGGAAGAGGAAGCTTTAAGATTCTTTTTATTTTTTTTATGAATTTCTAGAATCAACGCACCTGCAGGAAGGGGCAACCTTTGGTGATCAATGCAGGTCTAGAGAGGGACAACCTGCTGGTGAACGTTGGCCAATGAAGTGCTAGGGTGCGTTGGACCTAAAAATCACTGAAATGAAGTAGTTTCAGGCTGAAACTCAGGGATTTGAGAGAGTCATGCTTAGGGATTTGTGTAGAGGATGAAAAGGTGTTCAAAGGATGTGAATAATCCAGTTGGAAGGCCTATTGACAAGATGCAGCAAAAAAAACTATAACAGATTGCCCCTTAAAGCAAAAATTCAGAAATGATAACTAATGACTTAAGGTTTTTACCTTGTGGCAAGTTAGGATCAAGAACAACTGGCGATATCATGTTTTGTTACAATACATTTACATCATGGCATATTTTTTGAGGGAGGCATACCCATACTCAACACATAAGATAACATTACATGTAAAATGATCAAAATACATGTCCATTGATGACAAATAGTGGACCCATGATTGGATGACTGTCTATATGATCATAGCCATCATAATTTGTGATCTTGTACTAATCCTGGAATCACAACTTGAATGGATGAAACTAGATTTGTGTTCTTCTATCTTGTTCATGTTGAAATTTGCAACAAGAAACAGTGAAATAGGAAACTAGAAAGGATAAAAATTGCAGCCACACTAGTGAGGAATTTCTGATGCACATTGGTGAGGAATTTATGATGCACACTAGTGAGGAAATTATGATGCACACTGGTGAGGAAATTCTGCTGCACTCCGGTGAGGAAATTCTGATGCACACCGGTGAGGAATGCGAGGTGTCTAATTTATTTTTCCCTTAAATAAATTAGACAATAAATTGTAATTTCATCTCATAACAACTTGTGTCAGTTAAATAAGTTAAGATGAATGAGTTAGCTCAAGAAATTTGAGTTGAGGGTCTAATATGAGGAATGTAGAGGGATCCTAATATTTTTGGGGTCTAGTTGCAGTTGATGCATCAATGGGGTGCAGGTGTGAATTAGTTAACTCAATTAATTGATTTAAAATCAATTTAACTAGTTCTAACTGAGTGATGAGCTAGTGAGAGGTCCAGTGAATTAAATTAGATTTAATTCACAACGAGTGATCAATAAAATAACTGATACTTCACTATTAATAGAAGCATGCATGTCAGTTATGAGGAATACCTAGTTGAGACAAAGGTTAAAGGGAACATAACTATCAGTTGTATTTGTAGAAAATTTCCCATGTGAAATTATAGAGTCATTAGGGTGCCATGATGCATTTTGCAATCAAGGAAGGGAATTATTACTATTTAATAGGGGCCTAATTCACTAGGAATTGCGTGAGCAAGGCTGGGCTGAGTAAAGGTTGAGAATTGGCTAAGTGTTTGTCAATTTTTCCTGAGCATTGCAAGCCAGTTTTGTGCAGGATCGAAGTGAGACAGTCAGGAGAGTGCAGGATTTTCTCAGAGTGAGAAAGAATTGTATTGTTTCATGGTATTGGCTTAATGAAATATAGAAAGAGCGGTTATGAGCAGTTTATTTCCCCATATACATCTTGTGTTGTGCGATTGATTGTTTCTTTCTCTTACTTGCATGTGATTGAGTGATCTTGTTTTGTATTCTGCAAATATTGTAGAAGGATTCAGTATCTTGTTTTAGTACATCACAAGATCAGATTGAATCCATTGGTATTTATTTTTTACATGGTAAAGAGAATTGAGCGATATTTCTACATGGTAATTAGAACACCAAGAATCAAAATAGAAGATAATAAATTGAGTTTGTTTTGAACAGGTTCAAATTTGTAGATTTATTCTTTTAGATCCAAAAACAGATCAATATGTATTTCAATGGCTTGAGACTAGAATATGCCCTTGAGGTTAATTCAAATTACATAGCATGGAAGGAAAGGATGGAGGCAGTGTTGGAAGACAACGAGTTGAAGGAATTTAAAGATACTGATGTTCCCAAGCCTGCAACATCGGATGCCCAACTTCTTGATGCATGGCAGAAGAAGGAAGCAAAGACGAGAAGGATCTTATTACAGGGAGTTTGAGATCATATTGTCTTGAGTATCCATGGGAAGGCGACTCCATATTCTATGTGCAAGGCCTTGAAAGATCTATTTCAGAATAACAGTGACCACAGGAAGTTGGCACTGAAGGCCAAGCTTAGAAATATCAAGATGGAGGAGGGCCAGGCAGTACCGACATACTTGGCGAAGTTCACTCAATGTTGAGGTGAGCTTGGAAGTGTTGGTATGACTGTAGCCCAAGATGATTTGGTGATCCTAGCACTTCTATGCCTTCCCAAGAGATGGAATAGTTACCAGTACTATGTGAATGGGAGGGAGAAGTTACCAGTCTGGGAGCGTTTGTGGTCCGACTTTGTAATAGAATAAATAAGGCGAAGCACCAGAGACGGGACCTCCAACACTGAAAAATAAGAAGATTATGAATTAGTCAGAAAAGGAAATAAATCCAAGGGAAAAAGTCCCAAGGAGAAGAGGGCAAGAGATACTTGTCCAAGATCAAGTGTTTTCACTGTCACGCGCATGGGAACCATGCCACAAATTGTCCATAGAAGAAGGAAAGAAAGAAGGAGCCTGCGGTTGCAGTGGGTGAAGCATTGGCTTCATATTTCGAGCTTGATTTTACTCTCATTGCATGCATGTCTAACACTATAATGGGATCGATGTGGTATCTAGACTGCGGTGCCTCATTCCATATGATGGGGAATAGAGATCTCTTCAGTGACTAGGAGTAGAAGGACCTCTAACAGAACATAGAGTTTGGAGATGACGAGAGGTATAATGCGACCGACATAGGTATAGTTACCTTTCAGAGTGTTTCTGGCTCCCCTCTTAGACTGGAAGATGTTTTTTATGTTCCAGGCTTAAGGAAGAATCTCGTCTTTGTAGCGGTATTAGAAGATCGTGGTTATGATGTGATGTTTAGAAAAGGAAAGGTTTTCCTTAAACACATAGCCACGTGACAAGTGAAACAGATCGGTGTAAGAATCAAGAACCTGTATGCTCTCAAGGTCGAGGATGCATGCAAATATTTCAGGAGCAAATCAATGGTTAGTGACTTGGTGGTTGAGAGGGAGAAATTATCTCTCAACATGCAGCCTCAAAAGCAGTCTTAGAAGGTTGTGGAGTAGCTACATTGGAGAAGCATAGAGGAGAGAAAGTGGAAAATTCCACTCAAGAAGAGACCTCCAGGAGGGGGAAATTTCGTGTAAGATGGGTGGAGGTAGTACATGCAACTATAACTCCAGGTGAGAGGTGGGGCGATGTGCATATATAATCCAAAGAATAAATTTGGGTAGGATCCATTGAGATGGTGTGTCTCATGGATCAAACCTAGCTACGAGGAGCCAAAAATACAACAGTGGCAGGAAGGATTAGTTAGATTGATGCAGTAAGATGTCGAGAAGGCATAAATGAGAGTGAAAAATGTCGGATACTGGAGAGGAGATAAGAGTTGGTAGTAGTGCAGAGGGCATGGATGCAGATGTCAGCAGCAACGACGAGAGTCTAGTAGTTAGGTGTAGTAGCTAGCAGCAGTCAGAAGACTCTGATGGTAGGTGTATTATACTGATTCAGTTGTTTGGAGGCTATTCAGTTTAAGGAGTTGCAGGTGAAAACAACACTAGAGGAGTGTTGCATGCAGAACATTCCAAAGGTACCAGATCAAGATAGATTGAATTACTTTCTTGTTAAGAGGGAGTGTTGAAATTTGCAACAAGAAACAATTAAATTGGAAACCAGAAAGGACAAAAATTTCACCCACACTATTGAGGAATTTCTGATACATGTTGGTGAGGAATTTTTGATGCACACTAGTGAGGAATTTTTGATGCACATTGGTGAGGAAATTCTGATGCACACTGGTGAGGAATGTGGGGTGTCTAATTTATTTTTCCCTTAAATTAATTGGACAATAAATTGTATTTTCATCTCATAACAACTTGTATCAGTCAACTAAGTCAAGGTTACTGGTTAGCTCAAGAAATTTGAGTTGAGGGTCTAAGATGAGGCATGTAGAAGGATCCTAATATTTTTAGGGTCCAATTGCAGTTGATGCATCAGTGAGGTGTAGGTGTGAATTAGTTAACTCAATTAATCAAGTTAAAATTAGTTTCACTAGTTATAACTAAGTGATGAGCTAGTGAGAGGTCCAGTGAATCAAATTAGATTTAATTCACAATGAGTGATCAATCAGATAACTAATAATTCACTATTAATATCTACATGAATTTCAGTTATGAGAAATACCCAGTTGAGACAAAGGTTAAAGGGAATATAACTATTAGTTGTATTTATAAAAAAATTCCCATGTGCAATTATAGAGTCATTGGGATGCCATGATGCATTGCACAATCAAGGAAGGGAATTATTCCTATTTAATAGGGGATTAATTCACTATGAATTGCGTGAGAAACAATGGGCTGAGAAGAGGATGATGATTGGCTAAGTGTTTGTCAATTTTTCCTGAGCATTGCAAGCCAGTTTTGTGTAGGATAAAAGTGAGACAGTCAGGAGAGTGCAGGATTTTCTCGGAGTGAGAAAGCGTTGTATTATTTCATGATCTTGGCTTAATGCAATATATATAGAGGTGTTTTGAGTAGTTTATTTCCCTAGATACATCTTGTGTTGTGCGATTGATTTTTTCTTTCTCTTACTTTCATGTGATTCATCGATCGTGTTTTGTATTCCACAAATATTGTAGAAGGATTCAATATCTTTTTTTAGTACATCAAAAGATCGAATTGAATCCTTTGGTATTGATTTTATACATGGTATTATATAAATGAGCGATATTTATACAGTTCACACGATCGTCCAATGTATGAGTCTAACCATATGAATCAATGAGCTGGAGTTGAACATGGTAGACACCATCTGATTACTGACTAATGATGTCAGCAATTAATAGACATGAGAGAAACCACTGATGATGTTAATGGATCTCAAGGTACTACAGTACAAGCTGTATGGTGTGAATTAATGAGTTGAAGTTGAACACCAAAAAACATGTTTCGGACGAAGGCCATTGATGTAAGTATATCGCCAAGAGTGAGGAAACTTGCCATTGATGTATATAAGCACCAAGGTACCGAAAGGTTGTTTCTAAGTCAACCTCCTAGATAATGAGTCAATGTCGATAGGAAGCAACCTGTCGTAGGAGGGTCTTTATGTATCCCCCATCAATGACACGAAATGGGTATCATGATTTGAGGTAGAATGATACTGATACAAAACTGGATCAGGAACAAAAGACACAAAATGAAGGCTTAAGAGTATTATAGCAGACATAAACTGAATTACTTCTCCTGAACATATCAATGAAATTGAATGGAGTTGGAAGCATTTTCTCAAAACTGAAACTGGAGGAATTGAAACAATATGATGAACCAAAATACAAGTAGATTTCACAACCTAACAACCACAAAGATGAAGTGGAATGGTTTCATGTTCAAGAGAGACTTGCTTCCATTAATAAGTGGAGTACCCTCTCTTCCTAATTTCCCCAACCATACTAGTCAGTGCCTCTTTATTTTTTAACAAACTTGAGGAGAATAACATATGCTTGATCTATAATTTCATCCTTTAGATGAATCCATCTGAGTATGTTTAATGAACCATGATAAAGAGTGGTTTGATCTTTTCATGATAAAAAATTGCATCAGTGTTAGATGTTTTTACGAGTCCATCAAAGGTAAAAATCAACATATTTTTCATGTTTAGAGAGTTTGAAAAAGAGGCGAAAATTAAAACTCCAAAGGTTCCTTTTTGTAAATAGTCCATTAAGTTCGAAAAGGAAGAAAACGATACCCAGGATAACCTCTTATCCATGTTCGGCTAAGGTATTCCTTTTTAGTAAATAGTCTATCTCAGTTTGGAAAAGGGTTAAAATTATACTGAGCATTTGTCTTTTCATTTACTTTGACGAGTTTGAAAAGACAAGTGCTTGATAAAAATTTCATATTTTGGGACTCTGAAACGAGATGAAAGAGAACTCTGGTTGGAGGAACAAGTGGTTTAAATGGTAGCAACTGGTTCCATTCATGATGGAACTACTCAAAACATGTAGAGGTTAAGAGGTTTTCTAGTAATATCACTCATCATAGTTGTTCCCTAGAAAATTTTAAACATTGAGTGAAAGCGTATGATCGCCCAAGTAGATGGTGACGATGGGCTAAGAAAAGCAAGGCTCATCTAGAAAAAGTAGGCTGATAAAATTCTCAATCACGATAGGTAAAGTGGGAATGGTTTCATTTTTTACACAAGCTTGAAACATGGGAAAATATGATTGGCATTGGTTTCATTTTTACATATGCTTGAAAAAGAGGAAAACTAAGTTTGAAAGCCCCTAACATAATGACTCAATTCTAGGTACATGCCTCCCAAGCGTCATTTCATTCACCTATGTAGACTACTGATTACCAACATGTGGATGTAATGAAGGTTCATTTACAAGATCTAGTCAAAAAATCGAATTGGAAGGGGATCTGTTTAATTTTTTAATGAGCTTGACATAGGAAAAGAACTATACTTAAGATTTTTTCATGTTTATGCAAGCTTGAAACATAGAGGAAACTATGCTCATAGGAACCTATTTAATTTTTTAGCGAGGTTGACATAGTAAAAGAACTATCCTCATAAGAGTTTGTTTCATTTTTTAACGAGCTTGACACAAGAAAAGGAACTATGCTCCAGGGGCCTTGTTTCATTTTTTTAATGAGCTTGACACAAGGAACTCTGCTCCAGGAACCTTGATCATGGTCCCCAAGAGACCATGGATTCCGAGAAGCTCTCATTAGATGGGAGATCAATGTTCTATAAGGGATACATATCAAAGGATCCAATGGAAATATTAGGCTCCAAATCCCCCAATAAATGATTCACCATATCACCTAGTGGATCTAGGTCGAAAGAAGTTGAGTAGACAATGAAAGGATCATATTCATCAATAGGTATGTGAATGGGATAGGTTGCCACATAATTAACCTGTGGTAAGTAAGATACCACTTGCACATTTGGACCATTTAGGGATGTTGGTTGATTGGTAGTTAAATTATGATCAACAAACGAAAGTTTGTCAATGGTCACAATTCTTCCTTCATGTGGAAAACACATCACATGAAAGAGTGAAGAGACAATATCTCCCATGACATAAACATAGTCACACCCAAGGAGTAAATTAAAATAGAAAGGGTCTTGTACTACCATCACATCGATATAGGCAATATTTCCTCCCAAAGTAATAGGCAACTGAAGAAGGATCCCTAACGGTTGATTGGTTCCTCTGTTAAAGGCCATCAAATTCTGGGTAATGGGTACAAGCTGCGGGGAACCCAAATCTTGCCAAGTAGTTGAGGAAAAAATACTAAAAGATGCACCTTCCTCTATAACTGTACTAGGTACGGTCATATTATAAGCTTGTACTATGATCTATAAGGGCACATAAGGAGGAAGACGATATCCTTCCAGTCGACTCCAATCAAAGGAAGTGAACAAACTACTTGGAGGGGGTGCCGTGGGAACGAGAGAATTTATCCCTTGTGCTATGGGAACATAAGAACTGCTCCCCTATACCTTGGGAATGAGAGGATCCCCCTCTAGTGTCATGGGAACATGAGGATTGTCCCCCTGTACTATTGGAACATGAGGATTCCCCTCTAGTGCATTTGGACCTGAAGAAATAAGAAGAACCTGAGTGGTATGAACTTCACTGTCTACAAGAAAGGTATGTGTTAGCCCTCTGTAATACCTCCAAGATGAGAAGAGGAACTCAAAGGTAACCAAAAACCACTTGGAAGTTGGAATATAGCTCTGCCAACTTTAGAGAGGGCCCTCTCTGTCTAAAATTTTCAATCACTTAGATCTTAGGCTAGGTATGTTGCTCAATGGGGTATAAGTTTTAAAGGTTTGTTGGTAGGAAGGAAGACATATCCATTGGGCATGGAGTCATGTCAATTTGATTATTTTTCCAGTGATAGGATGAAGAGATGAGGGATCTTCTACAGGGGAAAGTTGGGAAGTTCTACTAGTGTAATAAAATTAATTCACTTTATGAGAGTGAGCAAAATAATGGTGGAAACAAAATATAGAGCATCAAACTTTGGGATGAATTCTAAATGTTGTTTAAGAAGAAAACATAGACTGTTTGGAAAAATATATGAGAGCATTTCTAAAATGAATTATGAGATAAATTATGATCTAACCAAACATGAATACATGCATTAAAGTTATGGAAATAACACAAGGCAAACTTACAACATGAGAAAAGCACATCACCATCAAGAGCTGACACATGAATCCCTTTAAATGACACCTCTGTCTTTTCATTCACTGGAAAATCAAGAAAATAAAGTACAAACAATGTTCTTTCTTCTCAAACCTGACCAAATGTTTCTTTCATTACAATTACATCATAAATATATGAAAAATAATCAATCACTGCCTCTAGGAACCGAATTCCTTAATAGGATTTCTATTTCTAGCTAATGAAGTGAATATAGAACTGTTTTTTTTGAAAATTAGGAACTGTTTGACCAAATTTTTTTCAAGAATATTTACATTAAATACTAAGTCTAAATCGAGATTATAAGTCCTTAGATGCCCCATAACATTTACCATGATCATAAAAACAAATTATATGAATTTATGACATGAAAATCTATGTCAAAACTATCACTGTGTGGAAGCGCAGTGCCAGTGCTGCGCAACCTCCTAATTTAGCGGAAACACAAAAACACAATAGAAAAGCATAAAAAATCCATGGTTTATATATCTTCGGTCACTCCCTAAGTTGTTTGATTAATTTTTCACATGTGAAATGACCTGGACATCATTAACTTCCTCAGAAACTTTCTTTCATCACACCATGCTCCCAACGTTCAAAATTTCACCTATAGCAAAAGCGCAACGCCACTGAGAAATTGCAACGTGAACTGTTCTTCATGGTTTTGATCGATGCTGATATATATGAGAAAGACACATACTGTTGATGATGTTAACATGATGCCGATAATTTTTCAAACCCCATTCAAACCCTATTCACCAAAAAATTGCAAAACTTCCACCTTTATATAAAAATCCTAACCCTAATGCTTGGCCAGGATACAAAACTGCTGTGTGAGTTGCTTCTTTTGGAAAGTCACTTTAGAATTTTAACTAACTATGCTTGCAAGAAAGACTTCTTGCAAAATATGACCTCTTAACCTCAACCCCATTCAACAAGCATACTTAGGCAAAAAAACAAAAAATCAAAACTCCTTTGTTTTACTTGTTGCAATATTTCAGACTTTGTCTTAGACCCTTTATTTTAAACTAACAGTTTATACTTTGATATTTATAAGATCATGGTTAAACTTTACAAATTGACCGAAATACATAGAAATAACAAATTTACTTTGATTACTATGATATAGGACTCTAAAATTGGCTCCAATGGGGATGGCATCCTCCCTGTGAGGTGCAAAAGAACCTCATATACAATTCTATCCATCATCATTCTTGAAACCTGTTTATGCTTTGAAACCATTGCAACTAAAACCAATATGGAAACCTATTCCAATCCTCAATTTGAACCAAATCCATTCTTCAAATTGAAACCTAAACTGTACACTGAAAACTGAAAACTTTGCTGCAAAATGAAACTAAAAAGAATGCTCAAGGTGCTGAGCTTATTCATCACACCTTCCTACTCAAAGATATTGGAAAAATATACTAGATCAAGTAATAGAAAAATTCTAGTGTAACCATAAATGTAGATGGTTATTTGATTGCTTTTTCTCATATTTTCCTCAAGCAGAAAGAAAATTTTTGGAGAATGGAAACTCAAAATCCATCCCAAATCCCATTCCTATACTTGTGAGCCACATAAAATCCCTTGATAATTTCAATAAGCATGCAAAATAGTCTTTAAGAATATGAGTGTTAATTATGTTCATTTCTTGTTGATGGGAAAAAGGAAGAAGACAAGCTTCATGCTCTCCTTTCATATCTTCAATTTTTCTGTAATCCTCATGATCATTTTTAAATGAAAAAACATAAATATGCTTAGCATATTTTTCATCTACAATATTTTTTTTCAATGTTCTTGAAAGGCTTCAATGAAACATTCACATCATGGACAACACAAATTTCACGAATTAACCCTTCACATGATTAAAGAGGCATGGAATCTTGAATTGTTTCTTTATTTTCCAAAGGGTCTAAAATAACTTTCTCTTCATTATCCTCTTGTAATTGTGGAGTATAGCTGCCATTATTTAGTTCACTTATTTCATGAATAACACCTTTGTATTCATTTAAAGCGAGCTCACTAATTTGGGTTTATAAACATGGAATTTCAGAACTCAGAATTTGATAAGATTTTTCTTGGAATGAAGACCCAGGAAATAAAAGGGCTGCTGAAAAATTTGATTGTCTATCCTATTATTTCTCTTGGTGACTTAACATTTGATAAGGCTGCTGCAAATTTTATTCAAACTTAGAAGATGGATCATAACTCTCTTCATCATAATGTTGATCTACTTCATTTTTAGCCCTTGGCGAAACTATATCCTTTAGGAAATCCACTTGAATATCATGGTAATTGTCCTCTACTATTTCCTCCTGATGTTGAAAATGATTCACATGTAATCTCATCATCCATAAATACATCATCTTCATAAAAAAATTCCAAATGCTGAATGAAATTCTTAAAATGATCACAAATATTTTGAACTAGTAGCAAAGATGGATAAGATCCTTTATAATTTAAAAAAATATTGGATGAAAATGATATAAAGAAAATAAACTAGCAGCTGGTAATTGTTCATACCATGATCTTACCTTTCCCTCCAAGGTATCCATAAACATCTTCACTAGGAAGTCTTCATGAAATTGAACCTTTAGCTTACGTACATGCATGTAAAATTTAATTAAATGAAGAGAATCATCATCTCCTTCTTGATCTTTGAATATCGGTAAATGAGTATGCCAATCTATGCAAGACATTTGATTTGGAAAACCAAGAATGTGAGCATGATTCATGGGTGCATACCTCATAGCTGAATTCATTTTCGGCCAATCGAGTTTCCAGTAAAACTCTGATTTTTGGATCCTACTGCTAGTGGAGTCTTTGGATTAGGTTGAAACTTGATTGAAGTCGCCAGGTGAATGGTACAAAATTCATGTGTCTAATTTTTGTCCACCATTAGCAATCAGATCTAAAACTTTTGTTGATATTTCCCGGGGAAGATGGAACCTTTGTTCCCTGGTAGCAACACCACTATGTTAGTAATTTTTAATTCCTCCAGGATGAGAAGAGGAACTTAGAGGTAACCACAAACCACTTGGAAGTTAGAATATAGACCTTCCTAATTTAGAGAGGGCTCTCTCTGTCTAAAAATTTCAATCACTTAGATCTTAGGCTAGGTATGTTTCTCAATGGGGTATAAGTTTTAAAGGTTTGTTGGAAGGAAGGGAGAAAAAACCATTGGGAAAAGAGTCATGTGTTATAGCATCATTTATCACCTCTATATACTTGATGTTATATGTATTGACCTTGGGCAACCCTTTCCATTTAGACTTGGTCCTTTACCTAAAAAACATTATTTTGAATTCCATATGCGACTCTACCCTCTCAAAAGCACATGCAAACGCGGGTCCAGTTATACCCAACCCACATATATAATTTAAAATATGAAAAAAATATAAAATTCCATTTTTTCTGGGTGGGATTTACGGGTTACACTGGAAGTCCACATACAGGAGACCGTGGTTAAACTGTTTCCCAACTGAAAAAAAATATTTTGACGAAGTATAAATACACCTCATGGGAAGGCCTAAAGGGGAGAGAGAGATAGGTATTGATACTATAGTCTGTTAGTCCCAGATCAAGTTTGATTATCCATGTGCCTTCTACACTTCCCAGATTGTGGAAACCCTTGTTTCCCTCTTTGAGATGTTAACCTCTCTTATGTGACATCCTTCTGTACCTTTATGGTAGAAGATTGTTGAGGCTTGGGTTGGACAGATCCGGAGGATGGTTTCTCTTGGAGCAATGGGTGAATCAGGTGGTATTCCTCCACATCTTTTACGTACATCAATAAAGAAGCTTTGTATCGTTCCTAAGGTCGTGATATTTAATTATTTTATACATGTTATGATCTTGTTATATTTGATTTCATGTTATTTTATATAAGCTTATATGATCTAACCACTGACATCTAGAACATGCTTTATATTATTACTATTATATATGATTTTCTTGAATGAGTTTCAGGTCTTGAAGCATGTGGAGAAGCAGAGGGTTTGAACCCTGTAGGAATGACCTCAAACATAGGACCTACGAGTAAGGTCACTTCTCTCAAGTTTACTAGTTTAAGCATTAAGACCATTAGTTTTCTTGCTTTTTGCTGTTGTAGACCTCTTAATCTTTTGGGGTCCTTAACACAGACCCTAGGTTAATTCATCCTGTTAGTATGAATCCTTTGTCGAAGTGTACGAAAAAGGACCACTTTAGCTACGCATAACTAATAGCCCTAACAACAAAAGTGGCTGCCAATATCTTCAGATCTGCGGTTAGTTGAACAAGAAAAGAGCTGAAAAATACCAGATCTATGCATGGAAAGACATTAAGCAGTAAAAACAAGGGTTTGCTCCATATACCAATAGACAAGACAAGAACAATTTTTGAAAGAATTTTTGTATTAATTGGGCACTTGGGAGGAAAAAAAGAAGGCGTATCCAATTCTCCTCAGTGGGATGGGTTCTTAGACGTCCTTAGCACTTCAGATCTAAGATTTCTCTCTCTTGTTGGTGTAGAAAACCCAATGCAAAGAATAGAGCTCAATGGGAGCTCACACAGCAAATGATGGAAAAATGTGACCAAGTGTATAGATCCAGAGTGATCTAATAGGCAACAAAAGGTCAAGAATGATAGGAAAAACCCTCCTATTTATAACAAAATATTGGGTCAATCTAGATCTTGGTGCATGATTAAAATAATGCTAACCAAATCTAGATCCACCTTTTATGGAATATTTTATTATATTTGTTGGAGGGAAAAGGTATTTGACTTGGGTCAAATCCCTTGATTTGTCAAAAATAAATAAATAAATGATTTATTTATCTTTTAAGGAAGTGGTTAGAAGATAATCAAATAAATAATGATTTATTTAATTATTTGTGGGTGATTTGGTCATATTTAACAAAGAATATTATCTAAATAAGATTTAAATAATTATTCCTAGAAAATAATAAGATAAATAAAGGTTTATCTAATTAATTTCTTTGTTTTTGGGTTAAACATGACTGGGAATAATAATTAAATTGTGGTTTAATTAATTATTCCATGAGGAAAATCAAACAAATATAGGTTTGTTTAATATTTCCTTTTGGGGTTTCCTATTTGGACCATAAATAACCTAATAAATGTGGTTTATTAAGTTATTTAACATAGTGGAGGCAATTTTACTTAGGGTAAAATTGGTCTTACATGGTGTACTTGGGTCCATCTAATGATAATAGGTTAGATGACCAAAAAATGGTGTAACAGATTGCCCCCTAGCATGCGAGTGTCAGGAGAAAATCGTATGACTGAAGTACGTTGTAAGAACTCAATCACCAGACAACAAAAGGGAAGTCAGAGAGAGAAATGCAAGGTAGATAGTGTGCTGAAGAACTAGACCCTGAGGAGACGAGACTCGCAGGTGCAACAAGTCTCTTTTTATGAGAGGGTACCTGTGCTGAAAGCGGCGGGGGAGGCATACCTATGCCCGCCGAGACAAAGTACAAAAGAATAGTGTGTCCAGTAAACAAGGGACCGAACCATAGAGTACAACTGGCATAATCAAGAGCCAGATAAAAATACAATGAAGAGTCTCACATACATGCTGTGCCTGGGATAACAGCCAGGACTGGTACAATAATATCTGAGTACATGAGATAAATACAACCCAAATGCCCCCTGTAAGTGGGGAAGGGCTCACAAAATCTGACTGATACATGCAAATCAAAGAGGTGCTGCAAGTGGCTAAGGCCAACATCATCAAATATACGGAGCTGCATCGAAGGGTACGAGGAGGGAGGTCATCGGGCATGTGGGGGGCTACTGTCGGTGCCCGGGACGGTAGTGAGGGGTTGAGACATCTCACACACACCTGGGAATCATCAAGAGCTGCTGCTGTATCACTGAACCATCAAGTATACGGATCTCGGTCATGCTGAAAGGAGTTGGAGTGGAAAAACAATCAAGTCAAAGGGGAATGAGAGATCCCTTTGCCTGATCCGAGGCACCGAACAAGAGTGGAAGCTGGAACCAAGGTACACCGCCCTCTAGACCTGGATTCTGGAATGAATGAGCTGATGTCGACAGAAGGAGGTCCGCCATAGGTGAGGCAATGAGATATCCTCAACTAAGACACGAGAGAAAATAGTAGAGCGACGGACAGATTGACACTAATGATGATAGTGAAATGGAAAGGACTGAGTAGCGAATGGATGACTTCCCTTGTTAGAGCATAAAGGGCATGAATGACATGGCAGCGAATGACACAATATCATAAGGGATAGGGGATAGTGGGACTGAAGGTCAGAATGTGCGACACAAGAGAGAGACCAAGCAATGAAGGATGGAGGGCTATAGCGGGGTACAAAGGGACTCGAGATAGACTCCATGAATGCGATGATGACTCAACTTGGATGCTCTAAAAAAGGGCGACTCGATGGTGCTGCCACACAGTAAAGGCCCAATGGGGGACCATGAAACCATAAGTATAAGATGGTAACTCATGACGAAAATCGACACGAACAAAGACAAGTAAGGAGGCAAAATGGTGCTCCAAGTACAAGTGTCGTAAGTGAGGAAATTCGATTTTAAGGAGAGGTGAAGTGACCCTTCTTGGACAAAATGTGTCCTGGTGAAGTATCAAATCACAAAAAAATAATAGATACCCATTTGAGGGCTTAGAGAGAGCTTTCCAACGGTGCAGACAGTGTGTCAAACGGGGCTACGGTATGGTCGCAGCAGTCGAAAGAAGAAACAGGGGGTCTCTTTTAATAAGGCAGTTTTCCCTCCAAATTCACTCATTTGCTATTGTTGCTGTGGTGAATGTAGAGAGGAGAGAAGGCCCTAAATCTTGCGGTGAGCGTAGCGGACAAACTGACCGTTGGAATCGAGATCCGTCAGTTGTAGGTAAGAGGCCTAACCTTACTCTTTCATTTTGATGGATTGAAAGTTCAGTTTAGGGCTCAAAATCTCAGTAACAGACCATCCTTCATCTCTACGGCCGGGTTGCACTTTTTGGGCCAAAAAGTACGACCCGGGAAGCAGGTTTCAGGGCAAAAACTGCGACCTGTCCCAGAATTGGGCAGAAAACTGCGACCTGGGAGATGAGGGGGTTTTAGTGCTGTTTTATGGCTGAGAGTTGGGTTTTTGTGTTTGGTTATGGTTGAGGGGCATAGGTGCCCCCAAGCATGGTGTGGTCATGCCAAAATGTATTTAGAAAAAGGGGAATCTAAACACATTTTAATGATGTGGTGCGCCTTTTGTTTTCGTTATGGTTATGCAGTTTGAGAAAGGGAAGGGAGGATTACCAATCTCTTTTGGTACTACATATAGGAAGCAAATGGACTTTAAGTTTCTGGGTTGGCATACCTGGTGTCACTATCCCAAAGAGAGGAGTTGGAGATAATGAACTGATGCTCTCGTAGAAAAGCTATAGGTTGGTCAACAACAATGTCTAAGAGATGGAGTTGCTGATGTAAGATGAAGGAATGATGAGGGGTATCATCCTTAGAGTGATCTGAAGTGATATGGGACTCTAGAGGTTATTCTAAATGTGGAAGAATAATGGTACTAAAGTCGGCACGGCCAGATACACTAGGAGAGTTGTGGAGAATTGCTTCTCTTGGTCTCTCGAATGTGGGTGTCCCCTTACCCAAACATTGGGTTTCAATGTAATGGCCACAAGGTGTATGTGGTGTAAACGCATGGGTTCGATGTAAGGGGGAATAGAGAAAGTCAGGGGTGGGGATTTTTTCCATAATGTCGTCATCGTGATGGAAGATGGGGTAACTAGTGGAAGAAAGACCACCTGACGTGGCGAAACTACCTGAATCATCATCATGAGAAGAGAGAGTCAAATGCGCGTCGTCAATAGGGGTGACAGAAGAGTAAGAAGATAAAGGATCTACTGATGTTGAGCCCAAGATGATCGCTGAAGGAAGGTCAAGCGAAACAACAGGGGAAGAATGAGATGGAATGTTCCCCGAGGGTCTCATGGATGATGATAGGTAGAAAATGCTGGATGAAGGCTCCGTCATCTCGACATCAGGAGGGGGAATGTCGATGGGAGCAGTCATATCTGGTGGTTTTGCCAAAGCAAAATGCGCAAATAGGGGAGAGGTGGACTCATTGCGCTTGGCCTCGAATTGGTGGACCGCGGCTAGAGAGGTGCGGAAGTCCTCGAGGCGGGGACAAAGGTGGGTGTAATGGCCATGGAGATCACACAAAGCATAGTGGTGGTTCGTGTGAATAGTCTTGGGGTTCTTGGCTGCGGTCGCGGAAGGAACAGAGGCTTCTGGGACCGCGAACTCAGGGAACGTGACATTAACCATGGGCTTGAGATGAAGCAATTTAGGACAGGTATGGGAGGCATGACCGACAACATCACACAAAGCACACTGGATGGTATGCTTTGGA
The DNA here is from genome assembly GCA_034641835.2 of Pinus albicaulis. Lineage (NCBI taxonomy): Eukaryota > Viridiplantae > Streptophyta > Pinopsida > Pinales > Pinaceae > Pinus > Pinus albicaulis. Next base: position 216,115,044 of record CM076573.1, read on the forward strand.
GGCTGAGGAGGAGCAGGTTTTTTCGGGGCAACCTTGTCCTTTGATGCCCCCTTGCGAGCTTTTCCCTTCTTACCCAAAGCGGTCGCAACAGGAGGTGGTTCCTGTTGAGGTGACTGAGGCACTGGTGCAGCGGGAGAAGTCATGGGGACCGATTGAACCGGGGTCAAAGCAATATAAGGTTTGGGTTGACCAGGCAAGGTGGGGGCTGGAGGATCAAGGTACCAGACGGGAATCCCAAGGATTAGGTTAGGAAGAGAGACGGTGGCCATGACAGGTACTGTTGACACTCCTGGTGGGGGAGCTAGGAACGGTATCTGACCAGAGGGGTAATGGCCCGGTGGGACGGCTCCTAAATGGAAAATGCTTGGAGGAACTGTTCCAGGAGGATAAAGAGGCTCATGACTACCAGCTGCAGGTGAAGGGCTAGGAGCAGGTTGCGGAGAGTGTGGTTGCTGACTAGCCGAAACAGGTTGCTTGAGAGCAGCTTGAGATGATTGCATCATGCAAACATTCGATGAGCTGGGGTCAGAGATAGGAGGAGGAGGAAGACCAGGGAAGGCTTCGAGCAAAGAGGAGTCTTTGTAGATGCCAGGAGAGACACTGGTCAAGGAATCGACGGTTTTCTTGTTGGCTACAGAAGAGATGGTCGTCTTAGGTGAGGTCTGAGATTGTGGCTCATGATATGTCAACTGGTCAATGGTGACTATCTTTCCATTATGGGGGAAAGACATCTTGTGGAAAACCACGGATGGGACAGCAGACATAGCATAGGTGTAGCTCCGCCCCAAGAGAATGTTGTAATCTAGAGGGGCCTCGATGACTTCGACGTCAACGCAAACAGTCTTGCCCTCAAGAGTGATAGGACAATTACGGAAGAGGGCAAAGGGCTGGGAGACGTGGCCATCCAATGCTCGAAGGGTGATCTTGGAAGGGGCCAACTCAGGAGATCCGAGTTTCTTCCAAACCGAAGCGGACATCACGCAGGTGGATGCCCCCTCATCAATTATACACCGGGAAATGTTAGCGTTCCGGATTTTGACTAGGATTTGGAAGGCGACAGAAGCAGGAAGAGGAGGATGTTCTGATTGATGGGCATCGAAAATGATCATTTGGTTATCAGCAGGATCCACAGTGCCCATGGCAGATAGTAGAGCATTCTTTTGGGAAGGGCACGATTGGAGGAGTTCCAATGTGGAAATGGCAGCAGGAGACTGGGCCAAATCATCTACTATTCTATACGAATGAGCAGCTCGACCAGGAGCAGCATTTCAGCGTAATGGTCCTTTAGGAATCTTGGTGTGAACCTCAACTTTGGGTTGAGGGATATGTAAGGGACCATTGGATGTCGAAAGAGGCTTTGTAGAACCTGAAGAAGGGGACTCGGGGACAAACGGAGCGGGAGGCTTGGGGTACTGACGAGCTCGAGTTTGAAGGTGAAGGTCGACGGTTAGAGGTGGATTAGAGTTCATCATAAGGATCTGGTAATTGGAGGAACCAGAAGGGGAAGGTTGAGTGGCTGTCTGTTCGTCCGGTGATTGGGTAGCCTCGAATCCCTGCTGTGCATTCACCTGCTCGTGAGGGGGCGGTGACTGTTGTTGCAGGGGTTGAGAAGGCAAGGGAGGACGAGGTGCAAATGCTGGAGGAGATGGAGCACCAGGCTGCAGATAAGGATAATGGTTAGGGTGGGAAACATTGAGGTAAGCAGGAGACTGGGCAAAAGGCTGAGGCATGCCATATCCTGGATACGTGCTACCGGGAGGGGAACAAGTGTGGGAGGTGCTGCCCCCTCCCCCAGGAAAACCATAACCCATGGGAGGTTGGGCATATGGGTGAGAGAGAGCTCCAACGATACCATCAGCGGCATGGGGTGCCCTCGGTGCGTGGGTATCACCGGGTCTGGGGAGATCAGGTAGAATGATATAAACATAACCCGTCTGAGCGTAGATCAAGTCATATTTTAACGCTAGTTGGAGGGCGGCTTCTTCGGTTTGGGGGAAATGCGATGCGACATATTTCTTGATAGGAGGCAATAGAGATCTAAGGAACCAGTCCATGTAGACACGATCTTCGAAAGTAGGGGATTGACATAGGCTCTATCGTCTCCGCCATTCCTGGACATGATCGGATAGGCGGGTCGCAGATGATTGACAGAAAGAAGTCAAAAGTTCGATACCAGTGTCATAACGAAGGGGAAGCTAGAAGTAAGATAAAAAAGCCCGGGCAAGAGTCGCAAAGGTGGTATGAGAGGAAGTGGGCTGATCAACATACCACTTAGAAGCCGTGCCTATAAGCGTTTGTTGGAACAACCGAAGACGGATAGAGTCATCGGTAATGGAGGTAGATGAACACCACATGTGGAAAGATCGAACATGATTTGAAGGATCTTCTCCAGCAAGGCCTTCAAACTTTGGGATGTCAGAAGGGAGCTTTGTCGGCATAGCAGGCCAACTAGCGTCATGGTGTATAGGGTCGTTAATCAATCGGTCCAAATCGGGGAGGCTAAGGCCTGCCAGGAAGGGGAGAAAGGGAGTAGCTGAGGTAGTTCCTGTGGCGGTTCCGCTAGTAGTAGTTCCGGCATTAGGGCCGGGAGCACCGCTAGCGTTAGGCCCTGGACCAGACATAGTGAAGGTGACAGGGGGAGAACCAGAAGGAAAAGGAGAATCAGAAGAGGAGTCGGAGTGCGGACTCAGAGGAGGACTGGCTCGACGACGGCGGGACGGAGCAGGTCGAGCGACCGGGAACTGAGGGTGAAGGCCAAGAAGTCTCCGGGAAGGGCGCCTTGGGGGCGCAATGATGACAACACAAACATGGCACAAGGGGAAGAAGAACGACCACAAGGGCAAGGAGGTGCAGAATCAAGTGATTACAATGTCGAAACAAGGGCAGATAGGTGCAGTGTCAATTGATTTTAAAGTCTGTGATTGGCGGTGTAAACCAAGCTCTTCTTCGCTTAGGGTGAGTGTGTGGCGTGTGTTAATTTTAATTTTTAAACCCTTTTCATTTTGAGAGCAAGAGAAAAAGTGTCTTTTATAGCGATAATAAATACGAACAGTATATAATGCTGAAATAACAGAAAATTAACAGCTAACAATGCATCTATTTAACCCAAAAAGGCGGGCCTCTCAAAACTAGTCTAACAGAGGGAAAAAATCTAATAAAAACACACTAAAAAGAGGCCAATAGATCTAAGGTCGAAAGGGATAGGGATCTAAAGGAGAAATCTGCTCAAAAGAGGTGCAGATCACAGCCAACAGGCAGAGGCAAGGTGGCTGGAAAAAGGGAGGAAATCAGCAAAAAGCAGAAGGGGCAAGGAGGAGGCCCTAAAGGGAGGTCTAAAAAAAAATACAAGAGGTGATTTGAAGGGAAGAAGAGCTGATTAAAAGGGATCTGAAAAGGAGGTATCAGATCTGAAAAAGAAATGGCTGAAAACTCTGAAAATTTAGACACTTACAGCAGCTAAAACTCTTCCACAAAAACTGGAGGGTAGTGAGGCCCTAGGGGGCTAGATTCCCAATTATTTGAGTAAAAGAGAGCAAGAATAGGTCTAAACGGGTGAAGACGGAGGCCAGACAACCCTAACAAAGGTTCAGACAAAACCCAGAAAAATTCCAGAAAAAAGTCCGGAAAAAATTCCGGAGTATGGAGTTTTTGACACATTTTTTTTCGCCCTCGAGTGACGATTTTTGGTACATTTTCCGCCAGTCGCAGGATAGTGAGCTAAAAATCACAGCAGACTAGGTCGACGACGTTACAGGTAAAAAAGTGTGACACAAAAACTCGGGTGTCCCGGCGGTAGATTTCAGCGTTAAATGTCTCGTTTAAATTACGATGTACGTCCACTGTAGTATAGGGCCAAAAGCACGCGGAAGTTAGAAATTTTAATGTTTTAGGGTTTTATGTGAGAAAAACAACATAAAAATAGGAAAAACAAAAAGCTGAAAAGAAACCCTAGGGTCTGAAGTAGCTGGATATGCAGGAATATGAAAAACGACAACGGTCGTAATTTAAAACCCGTGTGGAGTCGCCATTTGTTAGTATGAATCCTTTGTCGAAGTGTACGAAAAAGGACCACTTTAGCTACGCATAACTAATAGCCCTAACAACAAAAGTGGCTGCCAATATCTTCAGATCTGCGATTATTTGAACAAGAAAAGAGCTACAAAATACCAGATCTATGCATGGAAAGACATTAAGCAGTAAAAACAAGGGTTTGCTCCATATACCAATAGACAAGACAAGAACAATTTTTGAAAGAATTTTTGTATTAATTGGGCACTTGGGAGGAAAACAAGAAGGCGTATCCAATTCTCCTCAATGGGATGGGTTCTTGGAAATCCTCAGCACTTCAGATTTAAGATTTCTCTCTCTTGTTGGTGCAGAAAACCCAATGCAAAGAATAGAGCTCAATGGGAGCTCACACAGCAAATGATGGAAAAATGTGACCAAGTGTATAGATCCAGAGTGATCTAATAGGCAACAAAAGGTCAAGAATGATAGGAAAAACCCTCCTATTTATAACAAAATATTGGGTCATTCTAGATCTTGGTGCATGATTAAAATAATGTTAACCAAATCTAGATCCACCTTTTATGGAATATTTTATTATATTTGTTGGAGGGAAAAATTATTTGACTTGGGTCAAATCCCTTTATTTGTTAATAATAAATAAATAAATGATTTATTTATCTTTTTAAGGAAGTGGTTGAAGGATAATTAAATAAATAATGATTTATTTAATTATTTGTGAGTGATTTGGTCATATTTAACAAGGAATATTATCTAAATAAGATTTAAATAATTATTCCTAGAAAATAATAAGATAAATAAAGGTTTATCTAATTAATTTCTTTGTTTTTGGGTTAAAAATGACTAGGAATAATAATTAAATTATGGTTTAATTAATTATTCCATGAGAAAAATCAAACAAATATAGGTTTGTTTAATATTTCCTTTTGGGGTTTCCTGTTTAGACTATAAACAACCTAATAAATGTGGTTTATTAAGTTATTTAACATAGTGAAGGCAATTTTACTTAGGGTAAAATTGGTCTTACATGGTGTACTTGGGTCCATCTAATGATAATAGGTTAGATGACCAAAAAATGGTGTAACACATCCCATAACAGAATTGGTGACTCCACTGGGGATTACATCCATGTAATTACTAGTTTGGGTTGTTTCTCTCTGGATTTGGGTTCTTTGATTGGTATGATCACTTTTCCAGTCTATTTGGTTCTTTATCCATCCAGGAAACAGTCTCGATCTTCTGGATCAGGCTTGGATTCTTTAATTTTTCTTTACTAACCTTTTTAGACGCATTTTTTTATTTTACACAATCACATATATACGCATTTTGGTCCAAAGAAACATGGGTATACGCGGGTTTCCTTGTACATAGTCGTGTATGCATGCTGGTTATTCACTACCAAACTGCGTATGGCTAATTTTAAATGAAAATTTGATATTTTGAATCCTATAAGGTCTTTCTGCCTATTCTTGGCCACCGCTATTGAACCTTTGACGTGTCTGGGAAGTGTTTATGTCTGCTGTGTATCAATTTATCTCTTTCTTGATTGAAAACCTAGTCAACCTAGGGTTTACCTTGCTTTGTGAAGTTTTAGTTTTGGGTTTGGCACCAGGGCTTCTTTTCGAAGTTCTTGGCTGTTTTGAAATTTCGGGATAGTGAGTTAGTGTCAGTTTGCTCATGCTTTTCCTTATTATTGCTTCACTTTTTTCTTTTCCTTTGTTGATTTTCTTGGTTTCTTGAGAAGGGATTTTTTGACAAATATTGAATAAGTCTTCTTGGTTTTCTTGAAGTTTCTTTGTTTGCTGGAGTTTTATACTGCTATTCGGGTCATTTGTTTGAGTTAGTTACCTCTTTCCATTTGTTAAGTCCTTTCATGAAAGTGACATTGTTGGCTTACGGAATTTGAGGTCTCTTTTTTTTGCTCAACCTGGTGATTTGGAGTTTTAGGTAGTTTTTGCTTTCTTAAAGAGATTTTGCTGCTTCCTTAAAAATAAAAGAATAAAAAAACATTGTTGTTTGCCTTTGATTTTTCTTTTGGTTTTGTTTTATGGTTTTTCATTGTTTTTGGAGCAAGTGTGAAGTTTTTCATTTGGTCGGATTGCTTGGTTTTGAGAGAAGTTCTTCATTGAGTTTGTCTCTTCTTGTATCAAGTTGTTTTTTGGGATTTTTGTTAAGGGAAGTTCTTGTTTTGAGCTTGTCTTTATTTTGTGTCAAGTTTTCAGACCTCTCTCTTGAGAAACTCATTTGCTTGTTCATTTAGAGTAGTCATAGAATCTTGCATTTGGCATTGGTAGTTTTTCATTAGAGTAGTTGCACTAATAAGTGTTTTTAGTCTTTTGATAGATTTTGAGTGTGTGAGTGTGTATTTCGAAAAGAAAAGAAAATCATTTGCTTTCATTAGTTGTTCGTAGAACCTGTGTAGAAATCCCTTTTCATCGAAGAAAAATTTTCATTTGCATGTAGCAGGTTTCTATTGATTTCTTCTTGTGTCAAAAACATCACAAGTTGCATCTCCATTTTACCCCTGAATTAAAAGAACAACCTTTAAAATCAAGCTTATAATTTAAAATGAACTAGAATATTTTTGGATTGTCATTAATATATCAACTAGTCTATGTCATTAGGGCCTTGGAATAGGTGTGTGGAGAGTAAACTCTCTAAGGCCACTCTAAATTTCAAACTTTGAAGTTGATTAATGAGTGAAACCCAGTCTAGTTAAGCTGTCCGGGAAATCTCTCCTCTAGAGAGTCAAGCGCGAGGGTGAGTGAAAGTAGGGAAGAGAGATACCCCCTCTCCTACTTGTCGGATCCTGACCAAAGACTGTTCCGCCTGACTGGTGATACAACTAGTGACCTTAGTTGCTATTCCTAGTTATCACATAGGTGAGTGCGGGGGGGAATACCCGTGTTACTTGAGGTGGAAGTTGCATCACATTCATTAGTACTTCTGGAGGGTGCCCTTGCGAAGCTTGGGTACTTGCGTAGGCAAAGGATTTTGTCTGGAGGTCAATGTAACTATTTCTATTACCTTTGCTAGTAGGCCTGGGGCATAATTACCACAGACTATTTTTGGAAGGTCCTTATTTTCGATTTCTTGTATTTTGTGTCCAGTCCTAATAACCTAGAGTGGAAATACCTGAGAGTTGCTTGACTACTGAATCTTTAGGGACATTTTTTAGAGAGTGATATTTTCTCCTAGACTACCATATCTTTTTAATTTTTTGAGTATGTATAAATTCTCATAATAATTAAAAGTGGCTGGTCGATCAATTCTTCAATCTAGGAGGCTTCGTGGGATTTATCCTGCGAATGTCGAGCCTTCTTCTAGAAGGCATAGGAGCAATTCTGCTAGTGATTTCCAATTAGTAGCAATGAACGCATCGGAGAGTGATCCTCCGCTTGGGGTTGTAATTTATGAGGGTAGTCCTGGTGTTAGTCATGATTTAGAGAGGAGTACTCCACTCCTTTCTAGGGTCCTTTTTCCTGCAGAATAAGTTGAGGTTGAAGAAAGTCCTGAACCTCCAGTCACTCTTTCCTCTCCTCTTCCTGCTAGTTTTCTGAATGTTTTTTTATACGTTGGGCCCTCGTCTCACAGACCGGCTAGCCCTCATATTTTTCCTTTTTTTCTTTCGGTGGCCATTGCTGGGAACATAACTTTGGCTATGAGTACTTCGAGTGTGCATACTACTATTTCGGCAGAAGGAGGAGGTACCATTTCCATATCAACCATCACTCCTAGTACTACAATTTTTGGTTCTAACTCCATTCCATCTACGAGTGGGGGAACCCAAGATTTTTCTTCCCATACTAGTCATTTTCATTTAGGATTCCTTCTAGTGCAGTTCCTTCAGTTTATTTCACTACTACATCTAATGTCTCCACACCCATGTCTTCTATGGCTAGTGGATCGACTTATTTTCAGGGTTTTCCCTTTGGAAGTGGTCATATTCCTCATTCAAACCCTTCCCTAGGTTCTTTGCCTTTCTCTGTGCAAATTCAAGGTTTCAATCCTTTTCTAGGAGGTCAAAGTTATAATGCTTTTCAAGGCTGGAACCCTAATTTTAGTGGTTTAGGAATTGGGAATCAGTTAATATATGGTCAACATGGGAATGCTCCTTTATCCTCCATAGGTGCTTCTCAGGCTTTTCCTCCTTTCGCTAATGAATGGAACCCTTACCAATGGGTCTCATCTTATTTTAATACTTCGATTAGGGGGAACTTTCCTGTTTATGGTAACCCTTCAATGGGAGTAGGTCCTAATCTAAACTTCTTTGGACCACAAGGTTTCGCATAGGGTCCAACTTATTCTACGAACAATCTATGGCAGCTTGGTGCCTCAGCAAATCCAGGTTATTCTTTTCATAATGTTGGGAATCCTTCCCAGGGTGGATGGAATTCCCAGGGTCCTCCATGCTTACCGTTCCTGGAAACCCTAAATTTTATAGATTTATCGAAGTTGACTAACGATCCTATCCGATATAGCCCAGCTTGGCCTCCGGTTCCTACCAAGATTCCATCAGATATTCTGAAATTTGAAGGGAAGACTGTTGAGGATCCAACCGACCATGTTAACACTTTTCATTTATGGTGCTCATTGAACTCTCTTATTGATGATTCAATTAGGTTGAGATTATTTCAGCACACCTTAATTGGAAATGCTGCTAAATGGTACATCGAGTTAAATAGGAACACCTTTGCTTCAATTGGCTAGTTGGCTACCATGTTTTTGAATAATTTTCAGTTGCCCGTTTGTTATGATGTTGGAAACGAGCTTTTGGCCAAATTCCAGCAAGATAAGGCAACACACATTTCTGATCATATTTAGGAATGGAGGAGAAGGAAGAGGCTCATTAAAGCCTATATTCCCAATGAATTCCTTCTCAAATGGATCCTCAAATATTTATAGCCAGAAATATCAAAGGATGTATCTCTTTCTAGGGTATTCACTAAGGAGCAAGCTATCTTTAGAGCCCAGCAATTGGATATTCTCAGTCTGGGATTCTTAATAAGATATTGCCTGATGCTCCTCATTCCAAGATAGATTTATCCAAGCCAAAACTAGGTCCCCATGCTGAAAGGCTTGTTGGTGTGATCTACAATAGTAAAACTAACCTTTTGAATCAATTGCAACAATTTTCTTTACAATCTACTCCTTCTGTTCAGGCTACGTCGTTAGTGTCTACCCCTTCCCAACCTTTAAAGATTAATGCTGTCCAATCCTCTAACCCCAAAGGAAATAAAAAATATGATGGGAAGAAGAAGGGACAAAATAAGAAAAAGGATAAGTATGGGAAGGGTAATCCGAATAAATCCAACGAGAATGTTGGAGAGGGTAAGAGAGAGTCGAAAAAGAAAGTAAAGTTTCTTTTCAAATTGTGCACTAGAGACCATCTCACTCATCTCTGCCCTAAGATTCAAGATGCTCAATGATTTTTAGCTCAGTAAGGTTCATTGCCTTAGTTTAAGATCATTTGAATGAGAGTGAATTTTATTGGATTAAGATTTAGGTTAAGTTTGGTAAAATTTTAAATTAATCTTGATTTATTTAAGATTCTTGTATTTAGATTAGATAGATCTTAGTATTTAGACTGAGATTTCCATTACTTAGCTTGAAATTAATATCATTTAAATAGTAATTTTCATTACTTGGATTGTGATTAATATTACTAAAAAGTATATTAGAGTTATTTTTATTTGAATTTAATTTAAGATTGATTCAATTTGTTTGATTTAATTCAAGGCAGAGAGAGGTGAGTGCTAGTTTGATTAATTGATAGAAGAGTGTGTATTTAACGATCATTAAAAAGGAATTTTTATGCTCTAATCATAAGCTGAGCCATAAACGGAGTACAACTCGAAGCTTATGAGCCCCAGATTGACAATTAAATATTAAGAGGTTTAATCGCTAATTAAAAATCTCAACATTTTGGCGCCTTTTCCAGGGAGTTGTATTTTGGTTCAGGTGATATTTTTATTACAGAGTTTCAAGGGTATTGCAGGGAAGTCAGAGGGTGGAGAGAGTACGGTAAGACGTGAGTGAATAGCCACACATCCACTATGGTGGGGTTGCTCCAAAGTCTAATCACTTTTTCTTATATTTGAACTTTTATTTCCTTTCCTTTATGCGTAGAAATAGAAGTAGGCCTTAGAGTATTCTGAAACATTATGTAAGTGATTTCATTTCCGCATTTCATGTAATTTTCAAAGTGTGTAAATATCACAGACTTAGTAAGGCACATCTACAAGAACCATAGCTACGCCTCACAAGTAGCACAAGCCTTAAAATAGTCTGAAACATTCTGTGAGACATTTAATTTCCGAATTGTTTCACTTTCAATAGATTAAATAGTATTATGATCCGGATTTTTATGAGTGTGGTGAGATTTATTTCAGCCAATAGTTTTTAATTTCATTTATCTTCAGATTCCAATATTTAACATTATATCATTTTTTGGGTGTTGTAAGAACCCCTGGGTACTAATCCATGTTGTGAGAAAGTGATCATCAACTAGCAAGAGAAATTCAAGAATGATTTAGAGCTTGAAGAATGTCCCTAGAAATAATTTCTCAAATCCTAGCAGTAGCTGGGATATCTGCCTCTCAGGAAGAGTTCATCCTTACCAAATTCAGGAAATTATCTATCTCTCCACAACCAAAAAAATATTTAGAAGTCTCCCTTGATTCCTCCTGCCTATCTACCAAGGATATTGATGAATCATGTAACAAATCTAACGGGGAGCATCCAGTTGAACCTGAGATCGAAGAACTTCCATCATGTCCAGTGGCAAGCCTTGTAGGCATTCTAGAGACCAATTATCCAAGTTTTCCTAGCATGACCGAGTAAATTTCAGAGTGGTACAAAAGAAGAAATGAGCCAATACCACCAGGATTACATCGAGCATTGGTTCCATATTAAAATTCAATCAAAGTACCACTCTCATCTTCAAATACTCTTTGTATCACATCTTTCAAAGCTGTTTATTTTCCATGCTCATATACCTTCTAAAGTTTATACGTTAAATCTGAGCATGATTATATGTTTGTACCTGATCTGCACATGGCTTCATTGGAAGTTCTCTTTCACTTGAAGCAGGACGTATTTTATTTAATGTAGTAGGAAAGTTAGTATTGTAGTAAATAAATAAATGAAAATAGTAAAGAGAAAAATAAGTCCTTTGTGAATACCAGCTTGTCTGGCACAACTGGACAAGGACTTTGCTTGAAAACCAGGTAATTGGCGGGCAAGGTTCCCAATAAAGTTTGTAAATTTGTATAAGTTATTCAAATCATGTATCTTTTGAATTATTATGTTTGTAATCAAGTTGGTTTATGTGGGATTCCTTAAGGCCAACCTGCCAACGAGCCTTGTCCCATCAACATCAACATATTATTTGGGACAAAGGTTAGGGTTACATAATGTACCTGGGAGCCTGCATGCCTGAATGGAAGGTATCCTTGCCATATACTAAGGAAATAAATAAATGTTTCTTGGTGGATAAATTCTGCAGTCCATTCGACTCTGAAAAATACATTCATGGATAGTAGAATGTACCTAGTGCCTTGATTCCCATTGACATCAAAGGTGGGATATCTCACATTGGTTAACAATCTCCTCAATGTTCAGTAATCCAATGATTATTTCTTATGTTAGACATCGACACCATTTATTCACATAGGCAAGATTTCACTTGGGTGTGTAGCGGTTGAAGACTATAGGGGTTCGAGATCTCGACACATATTTGTAGCAGTTTATATTTTTGTATCAGCGTTTCCATTATCATTTGCAGTAGCAATCAGCTTTCCTCACTTGTTTGGGGACATACAACTCCTTATGAATGGGGGGGAAGGGGACCTTTAGTTCATCCTTCAGCCCTTCATTTCATCTCTTCAACTCATCCTTTATCCTTCTTCAGCAGATTATATCATTAGTCACATCAGCTCCAGCCATTCCATTTCCCACTTCATTTTGCAGTACGAGCATAGTAGCGAAAAAGGTAAAACTTGAGGTAAATTTGGCTTATGATTCTCTAATTCATTAGAAGGTTAAAGAAGCTTAATGATTCACCACTTCTCATTCCATGCATTTCATCCTTCATAAACCATTATCCTTCTATTTCCTTTCATTCATTATGCATAAACTCTGATAACAAGACCATGTTAAAAGAAAAAACCTTATGGTGCATTAATAAAAGAAGTATTTATAGTGTCTTCTTCAAGCATTATATTCATAGGATGAAGTAATTACTACCATGAAATTATAAAGGGAAAAACCTATAAACATTGGCCTTACGATGACATAGTATGCAACCACCCATTCACCATCTCCATTACCACCTCATTTCATCCAACATCTCTCCCTCATTCATTCATTTCTTGTCCTAAATTTGTATTGCTTAGTAAAATTAGTGTGACATACTAAATGTGAAGAATGATGCTCCACAAGAACCATCACCTCCAAGTATTCAAGAAATTCTTCTCCATAATAACCATCACCTTTAAATATCCAAGCAATGTTGTCCCATAAGAACCGACATCTATAAAACAATGTTAAGAATCTGTCAATGAGAAAGATATTTTTTTGCATGAAGACATGAAAACCCTCAAGCATGGGGGGATGTTGGGCCTCAAATATGCCTAATTTTCCACTATATATTACCACCATTCATTACCTAAATTCCGACACCTTTACACACATTTCACACCATAATTCCATCACTTGTCGCCAATTCATGACTTACGCTTCATGGTTGATTATAATTAGTTTTCTTAGATTTTCTATGATTAGAGATGATTTAGTCATGATTTTCTAATGACAGTTTTTATAAGTTCATTTTTCGCAGGGTTCCATTATCGAAATTCTTCACAAGCTAGTTAAACTAGTTACTGCAAGTAGAGTACGGAAATGTCCAATTTGGAGTTTCGACATCCCGACACACTTCTAGGGAAAACCGAGGGAGGTTATTGACCAAAATAATGTTTTAATACCTTCCCATGCATTTGATTTCATCCAAGTCACACATGTGGGTCCCTAGGAGCTGATTAACAAATCTGCTCAAAGTGCGCAAAGTTTCCAAACTGCCAAGTTTGACATCAATCTATGTGCAGCTCGAGGTGAATCTGGAAAATATAAGAAAATTGGTTTGTTAAAAATATACCCAATTATGTATATCCAAAACTGTTTCTCTATATTCGAATTAGTATAAAATTTATACGCTGGTCTTGGAGGCAGTTTGGTAAAAAATGACCATTTTTCCAGAATTCTAGAACCTTGCAAAAAGAGCCAGACAACCATATTTGGGAAAGATTTCCGAGGATCTGGATTTGAATGAGACAAATAAAAGAGAGGTTTGTGTTTAAAATATAACACATTAGGCTCCCTCCAAACCGTTTTCCAAAATCCTTCATGGTTAGGAATATATGCCAATCTCTTTGAGGTCAGTTTGTTAAAATTGTTCAATTTTCCAGAATTGAGGAAAATGATTAATTCACGTTCTAAACCTTTTAAATGGCTCAGCCATGGTTTGTATTGTAAGCTTGGGAAGTTTTTGAAGGAGGAGGAATACAATGTGTGAACATGAGACAAATTATTGAAGGAATGTATGTAAGTGAACTTATGCTTTGAATCTTGATACAATTTGACTTTGCTATGAATTCTTTGTGAATATTATGGTTTTGCTTAATCTTTAGGCATTGATTTAATTTATACTTTCTCCGGGAGCGGAAAAGGCCTACCATCTCCTGGAAGTAAGTTTTGTAAAACATCATAGGATAGATCTAGGTGTAGGGATTCTATTTTGAAAGCATTTGCTAATTAAATCTCATAATTACGATTCTGTACTCAAGACTGTAATTTATTTTCTTGAAATTAAATATATACTTCATCTCCAACTCGCTGCATGCCAAAATGAATGTTGTTGATCAATGATTTTATTGCATGAATAACCCCTTTGTTACAGGTTTACGATTGGAATATTTAAAGGTGCTTCTTAATTGGATAAACAAGAGATCAATAACTCCATTTCTTTTAAATATGAATTGAAATCGATTATGTACCTTACTGATCCACTATAATTTCTTGTAACATTGTGTTTTGGAAACCAAGTATTTGAAAGCAATGCAATGAGACCATTGAATCCTTGTTTGGAGTTGTAGTTTCGTTTTGCAATTCATTATAATTGTAATTAGTTATTGGTAGAACCATTAGTCAATGTGCTTATGTTTGAATGATTTTTTGAGTTTGATTAAAGTAATCTAAGGATAAAATAATTTCTTATTTTGTAGTCTTTTAGATCTGAAATCATGTCAATTAGAATCTTGGTTTACTTAGTTTCTTTTGAAGCAATTGTAGAGTGGTGACAGAGGTTAGTTTGAATGCTTATTTGATTTGTTTTATGCATCCCATGAACTATATTAGTTGAAGTATTGTTTGTTCATTGCCCTAGTTTAAGATCATCTGAATGAGATTTCTTTTTATTGGGATTAGGATTTAGCATATTTTTGGTATCATTTTAAATTAATATTGATTGATTTAAGATTCTTGTATTTAGATTAGATAGACCTTAGTATTTAGATTAAGATTTCCATTACTTAGCTTGAAATTAATATCGTTTAAATAGTAATTTTAACTGCTTGGCTTTTGATTAATATTACTCAGATGTAGATTAGAGTTATTTTTATTTGAATTTAATTTAATATTGATTCAATTTGGTTGATTTAATTCAAGGTAGAGAGAGATGAGTGCTGGTTTACTTGATAGAAGAGTGTATAATTAATGATCATTAACAAGGAATTTATATGCTCTGATCATAAGCTGAGCCAAAAACGTAGTACAACTCGAAGCTTATGAGCCCCAGATTGAAAATTAAATATTAACAGATTTAATCTCTAATTAAAACTCTCAACACGTGTGCTTAAAACAAGAGAACCTTGAAACACCAAAATAATCCATTTGAACCCTTGTGTGGTAGATATATTTAGGAGACATCAATGGCTATGCTTCCTCGAATTACTAAAAGGGTATGATGATGGCATTTCTTTTGAGTTTTCCATGGCCTTAAATTCAAAATCAGAGGACAGTGCCACCATTTTTGTGAGGGGGTTAGCCATATCGGTAACCTCTGAAGTAATCAGCAGAGTGACCACCCTACCTCTAGGAATCAAATGGAATAGGGAAGACAATGCCACCAGTGTCATTGTAAAGAATAATTTCTTCATTTCCAAGGAGAAACCTATGGAGAAAAAGAATGAGGTTAGGAAAGAAATATTGACTTATCCATGGGATGAGGTATCTTATCGCATTTTGAAATACATCTCCTATGAGGTAAAAATGAGTGTGGTATATGCCTACCACTTTAGATTATTGCATGAGCTCAGATTCAAGGAAGATTTTCCTCTTGCATATAGATTAAATGTACCATAATTTCTCCTCTAGTCCATCAAGAGCATGATCTAGAAAGTAAGAGAGGGAAAGCATAAGCACTTATCCCACCATGAACTTATAAAAATGATAATGGAGGATGCCCTAAACAAGTTAAAAATCCTTGTTTTATTGTCTAAATTCGTAGACATGGACATAGAGACACTGATAGGAAAATATAGAATTACTCCTGGGGAAACTCTTGCATCTTGCCTTGGTGGTAAGGACACACAAAAAGAGGAGGAGGAAACAAAGAGGAAAACAAAAGAAGTACAGATGAAAACACAGGAAGAAGAAGTAGAAGAGGCAGAGGAATAAGGAGAAGAAGATGAGGAAGAAAAGGATGAAAAAATAGAAGAGGAGGCCTTGAGTCCTAAAAGGACCACTGAACCAAAGAAAACTGAGATATCCCCTCAAAAAAATATTCTGTCACCAAGGAACATTGAATATGAGGTAGTTTCCACTTTAGCTACCATAGGCACTCCTATAAAATCTAAAAAGAAAAGAACAAGACAAGCCCCTCTCTACTTCAAGATAATGACTAGCACTAGAGTCAAACAAGGGAGACCAAAAAATTCCACAAAAGTCCCAATTACAATTGAGGAGTCCCCAAGAAAGAAAGAGGGGGTGGGGCTAGATGAGGGAAAAATTGAGGAGGTCAGCTCTCCAAAGCCCAAACTAAAGACTCCCATAACCTATGTGAGGAGGCCTACCACAAGAGAGGAATCCTTCAAGCAACCTAAAGGATCCATAGACCTTCGAAAAGAAGAAAAGGGCATGCTACACAAGGGACAAAGAATGCTACAGGAGGGACAAAGCATGTTATAGGAAGGACATGAAATGCTACAGGACGAGCAAAATGCACAAAAAGAGGGACAAAGTGCAAAAATAGAGGGGCAAATTGCACGAATAGAGTGTCAAGATATGAAAGTGGAAGTAAAAACTATACAAAAATATCCACAAGAGGCAACAACCTCCCCCAAGGCCTTTGAAAAAGGTATCACAAAATCTCAAGAACCTACCCCACAACCTATTTTGAGATCTTATTACAAGTTCATTGAGGTAGTGAGACTAATCCTTGAAAAATTCACAATACCCCTCCTTCATGAGCCGTAGATAGAGAGAGCATGCACCCACAGTTCGATGAAAATCACCAAGTCAAATAATGTTGGAGATGTGGGGTTGATGGAAGAAAGACTCATTAAAATGGGGAAGGAGCTAGCTTATGTAAGGCTCATAGAATTTGTTCTGAAAGAGTAGTTGCAAGTAGTGCAAATAGATAACATGAAATTGAGGGGGAAACTACACGAAAAAGACACCCAACTTGCCACTATGGAAATTATTTACATGGAGGCCATGCAATATAAGTTTCCTTTAAATTCCTATGTAGTTTATCTCAGGGAGAAATGGTTACAATTTCAAATAAGGACATTAGCTCAATGTTGCTCCCTACCCTTTCAGAACTATAGACAATTCACTAAAATATGAAAACATTCTATTGTAGGAGAGAGGTCTAGAATGGTTGAATTCTATATGCATAACCTTATATTAATTGATATGAACAATTGGGTCTCAATTCCAGATTAGGTGACATGAAATTAATGGTCGTAGAATCCTAGCTAACACATAAAGAAATGAGAGCAACATAGGTTAAAAGAGTAAGGGAAAGAGAGGAGAGAGAACCTATACAAATCAAGGTAGAGATAATGAGCCCTAGGGGGATCATGATCGGTCATCAATTGATCCAAATGATGTTGTGCTAGCACCTAGATACATTGAAACACAAGATCAGTCCATCTCACACTTTGATGATACATTTAGGTTGCTAGGAGTAGAGAGTCTACATGAATTCCAAAGCAGATGGCATGTTTTACCACTTATCTTGCAAAATAGAGAGTACCACACTCTTGAGAGACTACAAATTTCCTTGGAAAAGAAACCTTTCTATAAGAGAGCTATGCTAAGAATGATAATCCAATGGATATTATTGAAGCTCAACCCACCTTTGCTGCTAGGGCTGTATGAAGGGAGAGATCAGACATAAGAACAAAAGGAGTGGGTTGAAGCAGAAAAGAATGCAAGATTCTACCCACTAGAAGGCACTCCCTCTGAGCTACCTTGGGATTTCAGGGAGGCCATCAGGTCTATGAAAGGGATCAACAAGCATGGATGAGTTTCTAATAGGATGAGAAACCATTTCAATAGTGGGTGATTATGATGCTCATCAATAGGTACATTTAAGGGGCTACAATGTCATCTTTCAACTTATTAACTATCTCTCTCTAACATTTAATTACAATTTTGTTATATTATTCTTAGTGAGAATGGTGAAAGAGGTTTTTCATGTAATGTAGCCTAATATGATTAAATTGCAGGGAATGAAGCCATTTTTGAGAAAATTTGCATGTAAGGGTCCAAAGTAAACAACAAGGAGAGATTGTAGGAGGATTTTCCACCTCCTTAACTCCCTCAATCAACCCAATATCACACCAAGGATCTCTCTCATCAACTTGAGGTCAAAGGCATCCAAACATGTGGAAGTTATGAGGAGCCAAGCTCCACTCCTCTCAAGATTAAGGAGACCATATTATTATTTTTTAGGGAGTTGTTGGTAACTACCATTTTGTATAAATAAACATGTAGAAGAGCTCGTTAGGATTCAAATTTTTTTTCAAGCTAGGTAGCTCTTGAGCTCAGGATTAGTATTATTTTTTGACATTCATGTGATGTATTATAATTTTATGCAATGATAATGAGAAGTTGTTGTTTGATCCATTACTGAGTTAGTTTTAGAGGGTTTATGCTTTTGGGTTAGGGCCCAATCCATTGGCTAAGTCCCTCTTGTGTACTTATATTCTCTCTTTAAGTTTCAGTAATTTGTTTAGTTTTGCTGCATTTTAGTAGCAGAAAAAGCTATCAAACTATGATTGTAGCCTCTACCTCATCTCTTTCATGGGGGCATGGGTAGAAGGACCTCCAATGACAACCAAAAAATAGCTTGTTTATGATTTCTTAGAAAGATAGATATTTAGATCATGTTTTTCATGATATGCTTAGTGTAAGTTAGAAGTTGAGTTTGTTTCTTAGACCAGAGTTTAGCATAGGTTAAGTAGAATTTCTATTCAACTTATCTTTTCCACTTTTAGATATGCTAGTTTGTCAATAATCAATGCATGGATGTATGTAATGGTTTCAGGACTGTTTAAAGATGCAGACAAGGACCCCTTCATCACTTTCATCTTGGACTCCATCACTCTTCCCTCCAACCTTCAATTCTGCCACCAAAACCCTATTTTGTGATATCATCTCCATGACCACTGTGAGTAGCCCTCCTAGTGAAAAAAAAACCCTCAAAGAGATCTAAGATTAGCTGGAGCTTTTGGTCACCCCTCACTCAGCTAATTCCACCTTCTTCCACCTTTCTTCCATCCTTTTTACCCATATCCTTCTCGGTCTCCTTCCTATAGAATTTCAGAGCTTCTTGTAAAAATTCAGAGCTCCTGTAGCAGCCTCCTATAACACACATGTAGGTCATCATTTCCGCTCTAGTTTTGATCCTTATTGCCATTTGAACCTAGGATATGAAGTATATGACCCCCAAATATGAATTAATGACTAGAAGAGACCCCTGGGCCACTCCAAACCTCTTTCCTTCATTGCTGCAAAAACATAGTAGGCATTAGTGTTTACTTCATCATAGAATTAGC
This sequence comes from Pinus albicaulis, assembly GCA_034641835.2. Lineage (NCBI taxonomy): Eukaryota > Viridiplantae > Streptophyta > Pinopsida > Pinales > Pinaceae > Pinus > Pinus albicaulis. The sequence goes on from CM076573.1 coordinate 216,134,192, forward strand.
ATATGTAGGATAAAAATTTACATGCAAGTCTGAGTTAGTTGAAGCATTATATAGAAGTTTGATTTATGATTTGGAGAAATGCGTAAGATAAAGTAGTTCCTTATTGCAAAATGGATGGATAGTTAGATGAATGATTGCAATATAACATAGTTTCATTTTAAGCAACTAGGTTAGTTGTTTATGATTTTCTTTCAACGCCAATTGCAAGTAGAAGTTTATAGTAACTCTCTTTTCCTCAAACTAGAAGTAGTTCTCTACATTACATTATCTAATTTCACTTTAATATAGTAGGAGGAAAGACCTAGAAGCACTCTTGGTCAGAAGACCTAGTTGAGGGTGGCATGATTAAAATCCATCTATTGTGCATATAGAAATGTCACCTCTAAGTTTCCACGAACCCCAGGTTGATAAATAGAATTGACAAGCCTTTGGGAGTTGCAACATTCTTGGTGCAATACCAGGGCTCACCACCTTTCATCCATATCTATGAGTGGAAGAGGTACTCCCCCTCCTCTCGATCTTTAGGCTCATCAATCTAGATTTTGGTGGTGGAAACAATGGCACTTGTATCCTCATCAATAATCTACTTCCCTTCGTCATTCCCCTTTTCAGGTTCTGACTCAGAGTCATAGAATGCATCTGATTTGGAAGCCTTCAGCTCAACCACCGGTAACTGTTTGGCTCAAAACTCACTTGTGTTGTGAGTGGATATCTTATGGAACTCACGACACTTTCACATGTCCTTATTTGTCTTCCTAGTGTTTTTCATTTCTTGCAGCTTCGAAGGGTGGTCTTGGGTTACCCTACCTTAGCTTTGTCCTTTGTTATGTGGTTTGGGGGTGCCTTTCTCTTGCTTCGGATTCACAGATCCGAAGTCTTGCTTCTTTTGTTTAAACTTTTTCTCTATCTTAATAACACATAGATAGGTGGCACCAAGAGAGGATATGTCCAAGAAATCCATTTCGTTCTCAATGTACTTATGCAAATAGTCATGGTACTTGAGTACTAAATGCTACTCGGAATCCTTGATACCAAGCTTCGTGCAAAGGGCATGAATTTTTTTTTTGAAATCCAAAACATCTTGGTCCCTTACCTTCTGCAGCGTGGTCCACTTTATGTATTTATCTTCATCGCTAATGACAGTGTAATATTATTCCTTGATGGCATCTCGGAAAGAATTTAAAGTGTGTTAGGTCCCTATAATACTAGTGTATCCCCTTATTGTTGTTAGTCTAGCCCCCTTAATGTTATTGTTGTACCCCTGTAGCCCCCATATTGTTATTATTGTGCCCCATAAAAGCCACTATTGTTATTGTTGTGCCCTTAAATTATTATTGTTAGGTCGGCTAGGATTATATTGTGATCCCATAGACTCCTATATATAGAAAGGAGGATTTTTCATTTGTACCATCCAGGAATTGTTCATTTATGTAATGTAAAAGGTTTCCCGCTCAAAGTGTCTGATTTCTAAGGCATTGATCTCTCTTTTATTCTATTTTTGGAGGTGGTTTCATAACATTTGGTATCAGAGCTTTGGATTCTAGGGTTTCACTGCTTCAAACAGGTCATCGTGGCATTTTCTCTATGACTTTTTTTCTACAAAGGTTCAAAAGCTAAAAAAAATCCATTTGCGAAGAAATCCTGAGGAACATCGTGTAACAATTTCAGATCTTGGTTCGCAATATTTTCGGAGATATGATCTGTGGAAGTTAGGGTTTTTGCAAGCTCCTGAATTTCATCTCAAAGAGGTGACCTTGGAAAATTTTCATAACTCTCTCTCTGAGCATCGAATTGGAATTCTGTAAAAAGTGGCTGAAATTACACGAAATTTAGTTTCCTATTTATCAATTTCATAGTCGAAGGAGGAAACAGTGACACATGACATGCCATACAAGTTTGCTCTACTGAACCCGTCCATAACTAGTTCATTACGTTAGATTGGGCAGTGGAAAGAAGACTCAGAGGGATAGTATAGGATAGAAATTCAAATCTTGAAGATCCAAAATAATAGAGATAAATTAGTGTTGTAGCATCAGTTATTAGCTTTATATACTTGATGACTTATGTGTTGGCCTTGGGCAGCCCTTTCCTTTTAGACTTGATCAACTTCTTAAAAAACATTATTTTGAATTCCAATTCCATACGCGACTCTGCCCTGACTTTTACACATGCAGACGTGGGTTCAATCATATCTAACCCATGTATAAATGTTAAAATATTAAAAAAATATAAACTCCGTATTAATTGGGCGGTGTTTACGGGTTTTACCTGAATACCTCCTACACCAGCTCATGGCCAAAATGTTTCCCAACTAAAAAAATGGTTTGAGGAAGTATAAATACACCTCATTCGGAAGGCCTAGGGAGGAGCGAGAATGCTATTGATACTATATCTTGTTATAGCCTAGATCAAGTCTGATTATCCCTGTGCCTCCTGCACTTCCCAGGTTCAGGAAACCCTTGTTTCCTTATGATGCTAACCTCCCTTATGTGACATCCTTTGTGCACCTTTTATGGAAGAATATTGTAGAGGCCTGGGCTGGACGGATCCGAAGGATGATTTTACTTGGAGTCGTGGCTGATTTCAGGTGATATCTCCACTTTATTTTTACATACATCAATAAAATAAGATTTTTTTCTGTTCCTGATGTCATGTTCTTATATGTTTCATATACATGTTAATAATCTTGTAACCGTTATTTAATGATTCTTTTATGGGTTTATATGATCTAACATACTGAAATTTACGATATATATGCTCTACAACTAGTCTTTGTGCTTTGTCTTGAGTGAGTTGTAGGTTTTGAAGCACCAGGAGTAGCAGAGGGTTTGCACCCTGAGAGAATGACCTCAAACGTAGGACATATGGGTAAGGTCACCTATCCATAGTTTACTACTTTAAGCTTTATGACTTTGAATTTGATTTCTTCTTGTGATGGTATGCCTTCCGCTCTGTTAGGTCCCCTAACGCAGACCTTAGGGTAGCTTTTCTCGCAATAGAATTGGCGACTCCACTGGGGATTACATCTGTGTAATTCCTATTTTGGGTTGTTTTCTCTGGATTTTGGGTTCCCTCACTGATTCGATCACTTTCCTAGTCTTGTTGGTTCTTTTTCCATCTAGGCAATAGCCCTGATCTTCTGGATCAGGCTTGGATTTTTTGTTTTTCTTTGTTGTAATTTCTATACGCTATTTTTTGTGTCTATAGTCACGTATACATATGTTTTTGTCCAAAGGAACCCACGTATATGTGAGTTGCTTCAGACACAGACGCATATACACGCAGGTTGCACATTGTGGATCCACGTATGGCCAATTAAATTTGAAAAATTGATTTTGAGATCGGCCTGTAAGTCTTTCCTGCCTGCTTTTGGCCACTCCTGTAGAACCTCCTGTATGTCTAGATAGTGTTTCTCCTTGCTATGTGTCAGTTTCTCTCTTTCATTCTTGAAAACCTAGTCAACCTAGGGTTTTGCCTTGCTTGGTGAAGTTTCAGTTGTGGCTGTTGCACCAAGACTTCTTTCCGAGGTTCTTAGTTCTTATGACATTTCTAAACAGTGAGTCTCTGTCAGTTTGCTCATGCTTGGCTTGTTCATTGCTTCACTTTTTGGTTTTTGTCTTGTTGGCTTGCTTGGTTTTCTTGTTTCTTGAGATCAACTTTTCTGGTGAACCTTGAAGTTGTCTTTTTTGATTTCTTGAAGTTTTTTTTTGCTGGAGTGTTTATGTTGTTGTTTCAAGTGTTTTTCTTGAGTTAATTACTTCATTCCGCTTATTGATTCTTGTCATGAAAGTGACACAGTTGGCTTATAGAACTTGAAGTTGCTTGTTGTCTCATTTTGTTGATTTGAGGCCTTTGGTAGTTTTGTGGTTTTCTTAAAGACTCTTTGCTTTTTCCTTAAAATGTTAAAGGCTCATAAAACATTTGTGTTTTCTGTTGCTTTTGCTTTTGGTTTTCATCCCTTTGGGAGAAATTTGGTAGTTTCTCATTGTGGTCCAGTTGCTTGGTTTTGAGAGAATTTTTGTTTGGGCTTGTCTCTTTCATAGCAAGTTTTTTTGGAATTTATTTGTGCAAAGAAGTTCTTGTTTGGAATTGTCTCTGCTTTGTGTCAAAAGTGATCAGACCGTCTTATTGAAAAACTCATTTTCTTCCCTTTTTGAGTAGTCCTAGAATTTTCATTTGCATTAGTAGTTTTGCATTAGTTGCACTGTTAATCAATGTAGTATTTTTGATAGTTTTTGAGTCTGTGAGCATGATATTGAAAAGAAAAGAAAAAATTATTTCTTTTTAGTTTTTTTGTAGAACCCAAGTAGAAATCTCTTTCATCGAAGAAAAAGTTTCATATTCATGTAGTAGGTTTCTATTGATTTCTCTTTTGCTTCAAAACATCATAAGTTTCATTCTCCATCGAACCTTGACTTAAAAAGAACATCCATTAAAATCAAGCCCTTAATTTAAAAATGAACTAGAATTTTTTGAGTTTTCATTAATATACACCAACTAGTCTAGGTCATAGGGCCTTGGAATAGGTGAGTTGAGAGTTAGCTCTCCAAGGCCACTCAAAATTTCAATCATAGAAGTTGATTAACGAGTGAAATCCAGCCTCGTTAAGTGGACTGGGAAATCTCTACCTCCAGAGAGTTAAGCACGAGGGCTAGTGAAGGCAAAGAAGAGAGATACCCCCTCTCCTATTTGTTGGATCATGAGCTAATACTGTTCCGCTTGGCTACCGATACAAACTTGTGTCCATAGTTGCTATTCCTAGGTATCACATAGGTAACTGCAGGGGGAATACCCATGGTGCCTGAGGTAGACATTGCATCACTCTCATTAGTACTTCTGGAGGGTTCCCTTGTGAATCTTGGGTACTTGCACTGGCAAAAGATTTTGTTAGGAGGTTAGCATAACTATTTCTGTTACCTTCGCTAGTAGCCCTGGGGAATTATTACCCCAGACTATTCTAGGAAGGTCCTCTTATTCATTTTCTTGTATTTTGGTGTCCGGTCCTAATAACCCAGAGCGGAAATACCTAAAGGATGCTTCATTGTTGTATCTTAGGGAAATTTTGTAGAGAGTGTGATTTGCTCCTAGATTGCCATAACTTCATAATTTTTTGAGTCTAGCTTAAAAACTCATAAATATTAAAAGTGGCTGACTGATCGGTTCATCGATTGAGGAGGATTAGTGGGATTTCTCCTGCGAGTGCCAAGCCTTCTTAAAGAAGGAGTAGGATAATTTCTACTGGTGATTTTCATCCAGTAGTTGCAAATGCATCGGAGAGTGATCCTCCGCTTGGGGCTATTATTTCTGTGGGTGATCCTGGTCCTAGTGGTGATATAGAGAGGAGTACTCCACTCATATCTAAGGTCCTTTTTCTGGCAGAAGAAGTTGAGGTAGAATATATTCCTCAACCTCTAGGTACTCCTTCCTCTCCTCTTCCTGCTATTTTTTCAGACGTTATTTTGTACGTTGGGCCTCCATCTCAAAGACCGGCTAGCCCCCATATTTTTCCTTTTCTTTCAATGGACACAATTGGGAACACAACTTCAGCTATGAGCACTTAGAGTGTGCATACTCCTCTTTCGGTTGAAGGAGGAGGTACCATTTCTATTTAGAATATCACTCCCAGTGCAAAAAATTTTGGCTCCACATCCATTCCATTTATGAGTGGGGGCACCCAAGTGTTTTCTTCCCATTCTGGTCCCTTTTCTTCCAGAATTCCATTAAGTGAAATTCCTTATGTTTCCTTCACTACTGCTTCTGCTATCTCCACACCCATGTCTTATATGGCTAATGGGTCAACTTCATTTCAGGGTTTACCCTTTAGAAGTGGCCATATCCCTCATTCAAACCCTTCCTTAGGATCTTTTCCTTTCTCCACTCAAGGTCAAGGTCTTAATCCTTTTTTTAGAGGCCAAACCTCTAATGCTTTTCAAGGCTGAAACCCTGATTTTACAGGGTTGGGAACTCAGAATCGGTTTTTCTATGGTCATCAAGGGAATGTACCTTTGTCCTTCATAGGTGCTTCTAAGGGTTTCTCTCCATTCACCAATGCTTGGAACCCTTGTCAAGGGGTTTCATCTTCGTTCAAAACTTCGATTGGGGGAAATATCACTGTTTATGGTAATCCTATGATGGGAGGGGGTCCTACTCTTAATGCTTCTGGGCTAGAAGGTCTTATTATGGCTCAGTATTTTCTACGAATAATCCATGACAACTTGGTTCCTCAGCAATTCCAGGGTATTATTTTCAGAATGTTGGGAATCCTTCTGTTGGTGGATGGAATTACCAAGCTCCTCCATGCTTACCATTCCTGGAAAATTTTTCCAGATTTATCAAAATTGACAAATGATCCAATTCGATATAGCCCGGGTTGGCCTCCGGTCCCTACTAAACTACCCTCAGATATTTAAAAAATTGAAGGGAAAAATGGTGAGGATCCACCCGACCATGTTACCACTTTCCATTTATGACACTCCACAAACTCCCTCATTGATGATTCGATTAGGTTGAGACTATTTCAGCGCACCTTAACTGGAAACGATGAAAAATGGTACATTGAGCTTATTGGGGGTAGTTTTGCTACATTTGGTGGGTTGGCTACTATGTTTCTGAACCATTTCTAGTTGCCTGTTCGTTATGATGCTGCCACTGATCTACTGAAAAATTTCTGGTAGGATAAGGCAACGCACATTTCTGATCATATTTAGGAATGGAGGATAAGGAAGAGGCTCATCAAATCCAAAATTCCTAATGAATTCCTTCTTGAGTGGTTTCTTAAATCCTTACGGTTAGAAATCTCTAAGAATGTATCCCTTTCTGGGGTATTCTTTAAGGAAGAAGATATATTTAGGGCCCAACAGTTAGAAATAATATATTCTCAGTTTGGGGTCCTTAATAAGATTTTGTTGGATTCTCCTCATTCCAAAGTATATTTAGCCAAATCAAAGCTAGGTCCTCACGCTGACGGACTTGTCGGTTCGATTGATAGTGGCAGGTCTAACCTTTTGAATCAATTTAGATAGCTGTCTTTACAATATGCTCCTTTTATTTAGGCTATGTCATCGGTGTCTACTCCTTCCTAGCCCTTAACTATTAATTATGTTCAAGATTCTAACCCCGAAGGAAATAAACAATCTGACATGAAGAATAAGGGATAGAATAATAAGAAGAATGATAAGGATGGGAAAGGTAATGCGAACATATCCAACGATAATGTTGGAGAGGGGAAGAGAGAGGCAAAGAAGAAAGTTAAGTTTCCATGCAAGTTATGCACCAACAACCATCTTACTCATCTATGCCCTAAAATTCAAGATGCTTAATGCTTGTTAGCTTAGCAGGGTTCCTCTAGTTCCCAGGCTGTCTTGACTAACCCTTTTCCCCAAGTGAAGCAGTTGCTTGCTGGCGCAAATGCTAATACTGGAGCCCCCTCTGGGGGCAACCACGAAGGGGAAAATTCTTCAAATGTATATATGATGAGTGCTCACGCTAATATCACTACGAGATCTCGTGATTACGGTAAAGCTGAGTCTTCAAAAGCTAAGGGTGCTCCTAGTAATTATGAACCACTCCTATAGAGGGGCCCACAGTTGAGCCTATACCTTAAATGCTGAAAGGTTCTACTAAGCGTACGATAATTAACCCTAATTCTAAGGTAACCCATAACTAATCCATTGTAGAAGAACTGGCTCAGAGTCCTTGTGCTATGTCTGCGCTAGAAGTACTCCAGTCGTGCCCAGCATGAAGGAGTGCATTTCTCACTGCGATCGGGGAAGTTGATCCAAAGAACTCTCTTATGATCACATTTGATATGCCAAATCTTAAAAAGAGACTTCCTAATCAAAAATATTTTCAGATTAAGTCTACATATCAGAAGATCAATATTTTTCAAACAATAGTCGATGAGGGCGCTTCCACATGTGTCATGTCTATCTCATTTTAGAAAGCCATTAGATCCCATTCAACTCTACCTTCACCTACACTTCTCATGAAAATTTATGGTCATTCTCACAGGCCACATGGAATTGTTCCAGCTTTGCCCATTTGTGTTGGGGGTAAAGTTGTCAATATTGAGGTCAAGATGGTTGATGCCAATTTGGACTATAATATTATATTGGGGAGGAATTGGATTTATGAAATGGATGCTATTGCTTCATCATTATTTCACATCTTGTGTTTTCCTCATGAAGGGAGGATTGTCACTGTCGATCAAATGGACTATTCTCCGATAGATCCAAATGCATCTTTTGACTTGACTGTTCCCTTGGTGAATGATGCCAAGCAACCTGTGGAGAATTTGGGGGTTGGAATGTATACCTCATTGATGGGTGCCTTTGATCTTCTGCCTCCTTCTATTCATATTAATGCTATCTCATCCTCCAAGGTTCCTACTCAAAGAGAGTTCTTTCGAACACATTATTTTTCAGATCCTTGGACCTTACCTTCTCCTACTTCCACATTAGAGGAAGGTCAAATGGGTGGAATGGAATTCCCTATGTCTATAGCAGATATTGCCTATCATTCTATTGTTGAATTCCAGATTACGTTCCGGTTTCTCTTTCACCGGAGGAGTTGGACGGAGATGTGGCTCCGGTTTGGATACTTAGTTCATATTCTGCTCATGATTGCCTTGATATTGTTCTTCAATCTGAAGAGACTATCCTTGAAGCAATGACTGGCATGGAAATACCGTGGGATGATTTGCATCATCGGTCCTATTTTATACCAGATTTGCGAGAAGTTGAATTGATATTTTCTAGCCCTGTGTCTTCTGGTCTTGTTCACCCAGTCTTCAACCCTTTACTCCAGCATAGGTTTTTGCTAAAGGGAACATGGATGTCATTTCTGAGACTATCCTAGTGAAAATTTCCAGAGATCCCAACGTTATTGAGAATGTCTTCATCAAAGCTGAATGTTCCCCCGAAGAGATTCAGACTTATACTGATATCTTTAGAGAGTTTCATGATGTGTTCGCTTGGTCTAATGAAGAAATGTCTGGAATTGATCCATTTATTGTCCAGCATGAGATCAAGACTTACGAGAATGCTAAGCCTATATGGCAAAAGCTTCATCTAGTCAAACTTAGGAAAGCTGCAACTATAAGGGCTAAGGTTGAGAAGCTGCTTAAGACAGGCTTCATATACCCCATTCCTTTAACTGAGTGGGTTTCAAATCCAATGCCAGTGGACAAGAAACAAGGAACGATCTATGTTTGCATTGATTTCAGGGATTTGAATAAGGAATGTCCAAAGGATAATTAACCAAAACCATTTATTGATCAAATTATTGATGAGTGTGTAGGGAATGAGATTTTCTCCTTCATGGACAGTTTCTCGGGATACAATCAGATTACCATCTGTCCTGAAGATAAGCACAAGACTGCTTTTATTTTCCCCTAGGGTAAATTTTCATACAAAAAGATGCCTTTTGGTCTTAAAAACGATGGAGCTAATTTTTAGCGGGCCATGTATTATGCTTTCCATGACATCAATCATATCATCGAAGCTTATTTGGATGATTTAGCTGCTCGTTCTTTAAAGAGAATTGATCATCCCTCTCATCTTCGACAAGTTTTTGAATGATGTTGTCATTATAAATTTTGTTGAACCCTAATAAGTGTGTTTTCATCATCACATCTGGTTGGTTGTTGGGATTCATTGTGTCTACTAAAGGGATTCAGGTAGATCCCTTCAAGGTTGAGGCAATACTTCAGTTGCTTCCCTTGTCTTCTATTCGTCAACTTCAAAGTCTTCAAGGAAAAGAAAATTTCTTAAGGATATTTATCTATAATTATGCTGAGGTAACGAAATGATTTATGAGATTAATCGAAGAAGGGAATTCCAATCTTATGGGATGGATTTGTTCAACACTCATTCGATGCTTGGAAAATGGCATTGAAATATCCTCCATTATTGAGTCCACCTGATTATAGCAGAGACTTCCTTTTGTATCTTGCAGCAGAATCTATTATAGGTATGGCTCTAGTTCAAGACGATGATGCTCTTTGCGAGCATGTTATTTATTACCCAAGTCGAGGATTGGTAGGTCCTAAAATACGATATTATCCCATTGAGAAGTTAGCTTTGGCAGCTGTCCATGCTATCCAGCGACTCAGACATTAAATTATCCTTCGAAAAACTTATGTTTTGGCAGAAGTCAATCCATTTCAGTTTTTTCTCAGTAGGTGAGTGATTGGGGGCAAATACAATCGATGGATTGTCACTTTTGAAGAGTTTGATCTCGAATTTCTGTTTGCCAAATCCAAGAAATATTTGGTATTTGCGGAGTTGATCTCTGAGTTTCCTTATGGATATGAGATTATTTATGAGGAGTCGTTCCCTGAAGAACATATTTTCCTCATTTCTTCACAGGATCATTGGTATGGATATCTCATTGTTCATCTCCAGACTTCGAATTTTCCCTTCATTTTTTCGAAAGATGACTATCGAAAGTTGCGTCATTTGGCAAAAAGTTATCTTATTATCGGTGACACTCTATATCATCACGAGGTCTATTCGATCCTTAGACGTTGCTTAACTCTCGAAGAAGTTGAGGTTGTGTTGAATGATTTCCACAGTGGAGCTTGTGGTGTTCATTTATCTGGGCTTGCTACAACCAAAAATATTTTGCGTGCTCGATATTTTTGTCCCTCGATTTTCAAAGATTGTGTTGAGGTGGTCAAAAAATGTCATCCTTGTCAGGTTTATACTCGGACGATGCACGCTCATATAGCTCCACTCTTTCCTGTTGTAATTGTCGGTCCATTCACTAAGTGGGGTATTGATTTTACTACCTGTAACCTGCCTTCGGCGAAGGGTTACAAGTACATTATCGTAGAAGTGGACTACTTTACAAACTGGGCCAAGGATATGCCTACTTTCGCGAACGATGGTGAATAGTAGCACTGTTTCTATTCAACCAAGTCATTTCTCACTTCGATATTCCCAAATAGATTGTCATTAACCATGGTAATCATTTTCAGAACACCATGATGGCTAAATTGGATCTTAAGTTGGGTTTCTGGTAGGAGCATTCATCTCCATATTATCCTCAGGCCAATGGGCAGGTTGAAGCCGTGAATAAATTCTAAAGGTTTTCCTTCAACGGAAAATCAATAAATCCAAGTCCAAATGGCATGTCATGTTGTATCCTGCACTTTTGGCACACCATATGTCTGTTAAGACGACAACGGAGTTCAATCCTTTCAAACTGGTTTATGGTTTGGAATCTATATTTCCTGTTGAATGTGAGATTCCTTCCCTTAAGCTGGTTGTTGAGTTTCTTCCTAACACTTCAAGTCTCGAAGAATGCCTTGTTTATCTAGAACACCTTGATGAGCAACACCGAGATGCATCTGCGATGAACGAGGCTCATAAGAAAGTTATAAGGCTGTCAAACCTAGGGTATTATCTGAAGGTGACTTTGTTTTGGACTACGCTCAGGACAAGGATGCTTTGGGGGTAGGGAAATTCAAATCCATGTGGTATGGCCCCTTCATTGTTAAAAACATCCTTAAGAAGGGAGCTTATGCCTTGGTTTATTTCGATGGAAACGAGCTGGCACAACCCAGAAATGGGCTTTATCTGGAAAAGTATTATGCCTAGCATTTGATTTGTATGTATATATTTTATTTTTTGTGCATATCTGTCTATCAATTTTTGGTGTGACTTTGATGTTTTTGATCTACTTTGGCAGGTTTTTATGGATGATATGAGTCACTTTGGATTTGCCGATGGTGCTAGTCGACATACTCGGAATCTTGCTTCCGCGACTTGGGTAATCTACTATCCATCCGATCAATTGCGAGCTTCAAGGGGAATATGAATTGGTCCTTCTTCGAATAATGTAGTAGAATATATTGCTATTGTCAATCTACTTTCATAGGCAATGTCTCTTGGTATTGATTCGTTAGTAGTGTACCTAGATTCACAACTGGTGGTTTCACAATTAAACAACACCTATTGTGTTAGAGATCCATTTTTACATCGTTTATTTCTGAGAGTGTGTTTGTTGCAACGTTCATTTCATTATGTTACATACATTCACATTCCACGTTCAAAAAATTCATTTGCGGATTCATTAGCTAATCAAGCAATTGATTGGCATATTAATCATTCAATACATTAAATATCAAAAAACATAAATCATCATTGTAAATACGAGACAATCACATCATAAAATCATCCTATATATATATATATATATATAGGACGATTTTTATGAATATATATATATATATATATATATATATATATATATATATATATATATATATATATATATATATATATATATATATATATATATATATATATATAAATAAGAGTTGTGTTCAAAATACAAAAGCACACAATCATATCACAATTAGGGTTTATGCCCAATCATGTTCATCATAAAAATATTACACTATCCGATCATACTGTGAATTATATCCGTGTCTTCACTTTTCTGGTAGGTGTTATGAAATAACACCATAGTCAGCACACCACAGAAAACCAACGAATCACATGGCATACGATTGTTGTTTTTGCAGGCCAGAAGGTCCTCCACTACATCCATAGGGACATGGAGGTTCAAGACCTCCAGGTTCCTCTATATAGCATGGAGTACTATCCCTGGGTCTTCTGCGACATCCTCATCTTCTCTTCCGCAACACCTATTACAGGTCAATTTGGGCATCATCACCCAAAGAACAATATGAATAGGGTCTATCAGCCACTAATTCAGTTGCTATATTCCCTAAGAGAATTAATTCCATTGATGGCTTCAATTGTGATATTTCCAATGTTTGAAGAATAAATTATATGACCCATTGACTCATCAACGCTCCTATGAATGGGCCTCAGTACACTGCAATGCACTTATATCCATGCAAGGGTGCACTACAGTGTACTTCCCGACACCTAAGGGTGCATTGGTCTGCTAGGAGAGAAATCATAATTGTTTTGGGAATATCCACATGTCTAGTGCCTTGTAGAAGAGCTCATAGGTGTCATATTTCGAAGACAAGTGTTCATCCATCACCACTGAACTTGGACACATGTCCAACCTATTATTAGAAAGCCATTCAATTCAACTTATTGAGAAATTCCTTCAATTTTCCTATAAATTGAGCACTCATCTAAGTGCTAGGGAGGGAGAAATTTGTGTAATGTTATGCTGTTGGATTCTCAATTGATGAGAGCTAGAAGTATTATTATGCTTCAGAGATGATGCTTGGTGTGATGTGGATGAAATGAAGTTGGAGTAGGTTGATGATGAATTTATCTATTGGTTGTAATCTTCTCCTCCTACTTTCTTAATAAATATATATGTTCATTTTCTCATATGTATTCTTATATCTTGTGAATTTCATTCTCAATTTTGTATGTATTCTCAGATCTAATCGGTTCGATTTGGTTAAGATAAGTAAATACTTGTATATTTGTATTTTGTTTGTTGTTCTCTATATTTTATTGCAGGTATCGGTCTAGCGGCTTTAGTTGGATTGAGAGCGACGATAACATCGAAAGAAGGAGAAAGAGAGAGAAAGGATTATAAGTATGTTTATTTCCTTTCTATCTATCTATTTGTCTTTCTTCTGTTGTTCTGAGTGAAGGAACAATACACTTAGGTAATTTAGTTTATCCATAGATTAGAATTTCGTATAACAAATTGGCGACTCTGGTGCAGAGAATTCCATCATTCCTAGTTTTTCTGTCTCTATTTACCATCATCAGTAGAATTTACTTCATTTATCAATAATTTTAATGAACATTTTGCCTTATAAGTGTGTTTAAGCTGCTTTTTTTCCAAACTTAGCTACGCCCAACGCAATGTTATTCAGGGTATAGTGCACTGGAGTGCAGTGTCTCCCTTTCAGGGGTGCCAAATTCCATCAAAATTTGACTTTGAATTTAGTTTCAACCAATTGTCTGTTGTATTCTCAGATGTCTGATTTCTCTTAGAGACTAGTAAACATTAATTGTTCTTACTCCTTTGAAAATTTGTTTGTTTAATGTTTCATTAGCTGTTTCTTTATCATTGAAAATTAAATTTCAAAGTTGTAAATTTTGCATTAGATCAATTCTGTTTTCAAAAAGGAAATTTTTGTTTCATTCCTCATTTCCTAAAGGAAAATTGTCATTTCATTCTTCATTTTTCTAAGAGAAATTGTTGTTCCATTCCTCATTTCTCAAAAGAAAAAATTTCTTTGATTGATTTGTGCATTTAGTTTATTTTTCCTCATTCACATTAAAGGAAACTGAAAAGGAAAAAATTCATGTGAAATTTAGAGATTGTGTGTGTTTCATAGGAACATATTAGGGAAATCTGCATTTGGTTTGTGCTCTTTGTTGTATGCTCAAAAATCTGATTGCTCTTTCCCCTTAGTAGCTAGGATTTTCATTGAAAAACTGAATTGAAAAGTTTGCTTCTCATATACTTTTCATTTTAGGAATTTCCTATTACATCATGTGGTGAACCTCAAAGATAAACTTTTAAACAAGATCAACATAAAATTTACCTCAATAAACCTAAGAAAGCATTGTAACATTAACGATAACACTTAGAAGGTCTAGGCTAGAGATGTGTTCCGACGTCGTTAAACATAGCAGTCATCGCTAAATTGTTTGAGATACATTCCGAGTGTGAAATCCCACTCTACGTACGTAAGTATATCGGAGTTCGTCCACATACCTTTGGGTATATCGGACGATTTTCTAGTACGAAAAGTATAAGGGGGTGCTCTCACTGTGCGGTTTCGCATTAGACAACACTAACGCAAACTTGGGCCTCCACATACCTTTGGGTATATTTGGGAGGAAAAATTTAGGTTTCTTACCATCCATAGGTAACCGAGTTGGCCGCCTTGTAACTTGTGATACAACGAACACAACATTCAGGGAGATTGCGTGCCCGTACTTCTTGGTTCACTAGGAGGTATTTTGCATTTCACAATTACTTGGTAAACATTTCGCCAAGTATCACCCTTTTATTTGTTTATTTTTTTTTATAATAAAATCAATCAGTAATCATGGAAGAAGAACATCCCTTTCCCCGTCGTTCATGTAGAATAACACTTAAACCACCTTTACCACCAGAAGCCATTTTTGTTCGGCGAAGGTGACCCCATTCTACCGAAACCAGTACCATCAGTACCTCTGGTGTGTCATCTTCATCACATCTACCAGAGTCATAGCGAGTTGTTTCTACACATCCTAGTTTATCTACTATCATCAAAATGGAGTCCTCATAGCTACCTATGGGCATTTCACATCCAATCAGTGAGACCATACCTCCAGAACCTAATGTTTCTCAGCTGGAAGTTGATCCGGATCCCATCATTCTTTTACTAGAACATATAGATCCCAAATTCGAACAACTGGAAGTTGTTCCTGTATCGATCACTCCTCAGTCGATCATAGCCATTGATTTTTCCCTTTCGCGCAGTCAACCACCTGAAATATATCTCAGGCATGATGATGAAATTCTTCCACCTGGTTTGATTTCGATTGAGGAAGAGACAACCCCTTCGACCCCCACTCATTTTTGGCCGAAGCTTCATTTATATCATTTTTTTCCTCATTTGACCGACTCTTCTTCCGTTGATCCTTTTGACTTTCAAGTCCCTATAGATTTGTTCGAGCATCTTTGATGTTTTCAATGACACCTGAGTCTTAGAACATTGGTGTAGGACTCTTTATGTATCTTTCCCTAATGGGAACCTTTTCATTACTATCACCTGTGACATCGGCATAAATTGCAAATATGGAGACCCGCATTATGATATGTTCCACTTCATTTGATTTAACGAAGATTCCCAATGATTCTGAAATGGATAGGTTGGGTGATTCATGAGGAAAGTTATTTTACTATCAACCTCGTTAAAAAATGAAATAGGTTTTGAGGATAGTTCCTTTACTGTGTCAACCTCGTTAAAAAATGAAACAGGTGTTGAGGATAGTTCCTTTATTGTGTCAACCTCGTTAAAAAATGAAACGGATTCTTGAGGATAGTTCTTTTACTGTGTCAACCTCGTTAAATGAAACTGATTCTTGAGGAAATTTCTTTTACTGTGTAAACCTCGATAAATGAAACAAATTATTGGGGAAAGTTCTTTTACTATGTCAAACTCGATAAATGAAAAAATTCTGAGGATAGTTCTTTTACCGTACCAACCTCGTTAAAAAATGAATCAGGTCATGAGCATAGTTCCTTTTCTTGTGTAAAGCTCGTTAAATGAAAAAAGGTTCCGTGAGCATATTTCCTTTTCTTGTGCCAATATCGTTAAATGAAACAAGGTTCCATGAGCACAGTTATTTTCTTGTGTCAATCTTGTTAAAAAATGAAACAAATCCTCTCCTAATTAAGATAAGTCTTCCACATGATCTCATAAATGAACCTTCATTCCATCCAGCTATTAGAAACTAGTAGTCTACTTAGGTGAATGAAATGAAGCTTGGGGGGCATGTGCTCTTATAGGGGGGCATTCGACATGTGCTCTTGCAGGGGGAATTCAAACCTATTTCTTTGTTTCAAGATTGTGTAAAAATGAAACTACTCTCAAGCATAAGTTTACCTATGTTTCAAGCTTGTATAAAAATGAAACCTATCTCGAGTCCGTTTTGGTTATTATTTTCAAGACTCGT
Source organism: Pinus albicaulis (assembly GCA_034641835.2). NCBI lineage: Eukaryota > Viridiplantae > Streptophyta > Pinopsida > Pinales > Pinaceae > Pinus > Pinus albicaulis. The sequence continues at coordinate 216,150,817 of CM076573.1, forward strand.
TAAACTCATGAAAATATTGAGCTTCTTTTGCTATTTTTCATTCTCGTAAAACACATGAGAATGGCCGAGTTATTTCTGTCTTTTCCTGCTTGTAAATTAAACTGAAAGTCGGCCAAAGCATACTTTTATCCTCTTTTTTCGAGCTTTGATAAACATGAAAAAGGAAATTAAACCACACTTTTACCTCTTTTTCGAGCTTTGATAAATGTGAAAATGGAACCCCTTGGTGTCTTCTTTTAGCTCTTTCCAGACTATGATAATGTGAAAATATCGCCAAGCACTTGTCTTTTCGAGCTCGTAAAAGTAAATGAAACGAAATCTACTCAGTATAAGTTTAACCCTTTTCCGTACTAAGATAAATTATTTATGAAAAAGGAACACCTTGGTCGAACATGGCTAAGGGGTTTTCTCAAGTATCATTTTACACTTTTTCAGACCTGAGCAACAAATTTACGAAAAATGACTCAGGGAGTTTTCTTTTTGTCCCTTTTTCAAACTCTCGAAACATGAAAAAGGATCGGGTTTTCACTATTGTTAGACTTGTTAAAACATAAAATAGCAAAGGACTTGAAGATCATGGCAAGATCGAGTTTCATTATTGCTAGACTCGTTAAATCATTAGATAACGATGGATTCACCCGAAGGGTCGAATTATAGATCAAGCATATGTTAACCTCCTCAAGATTGTTAAAAAATAAAGAGGTACTAGTTAGAAATTACTGGGGAAAATTTGGGAAAAAGGACATAACACTTTATGGTCGTAGGTCGCTATTGAACATGACACTTTCACTTCATCACCGTGACTTTTTGGGTTGGGTAATATTCTTTATGGTCTATCATACCTGTGGTCCATCATACCATCCCTTCGATTTTGGGTTAATGCTGCCAACTCATTTCAGTGTCACTGATATGTTCAAGAGAAGTCATCCAATAATTCCTCATCTTCTACAATACTCATAAACCTTCATTTTCATGATTTCCATCCCTGAACATTGCTACATTGTAATATCCCAAATTGGGAATGCAAAAAAACATGAACACAAAAATGAAAGAGCTCGGGAAAATTAACTCATAAAATTTGTATGAAACACATAGCCATCATATTATAATCACAACAGCAAAATTATGTCTTCATACATGGTCTCCAAGTGGGTAAAAGAAGCAATATGGACCATAAAAACGTTATTTCCAGGAAATTATGCTATAACAAGGAAAATAAAACTTATTTACCTTAGCATATATATTATGGCCTTAACATACAAAATAGGATCAGAAAAAAATCTCTTTTGATAAGTTAAATAGATATCTCGGCCTCAAAATGGCTTAAAAACACCCAAACCCCATGACTTAGACTATGTAGAATTATGAAGCACATGATAGCGTTATTCTGTGAGGGTTTCTACAACATCCTAATAGGAAATCATAGATCTGGAGCTTTATTTAACAATATGTTAATAAAATAGAGATCTGACCTCCTTAATACATTATAGAGATAACCCGACAAGGGTTTCTTGAAAGCTTGAGTATAAAAGAGAAGATCTGAATATTTAACTCTGAAATAATGCAGTCTCAGTGAAAAATTACATACATGTAGCTGAAAAATACATTAGAGGGATGATAATCCCTTCTTCTAGCTTTTCGGGAGAAGGGTTGGCCCTTTCCCTAGGAAACTAGCTCAAAAACAAGGGCTTAAACCCTGCTGCTACAACTCTATGAAAAATGACGTAGTTCCTGCAGGGGACTGTGCTGTAGGAGATGAGGAATACTTTGGCCAAGTGCCAAGATGTGAAATGAGCTCAGAAATATTCCTAGATGATCTCTCAAGAGAAGGAAAAGTCCCTCTATTGAGAAACAGACCCAGAAGTGGTGTTATCAATCCTCCACTGCAACACCCTGCATCACAACACTATTCTATACAAACATAACACTGTGACTGAACGCTGATGCTTTTCCTCAAGCCTGGATGTGGAAGAATTCAGTACAATGCTCTCCTAAGAGGCCTCTCAAGGGAAGATGTGGGATTCCCACTCGGGAACACCCGGTGCTAAACAACACTGCAACCCTGCTAAACAACAAGAGGAAGCCAAGTCTAAGCAGAACAACATCAAATGATAATCTAAAACATGAATAAAAAAGGCTCCCATCCTCTCCATATATACAAAGTGAACCTCTTCACATGGGGTTCCATCCATATTTTCCACCAAGTTCATGCAAGTTGTCCTCCACTCAAATTGCATTGTACATCAAGGAGATTCAATGTATCTAGGCAACACTGTTGACTTGGTCAAATTTGACTGAATCAACATGATCCAATCCCTGTTCACACCCAAAGGTGCTTAATCCAACTGCTTATTCTTCCTCCTTTCACATTAGGAGTGTCATTATTCCTTCTAAAGGGGTTTATGGGCCTCCTTACCCATTTATTCACCTACCTAGTGACAAAACCAACTATAATATTCCATTTAGATGAAGGCTAAATTTTTGGAATATTACAGTCCTCCCCTCCAAAATGTTGCTTGTCCTCAAGCAACTGTATAAGGAGAGAAAAATTCCTCCCCTCCTCCTCTTGTGGCCTCCTCATCAATAGTGATCCCCACCACTACTCAAAACAATCTGCAATAAATCTGCCCTCCAATGTTTCCTCCCAAGTATGCAAAACCAAATGGCTCACATCATGAAAAGGTGGAAGGTGTAAGTGGAAACCTTCTTGCTATCCAATGGCCTCCTCAAGGTAGGAGTGATGAAAAACATGGGGAATCTCATTCCCAATGAGTGACTCCCTCACCCATGCTATCATCCAAATGAAATGAGCCATTATAGGTAGCTCATTGAAGAATTCATCAACCCCCGGTTTATGCAATGTGTTGGGGCTGCATGGAGAGATTAGATTTTCCCATCCAATTTGTTTCTCTATACATTTATGGTAAGTATGGGGTTGTTACTAATCTCAGCTGAAATTTCATGGCCTCCAATAATGGCCCAAGTTACCTCACCAAAAAAATCAACCATGAAGTGCCTCCTCCAAGAACTTAAGTCCTTCAAATGGCTCCTCCCACATGAAGAAAAAAAAAGGTGATGTGGAAATCATGGTTTTCCCATTGTTTCTCCTGAAACATACAACATGTAAAGTAGGGAGAATCATACTCCCAATGGGCATCTCCAACTCATCCTGCACTCTCCAAACAAAGCTCCCTATGAACATAAGAATATCAGCCATACATGGAAGCAAAAACCAATGAAAACAAGTTGCCATATGACAACCAGAGAGTGGATTATAGTTCGACATATGGAACCAGTGCAGTGCATCCTTTGCCTGCATCAAATAAAGTAATAAAAAGTGCTCTCCCAGCCACTTGTTTGCTGCCATAATCATTCTATAAGATAGAAGCATGAAAGCACAATGTGGTGTAAATGGTGCACACCAAAAATCATGTGGCTTCCCACACAAACCACCAATAGGACAACCAATTTCAATGCTACAGTTGGCCTCAAGTACATCATAATATAATGTATAAGAAGGAAAGGCCTTCCTAAATACAACATGCTGCTCTTTTAGAGTAAAGAAGTGCAAATCATGATGAAAAATTGTACCTTCTCTACCATGTACTTTGGACCTTGAGCTGAAATGGCTCAATTGAAAATGCTACCTTACCTCTAATGAGTAGGGAAGTGGTTGTGACATCATCTTTATCACCATCTCGGCTATGCATCTCTCCATATGCTGAAAAATGTCATGCTGGATGCCCTCCCAAGTGAACTCCTCCATCAAAGAATGATATGCATCAAAGTGCATGGAAAATAAGTCCTCATGTGCTGCATGTAGCAGCTTCTCCTTGAGCTCAGAAGCCCTATTCAAGAAGACTCTGCCATAAGAATATATGACCAGATCATCCACCATATACCTATCATCTCTATTTGGGTCATCAAGAATCATGCAAGCACCAAGATTTTTGGAGTACTCAACCAAGAGTTGAGACCTCCAATATGGATCAATCCTCCTAAGAGACAACGTTGGTGATCCGGAATGTGAAGCTCTCCTCATGGTGTTGTCTACTGATTTGACATCCCCCATGCCAAAGTAATCCTCCAAAATGCTACCATGCCCATCATGTAGCTACTCATGCTCACATAGAAGTGGTGACTGTTCGAAGTTGGCCTCCCATGAGAAACTACCATCCAAAACTAACCTTTGGATCTTGGCCAAGGGAGGCATGAGTGGCCTCCATCTACTCCAATGTAGGGAGGATTCCTTCCTCAAAGGAAGTACCCTCTGTTTCTCCAAACCCATGGAGCAGCTCCCTTGCACCATGGTGGTGCCATCCTCCATCACTGCAGAAATTTCTGTCAGCGCAGTATATGTAGTGAGAGTGGGTGATGCTGGAAATGAGAGAATGTCTCCCTCCTCCTTGAGTTTATCCCAAACTCTCTACGCTGTAATGGAAACCTCCAAAGTATTCACCCCTCTGGGATCCAAGAGTGGTGCAACCCCATGTGAAGCATTCCTCAACATCTCCTGATCTGGTGGTCTCCTTGGTGGGATGCCTCCATGCAGTGAGACATCAATGGTAAGAGTAGACTGCACATATGGATGGACAACTTTGTCCTTGCCCTCACAGCGCAAATTAGTCTGCCTCTTCTTTGCATTAAATATTTGAAATAGATAGGGGTGTGTTCTCCTCATCAAATGATGTTGACCTTCCTCCCTACCTTCTCCTACCATCTACAATGTTCCACAATCATGTTGTTCATTGATTGTGCCTTGACCTCCATATGTGAGATCCTGGGGAATTCCTTGCAATGATACAAAAATTCCTCTTGTTGGAGCATGTGCTCCTCCTTCCTTTACATGAGGTACTGGATATGCTCTAAATGTGACAGTGTTTTTGCTTCCAACCTTCTTTTTCTCTTCCATGTGAATGGGTAACCTCCTAATAAGTGGATCCTCTTTTGAGAAAGGGATCTCCATGCCTTCTTGTTTAAGAATATGAGGTAAATATCTTGCCTTAAGCAAGGTATTATGCAAGATGTCAGCTTCTGCAATAGTTTTCTGAAGTGGATTTGGGTGTATAGACTCCTCCAACATATGTAAAGGTTTTGTTTGTTTTGGTTTGTTTGGCTCCATTAACAATGTTTCAGAATGTTTTCCATCAAACCTTTCCACCAATCTCTTAGTGAAATTTACAAAAGAAGAAGTATTGACATTTTTTAATGAAAATGACTCAAACATCCACCAAGCATAGGCCTTACCTTGAAAATGTAGCGCTGCAACCTTGATGGCTTCATCTTCAAAAATTTGGTGCTGCTGCAAATTGGTGTGTAACTCTTTCACCCAAGCTCTAGCTGAACATGCTGGTGATCCATCAAAAGTAGATAGACAAAATCTACCCATGTCATGCTGCTTGCCCCTCTCCACCTTGATCCTGCAGAAATATGGAAAGGTGACATGATCTCTAAACTTCTCAGTTTGAGATTCATATTCCCGCATAAAGTCACTAAGAGTTTCCCTCTTAGGCATTCCTTCTTCTCCCATATCCTTCATATCACATCTGGGCATATGAATGCACTGTGAACCTTGGTGTGTGACTGCATGCTCACACTCATCATGTGAAAATATAGAGTTTGCTTTAGATCCAAACTCCTTTGGGGATTCCATCTCCCTTCTCATCCTCTTCAGATCTCCTTGGATGCTCTGTATAGATTTTGGAAGAAGCTTTGAGAGCCTCTCCTCCTTCCTCTCTCCATATAATGGAGTCTTCTTTCTGTTCATCTCTCCTTCTTTTGATAGCATAATGGCTGAGATCCATAGCCTGAGCCAAGATTATGCTCTGATACCACTGTAATATCCCAAATTGGGAATGCAGCAATACATGAACACAAAAATGAAATATATGGGAAAAATTAACTCATAAAATATGTATGGAACACATAGCCATCATATTATAATCATAGCAGCAAAATTATGTCTTCATACATGGTGTCCAAGTGGGGAAAAGCAGCAATATGGACCATAAAAACATTATTTCCAGGAAATTATGCTGTAACAAGGGGAAATAACACTTATTTCCCTTAGCATATATATTATTGCCTTCACATACAAAAGAGAATCAGAAAAAAATCTCTTTTGATAAGTTAAACAGATCTCCCGGCCTCAAAATGGCTTAAAAACACCCAAACCCCATGACTTAGACTATGCAAAATTTATGAAGAACATGACAGCGTTATTATGTGAGGGTTTCTACAACATCATAATAGGAAATCATAGATCTGTAGCTTTATTGAACAATATGCTAAGAAAATAGAGATTTGACCTCGTTAATACATTATAGAGATAACTCGACAAGAGTTTCTTGAAAGCTTGAGTACAAAAGAGAAGATCTGAATATTAAGCTCTGAAATAACGTAGTATCACTACAAAATTACATACATGTAGCTGAAAAATACATTAGAGGGATGAGAATCCCTTCTTCTAGATTTCTGGGAGAAGGGTTGGCCCTTTCCCTAAGAAACTACCTAAAAAACAAGGGCTTAAACCCTGCTGCTGCAACTCTATGTAAAATGACGTAGTTCCTACAAGGGACTATGCTGCATGAGATGAGGAATACTTTGGCCAAGTGCCAAGATGTGAAATAAGCTTAGAAATCTTCCTAGCTGATCTCTCAAGAGAAGGAAAGCTCCTTATACTGAGAAATAGACTTGAAAGTGGTGTTATCAATCCTCCACTGCAACACCCTGCAACACAACACTATTATCTATAGAAATAATGCTGTGAATAAAGACTTACGCTTGGCCTCAAGCCTGGATATGGAAGAATTTAGTACAGTTCTCTCCCAAGAGGCCTCTCAAGGGAAGCGGTGGGATTCTCGCTCGGGAACACCTGGTGCTAAACAACATTGCAACCCTGCTAAACAACAAGAGGAAGCCAAGTCTAAGAAGCCCAACATCAAATGATAATCTAAAACATTAATAAAAAAGGCTCCCATCCTCTCCATATATAGAAAATGAACCTCTTCACATTGGGTTCCATCCATATTTGCCACCAAGTTCATGCAAGTTGTCCTCCACTCAAACTGCACTGTACATTAAGGAGATTCAATGTATCTAGACAACATTGTTGAATTCATCAAAGTTGACTAAATCAACATGATCCAATACCTATTCACACCAAAAGGTGCTTAATCCAGCTACTTATTCTTCCTCCTTTCACATTAGGAGTGTCATTATTCCTTCTAAAGAGGTTTATGGGCCTCCTTACCTATTTATTCACCTATCTAGTGAAAAACCAACTATAATATTCCATTTAGATGTAGGCTAATTTTTTGGAATATTACATACATCAAGTCATATTTTTTCTCCAAAATAATTACTCTCGTTTTGCGATAAATTTTCTTCCTTTCGACATCATCTCATCATCCCGGAAGTTAACTTAAAAACATCTTTCCAATACCTTGGAGCTTTTTACAACATTGACAGGTTTCTCGATTCCGACAATAGGTTGACATCATCCAACCTTCGACCAAGAAATTTTGTTTGGCATTCAACATCAAATCTTCTATTCACGCCTTGCAAATTGTACTACAGTACCTTGAGAACCATTAACATCAACGATGGTCTCTCTTCTGTTTGTTAACAACTTACATCATTGACTGGTAATCAGACGATGCCTTCCCATGTTCAACTTCATATCATATATTTGCATGGCTAGACTTGTACTTGAATGATCGAATGAACGAGATAAGAAGACCCCGGATCTAGTTTCATCCATCCAGGCTACAATTTCAGGAATTGTTCCACATCATCTGTACGATGGATTTACATACAGATGGTCATCCAAACATGGGCCTATAGCTGTAGTTATTTCTATATCTATAGGCATGTATATATCTGTAGACGAATTTATGAATTATGTACATGTTATGATAGTTTATGTGCCGAGTATGGGTATGCCTCCCTCAGCAATTCATGTTCAAGATGTAAGATATCATGATGTAATGTATTGAAAATTGATGCAGGTCACCGTCCTCTTCAGATCCTAATCATCACATCGTAAAACATATCATCCAAATATTATCATTATTTTGACTTCATGATTTAGAGGGCAGCTGTTACAGGTCAATTTTGGCATCATCCCCCCAAGACCAATATGAATAGGGTCTATCATCCCCTAATTCAGTTGCTATATGCCCTAAGAGAAGTCATTCCATTGATGGCTTCAATTGTGAGATTTCCAATGTTTTAAGTATAAATTATATGACCCATTGACTCATCAACGCTCCTCTAAATAATCCTAAGCGCACTGTAATGCAATTATCTCCATGCAAGGGTGCACTGCAGTTCACTTCTCGACACTTAAGGGCGTGTTGTTCTCCTGGGAGCGAAATCATCATTGTTCCAGGAATCTCCACATGTCCAGTGCCTTCTACAAGATATCATAGGTGTCATACTTTGAATAATAGTGTTCATCCATCACCACTAAGCTTGGAAACATGTCTCACATATTATTAGAAATCCATTCAATTCCATTTATTGAGAAACTACCTTAAATTTCCCTATAAATTGAGCACTCATATAAGTTCTAGGGAAGGAGAAATTTATGTAATGTTATGCTGTTGGATTCTTAATTGATGAGAGCTGGAAGTACTATTATGCTGCTAAGATGATGCTTGGTGATGAGGGCGGAATGAAGTTGGAGTAGGCTGACGATGAATCAATTTATTGGTTGCAATATTCTCCTCCTACTTTCTTAAGAAAGATATATGTTCATTTTATCATATGTATGCTTATATCTTGTGAATTGCATTCTCAATTGTGTATGTATTCTCAGATATAATTGGTTCGATATGGTTAAGATAAGTAGATACTTGTATATTTGCATTTTTTTTTTGTTCTTTGTATTTGATTTCAGGCATCGATCTAGCGACTTTAGTTGGATTGAGAGTGACGACAACAATGAAAGAAGGAGAAATAGAGCGAAAGGATTACAAGTAGGTTTCTTTCCTTTCTATCTATCTATTTGTCTTAGAGAAAAGAATAGTTGTCTTTCTTTTTTTGTTCTGAGTGAAGGAAAACCACACTCAGGGAATCTAGTTTATCCGTAGATTAGAATTATATATAACAAAACCTGTGCCTCGAGAAGCCCTCAGATCTGACTGGTTCAAAATCTATAACATGATCAATTAATTTTTAAGTCAATTTTCCAAGTGAAAAGATTTTATTCATTTTCATATATTTATTGAAAATTAAAAAAAATCATATAATCAAAAATCATTTTGCAATCTTAGCAATCGCTCCCCATGCTGCACTAGGTGGAAAGGAAAAATCAGCATCTCCCCTGAAATCCATGTCAGCATAGGGATGATCTTCTACTATGATGACTTGTTCTCCCCACCATAGGAAGAACTCATCATCCAAAGTAGTCTTGGGGACCTTGACACCCACCAGCCTCTTCATCAGATCAGCCCATCTAGCTATCTGTGGATCCTGAGGGATGCGGATAGTAGAGATAATCTTGGGGTGAAGCCCTAAAATCTTATCAAAGAAAAATGTGCATAAAATGTTCCTATAACCAAATTGTTTTGTTTTATTCTTTTGGATCAAGGTGAATTGTTTCTTCAAATTTGTCAATAAGGCTATGCACTAATCATATAGTTTGGTCAGGCATTACACTACCAAACCCATGTTTTCTTGTGAAGCTTGGTGTAAGGAAGCCGATATGACTACTTTGACAATGGTGAAAAGAAGTATTTTCAAGTGCAACCCTTTCACATCTTTGATTGGGATTTGTGTCGCAACCTTCTGAGTACCCTCAATAGAGTATACTCGAATATAATCTTTGAAATTTAGCCCTCCTGTGGGCTTTCCTTGCAAATTTACTGGTTCCCCTCTTTGAGAGAGTCCAGTTATAAAAGCAATGTCTTCAACTTCAATCCTTAATGGCATTTGATCGATCATGAAACAATCGTCCTCTGGGTCCCAGTAAATTACAAACATTTTGAGCAACCTAGTGTTCATTTTCATGTTTGGCATCTTAAATAACTTGAGTAATATGCATCCCCAGATTATATCCAAGGATAGTTGGTCCTCCACGACCTCATTGTAAAATGTGCTATTCTCCCTCTCTCTCCAGCTAATGGTCATCCTAGATCAATTCATTCAAAAACCATTATAATTTCATTTTAAATTTTCGTTCTGTGCATATGCAAGTTGCTTCCTGTACAGTCGCGTCTATATGTGAGTTGGAAATTATGAACTCGCGTATACATAGAGGGTTTAAGAAAAAACATAAATTCTACGGTGAAATTCCTAAAAAATTGCTTGAATTGACAATGAAATTAATTACTAAGATAATTGAGAATATTACCTAGAAGATTTGGGATGATTTAGATAACAATTTCTCTGGTTCCAAGTTTGGGTTTTTTTTCTCCAGACCTCTTTCACAAATTATTCAAGATATAAATGACCAAATGTGAGTCCAAAAGGCCTTTTATTGCCCAAAATTCAATTTTTTTTCACAATTTACTTGTTTAAAGTTTTGTGTTGATTTTTTGAATTTGTTCATGACTTTATGAACTTTTGGCTTGTAAGTTCTGGGATAGGTTGTTTTTAGGTCCATTTTGACTATTTCGAGTCGATTCCATTATTTCTTCGGTTCCATGACTGCTGACCTATCATGGCAGGTATTTTGTTCAGAACTAGCATATAGGTTAGGGAATTCACTTTCCGTTGCACTTATGCATACTAGCCTCCATATAGAAATCTTGCCATAGGGTCGACCCATTCATGTTATGGTTATTAAACCATTTTCACTCACCAACTTATAAATCATGATATGATGGTAGAGCCATCCTTTACATGGGCTTCTTAGTTAGATCCTCGCTAGCATATGTCGCCCATGCTCCAAATTGAGTAGGCTCGGGAGTCCTCTTTAGTCCCTCCATGCATTAGGGGAATTTTGAGGTTTAAAATGGGCCTCCTAAGAAAAAATGTACAATCAAAATAAACTTTATAAGAACCAATAGGATTCAATATGATTATGTCAACCATGGGGGATGATTCACCATTTTTTAAGTAAAAGGGTAAAAACGATTAAAAAATAATAAAATAATAAAACTACTTTTTCAACTTATCTCCCAAAGTTTTTACTCAAATTTCGAGTGAGAGTACTCATTGGATGCAAAATTTAATTCTTCATCCAAGGAGTATTGCATACTTTCGATGAACCCTGCTACACGAAAAATGAGAAATACATGAAAAAATGTGATTGCAATCATGCTTTTCATATATTTCTCATTTTTCATGTAGCAGGGTCCATCGAAAGTATGCAACATGGGTACTCCTTTGATGAGGAATCAAAATTTGCATCTAATGAGTACTCTCGCTCACAAATTGAGTAAAACCTTTGGGAGATAAGTTTAAAATACGAGTTGAAAAAGTAGTTTTTTCTTTTTTCCCTCTAAAATTTGATGATGTCATAAAATCTTATTTTATTATTTCCACTATTATTTTATAATTTTCTTAGGAGGCCCATTTTAAACCTCAAAATTCCCCTAATGACTTATGCGTTGAAGCTTCATTACTCTTCTTTTTCATTATATTTTTTGGCTTTATACCCTAGAGGCTCCCATGTTGTTGTTGAGTTGTTTTGCTGCATTTCATATTGACCATTTGTATATCTTGGCCTTAGGTCAGCTTCACTTGGACTAGTGTATAAGCCATCTTTTTAACCTATCTTTCTGCAAAGTCAGCCATGAAATCACTTATCTTCTGCGACTCAACACCTTTTCCCATGGATGGAACATTCGTCTGAGTGTCAGTTACCAGTTTTGCCACCTTGCATTTAGAATAGGATTGTTCCTATATGAGGAACTAATGCCTCTATTTATCGACACTCGTTCTATCCATTGTTCTATAGGAATTATTTTATTCCTTTTCAGGCTTTCAATATGAAAAATATGAAAAAATTAAATATCCCAAAAAGAGTGAGATTGAGACATTACTTCCATGTTTGATGGTAGCTAAAGAGTCAGTTGTGTCACCCTTGAACAAAGCACAAAAAATCTAATTCTTTTCTATGATGGGTTTAGTTTGATTTAGGAGAAGCCATAACATTGTCAAGTCAGTACTCCCCCAGTTGGTTATCTCTTCCAATGATATGCAGGGTTTGTTCGTGTCTCCTGCATGAAAAACTTATACAAAGTTATCATATGCTGCCATAGTCCAAATGAGTTGTGATTTTTTTCAAGGGAATTAAACCTGAGTCGGCCTTTCTGTGGTGTCTCTTGACTCATTTTTTTAGTCGGCCATCCCTAGTCTATTAGAGTCTTGTTCTATCACATCAGCAATTTGGCCCTTTGCTCATGTTGGTTTGAGAAGGTCTCCATTAAATTCTTTCTGACGTGTTTTTCTCTTATCGACTTCGACAAATTTCTCTGAGATTAAACCTAGAGCCGCACCTTGGCCCTATTTAAATCATTGATAGGTGACCTCGTGCTCAGCATTTGATCAACACCATGGGCCTTTGACTGAGTGGTTTCCCTTGTGTTCAACTTCAGCTTTCCTTATCACACCAGAGATTCATGCAGTGCCTTGGTTTCCATTTGAACCTATCATGGATTCATCACCTCTTGGTTAGATTTCATTATTGGTTGGTTCAGAGGGTTTCTGCCATGCGCTAGCTACATTTTTTGCATGCCAAAAATGTGCTTCAGGTTGGTTACTTTAATTTTCTTCGTCTGGTTCCTTCCAAAATTTTGCCTGTGGGTTACACTCTGGCTGGATTGATGTGGGATGCCTTAATGCATTCCTTCCAGAAGATCTTTTCCCATCGACTCCGACACATTTCTCTGGGAATAAGGTCTAGAGTCCTTTTGTGAGTACCTTAGGGTTTGCAGTCATTAGTGGTAGATTCCTTCACTATTGACAGTGATAATACATCAATGTATCTTGATTGGTAGATTCTATCAAGTGTTCGACTTCAACTCATTCATTCGCACTTGTTAGATTGTACTGGGGTACCTTGAATCTCATCATCATTATTGGTGAGTTGTCTCTCATTTGTTAATGGTATACATCAATGACCGGTAATCAAACGATTTCTCACATGGTCGATTTCAGATCATTTATTCCCATTGTGTAGAATTGTACCATAGTGATCGGTGAAGACCTCGAGTTTGCATAAACATGCTTTGGTTCAATTTGAAATCTCCTTCAGTTTTCTGCTAGTGGCACCATCCACCCTTATATGTTGTAGTTCATTACATCATTCTATATGTTAGCAATCGAGTTGCGTGTAATACTATTTTTTCCACCACTTATGATTTGGTACTTGGAGATTCAGTTGTGACTTCAGTGACCATATATCTTTGCAACATCATTGATCAATCTTCTATATGTGATACTTGGACATTATTTTGATATGTACCTCCAAGCAGTGATCAGATGATTCACTATGTACTTCATATTTTCTGCTATACTTGTATACATATTGGATCCACTTCATACTTGTTATGTAGACATGCTTTTATTTCAATGAGCATGGGTATGCCCTCCTCAGACATGAGATTTATTTCTGATTTATTGCACTGGTTCATGGTAGGCTGAAATCTAGTGAAGTCCTCTCATGTCCTCGCAAGATTCTTTCTTATGCACATAATACATTTCAGCCATCATGTACCCCTTCTGACCTCATATATTAGGGGCATTTTTTATAGCATAATTATCACCTTTATATAATTTATGACTTATGCATTGGCTTTGGGCAACCCTTTGCTTTCAGACTTGATCAACTTCTTAAAAAACATTATTTTGAATTCCATACGCGACTCTGCCCTGAATTTTATGCGTGTAGATGCAGGTAGGTTCACTCATATATAACCAGTGTATATAATTTAAAATATTAAAAAATATAAACTCCCTATTTATAACTGGGCGGGTTTACGGGTTTTACCTGAAGAACACCTATACCAACCTGTGGCCAAACTATTTACAAACTGAAAAACTAATTTGAGGAAGTATAAATACACCTCATTGGGAAGGCCTAAGGGAGGAGAGAGAATACTATTGATACTATAGCATGTTATACCCCATATCAAGTTTGATTATCCCCGTGCCTCCTACACTTCCTAGGTTCATGAAACCCTTGTTTCATTGTGATTCTCACCTCCCTTATGTGACATCCTTTGTGCACCTTTTATGGAAGAATATTGTTGAGGATTGGGCTGGATGGATCTGGAGGATGATTTTTTTTGCAAACGTGGATGATTTCAAGTGATATCTCCACTTTATTTTTACATGCATCAATAAAATAAGCTCTATCTCGTTCCTGATGTCATGTTCTTATATGTTTCATATACATGTTAATGATCTTGTAATTGTTATTTCATGATTCTTTTATGAGTTTATATGATCTAACATACTGAAATTTAGGATATATATGCTATACAACTAGTCTTTGTGCTTTGTCTTGAGTGAGTTGTAGGTTTTGAAGCATGAGGAGTAGCAGAGGGTTTGCACCCTACGGGAATGACCTTAAACGTAGGACATATGGTTAAGGTCACCTATCCCTATTTTACTAGTTTAAGCATTAGTACTTCTAATTTGATTACTTCTTGTGATGGCATGCCTTTCACTCTGTTAGGTCCCTCAACCCAGACCTTAGGGTAGTTTTTCCCACAAAAATCAGGTTCAATATAGACCTCCTAAAAAGAAAGAAAAAGGTGTGTATTATTTAAACAAGTTTGCATAACGTTTGTTTGAAATATCAGTTTGAAGTGATTCCAAGGGAATATTGAAGTATAGATATCAGTATTGAGTTATATAATGGCTCACAAAAATAATTCCACACCCATTAAGCCCTTAGAAAGCTCTACTATGATGCATGAAGAGGAAGAATTACAGTATGATATATCAAAATTATGGTACCAAGTGCAGCAAATTTCGATCTTACAAAGAGAAATCAAAGATTACATAGATGGTTTAAAATAAAAAATGGAGGCTAAGTTGGAAGGTTTGAAGGATCAAATGAAAGCTAATATGGATGATAAAGTAGTGGAAGATCACATCGAGCATCAACAAAAAGTTCTCAAAATCTCAAAGGATAACCTAACTTTGGTGCAGAATCGAATGAAACAACAGGAAGATGAACATCACAGTGAAACAAGTTCGGAAGAAGTCACAGAAACAAGAACTTGAAAACTACGAAATCGATCAATTTTAGAGTATCTCAGCAAGTGGAAGAACTTACCCATTGAATATTCCACATGGGAGGATGAGAATTTTATACAGAAGCATCCAGAAATAATCAAACATTGAGGGTAATGCTTGTTTGAAGGAGAGGGGCATGTTAGGTCCCTATAAGACTAGTGTATCCCCTTATTGTTTTTAGTGTAGCCCCCTTAGTTTTATTGTTGTACCCCTGTAGCCCCCATATTGTTATTATTGTGGCATATAAATGCTACTATTGTTATTGTTATGCCCTTACACTATTATTGATAGGTCGGCTAGGATTATATTGTGACCCCCATGGACTCCTATATATAGAAAGGAGGTTTTATCATTTGTACCATCCAAGAATTGTTCATTTATGTAATGTAAAGGAGGTTTCCCCCTTGAAGTGGTTGATTTCTAAGGCGTTGATCTCTCTTTTCTTATATTTTTGGAGCTAGTTTCATAACAAATTGGGTGCGATTGAAAACAGTGAGGATTCCCCCTCATCCTTTTTCTCACAGTAGGTTTCCCACTAGTCCTTCACATGGCGGGGGGAATTTCATGAGTGAAAAAGTAATCTTTTTTCGATTGGAAAAGTCATGAATTGAAAAATACCCTTCCAATATATTTAACCATCTATCTATGGAATCCACATCTATCTAGCCTTCAAATACGAGATTGTCAAGGTTATCTTGTACCTTAAAAAGAGTGGCGCCTCCAGAGTGACTGTCAGATGAAGATGCGTCACTTGTGGGTAGTCATCGAAGGATCCAGGCAAAATTATCCATCATCGCGTTCCTTTTTTTATCGAAGGCTTCCTAGAGAAATATTTTAAAAGGATATCCTTCTCCATCGTCTTTATTTTCTTCCACCTTGGTAGGTCGTCAAGGTTTGAGGCCCATATTGTAAAGGTTCAACAAAATCAAGCCCTAACTTCTTATACCCTGACCTCATTGAGGACATGCAAAGAAAAACCAAGAAATGATCCAGAATTATGCAGGAACAAAAAAAAACATATATATATATAAATATAAACACATAAGTGCAACATAAATAAAACCTCATTTCATTAGTATAAAATAACTAAAATATTCTTACATACATAATGGAAATAAACTAGCTCGGGCGATGGTATCTTATCTCTGAGAAGCAATGTGGTGGATACATGCCTCTGAACTATGTTACAATGAGGCTCAAGGGCCTTTTTACTATTGAACAATAATAGAAAACCATAAATAACCAAAACCCTAACCTGAAGAGATGGAACGCCAAGAGTTTGTAGGGCCCGTTCATGTTATTTTGGCATCCAACTTTGTGGGGTCGTAACTTGGCCATATTATCTTTGTTTGACGCATATGAAACTTTGTTGGAAATATATCTCTGAGTACTAAAATAATTTTCTCATGCCTTTACCTATGGATGCATGCCTGCTTTGGACCTTATAAAAACACCATTTAGGGGGTCAAAATTTCTTTGGAATTTCAGGACCCGGAAAACATCTAAAATATTAAATGCTACTATAACTAATGAAATTGATGAAACCAACTAGAGGCATAGGTGGAATAGGTGGGTGGCCACCAATATCCACCTGGATAGATCAATGTAATAAATCCAAATATAATCACATTTATAATTAAACGAAAATAACTTGTTTTGGGCAAGGTAGGGAGGTGTGGAGTGGGGTGAAGGGGGGAGGGGAGCAAATTGTTTATATTATACCATAATCAAGAAAAAAAATTTCTCCTCCACAATACTTTTTCCATGTCCCTCCTCTCACCATGGCTCACTGTCAAGTTACACAATATCTTCCACTTACCACAAGGAGGAACACAAGTCTCCAATATGACAACACTTCTTTATAATGAATTTATATCTTTATTCCATGGAGGGAATTTATTTTAATAATGGCTTGAAGGAGTGATCACAATGAATCTATATACTTTGTTGACTATTCTTGATATTTTCCTTTCATCCTTATCCTAGAAAATTGATCAACTTTGACCTTTTCTTCTCTTATCCATTGAAACTTCTACTTCAAATTTATTTTTTTGAGTAACTAGAGAGTTTTTGAACACTTCAAATCTCCTCTTCATGTCATCAAGAGTGTTTTTAGGTTGAACAACATTTCCCACTAGTGGTTTAGGAAAGTTCAAGTATAAAAAACTAAGTTTTTGTCGAGTTCCCATGGACCATTTTTTGTATTCTAGTCTTCAAATTGATGTCCTTCCCTGATGAACCAAAGACAGTGTCACTTAGAGCTACAAAGTGTTCAAATGGTGAGGTTTTGAACTATAATTTTTTGTGTATTTTAACTCTCTTTTGGACTCATATATACCCCATTGAATTAAAGAGGGGAATTTTGGAAACATAATCCTTTGGTGTTATGTAAATTTGACTTGTTCACTTGAGAGGAAAGTCAAAAGCCTCAAGTGAATACCAATAATCAAGACAAGTCCAAGAGACACCATGGAATATTAAACCAAAGGTTAGAAAATTTTATATTATATGTATCTCTTGTCAATAATAATTATCCCATGATTATCTTATTCTCTTGTATTTACACTTGTGTTAGAAAGGTTATAGTTTATTTAAGAAAAATGGAAAATAAGAGATATGGAAGATCATATTTTATTGAAATAGATAGATACATAAGATCATATTTTCTATAAATATAATACTTAGAAGTAGTTTCCTAGTAATTTATTTGGTAAAGAATATAAATATGTTATGTGAAATATTATGAAGTTCCTATTCAATATTTAATTAATCCATGTCCAAAAAATGGAAAATATATGTAGATCATGATGTTCAACAAGATATATAAAAGGACAATAATTTCGTAAGTAGTGCAACTATATATATCAAAAGGCTAGTAGACATTGATAGGCATCAAGGCTTACTCAATGATACATTTAAATTGTCAAGATTAAAAGAAATAAAAGAAATTAATTATATTATAACATTATTTTAAGATATCATTAATATTAATTATAAAAAAAATTAATTAGTATATGAGTTAAACATATATACATTAAAAAAATGTAACAAGATTCTTAATCATGAAGCTTCAACCCCACTTTGTGCATGGGGTCTTGGTTAAACTATGATGAGGTAGGTTGTTATAGCACTCATCACAGGTTCAATTCTCTTCCTTGATCATTGTGGATATATAGCACTCATCACAGGTTCAGTTCTCTTCCTTGATCATTGTGTATATTATTAATGGTTAAGCAAATTTTATTACAATACCATGGACCTATACCATAAATACCATAATTTAAAATTATTAACGTTTAAGCAAATTTTATTACAATACCATGGGCCTATACCATAATTTAAAATTATGGAAGTTTAGATATAGCAACATATTTTCCTCTTGACCACTACTATAACATAATTTAAAATTATGGAAGTTTATATCTAGCAACATATTTTCCTCTTGACCACTATTAGTTTTGCATTGACCAATGAAAGTTATAATATTTAAATTTCAAAAATAATATTTAATTTTCAATATTATTTAATAAATTATTTGCAATATTTATGCCATGATTTTTAGATATTTGTGCAATAAATTTTTCATTGTTAATATTCAAAGGAAAACCACCTAAAATTAAAATCTTTGAAAATATTGTATACTCATGTAAATAACATATTTACCATATGTTAGTGCACACCACAATTTAAGCAAGTATTTACATAAAAAAGAGGATACGAACATGATGTAAATAAATATACTAACTAAGAGTTACTACCCATTGTTTATGTGTTCTTGAGAACTTTAACAAGCATGAATAAAAATGTAAATGTGGAGACTTACTAATGGTTACCACCCACCAAAATGTATGCAAGTTCTTTCTCTTTAGTATGCCTTTGATTTTTCCACTTCACATATCAATTTGCAATTTTTCTTGCATGGACTACAATTCCCTGTAACACTTGTTCCAAAAGAAATACACCAATAGGTGTGTTTACTTTTGAATAGGGCTTCCAAAATTATAATTTAATCTATTTTGGAATAGGGATTCCATAATTTTAGTTATTACACTGCCTTGCAACACTTGTTCCAAAATAGATACACCAATAGGTGTGTTTACTTTGGAATAGGGCTTTGAAAATTATAATTTAATCTATTTTGGAACAAGGATTCCATAATTATAGTATAATTATCAACAATTATTTGGTGGATGGTAGGATTTTAACCTTCTTAGGCTTTTCTAAAATATTTTCAGTGGTATTAAAATATAGGTTGATATTTATCACAAACGATAGTTATGCCCTTTCCCTTTTAATTAGACTAATAAATTAAAAATTGTCATATGAACATGTTTTATATTTTTTTGGGCATGTGGTATTAGTAAGCAAAGCTAGGGTGGTTTTTAAACATATAATATATTTTTAAATTTATATATTTATATATTAATTATTTATATAATTAATGTAATAATAGTAATTTAAACTAAAGTTATAATTTAGTTAATTTTTTATTTTTAAATTTTAGCAATGTGAGATGTACTATGAGGTAAGGTTTTAATTTCTATCGATGTCTACATGCAATTGAATTTATATAGATGCACTATTTATTAGGTAAAGGGTATGGATTTAAACTCCATGTTATATTCTAAAACATTCTTAGTAGTAGTCACAAATCAAAGGTTGAGATCCATCTTAAAATTAGTTCCACACCATTTTATTTACATTCATTAATTAAGAAAATGCCATGGTTTTTTGGAACTGTAGTATTCATAAGCCATGACATTGTAACAATGTTTATTTAATGGTTAAGAATCATGTTACATGCTTTTATAATTTTTTATATTTTTAACTCATAGTCATTAAAATTAATAATAATAATTTAAAATAAAGTTATAATTTAGTTAATTTATGTCCTTCTTTTAATCATAGCAATGTAAGGTGCATTTTTTTTTACATAAATAGAATGATAATGTTGTACCTATATGCAACCTATATGCAAGTTTGTGCCTTCATGGTAGAAAATACGTCATTATATATATAGCTTAAAAAAAAAATATGAAGCGCTCTTATTCAACAAAAGTACAAATTTTTTGAGAGGGACTTCGAACTGGAAAAAAAAATAGAGTTTTGTAGGTATATCCCTTAGAAAAAATACCCAACAAAATTGTGTAATTCCAATCCATTTAGCTTTAAGGACTAGGAGAATATTTCATTTGGCCATTGGTTTTTAAATCTATCAATATTAATTTACACCGTTCATTAGCACATAAGTTCACATCTACATTGAGATGACAAAGCACATGGAAATATGCTATTGACCAGAAACCCTTCAATTGATTTCCTTTTTCTTTTCATGGAACTTTCTAATTATTTTTCCTTTAAAGAGGAGCTATTCACCAAATCTTTATTAAGGAGGGAGTCTCCCAAACGGTTAGAGATGTTCCTGATTTTTTTTCTAACTAAATATCTTGGTACATGGCATAAACTTCAACTTTTGGTTTCATACATGTTTAGTCAATTTAGTGTTCCTAAAATTGTCTTCATTAATTATCAACCAGGGCTAGTAAACTGATGAAGTGCGATGCACCATATGTGCTTAAGCAACCTATTTCTTACTTCGTTGTGTTTGTGTTTTTATATTATTTTTAGGGGGTTTTGTTCTTTGAGTTCTTGAAATGAATAACCTAGAATTATGAAAAAGATTTTAAGTTAATCTAATTTAATTTTAGAAGGAAGAAAATAAAGTGTACTAAAACTAATCTAATTTTCATGAAATCAAACCTAAAGCTAAGAACTAGCTTAAGACCTAGTTTTAGAATCAAAGCATCTATTTATTTGGTTTGTTAATCCTAATCCATGGATCTACTTCTAAGAGACTAGAATTGATATTCCTATGAAAGAAAGAAATGAATCAACTATTGCACCTTCAGTTATCTCTCATCTAATTTGTTAGGTGTGACCTACTAAGATGGAGTTTAGTAACTGCTAGTACTTTAGCATGCTAAGGCTATAGAACAAAAAAAAGGAATGCAAATGAAAGCATCTAAGATGTGTCTAGCTACTCCAATTATTTAATTGTAAAGAGTGACCTTCTTTGAAGTAATGTCTGAGTAAGCTAATTACATCTGTTTTGAATTAAAACACTAGGAAAGCTTTGTAAATAACCCAGAAGTTGCATTACATTTAATCATTCAACCATCCTTTCTTAATATGTTCAGATGAGTTCTTTGTGGAGTGGCTTTTAGAAAGATTATTGTTTGCAATCAAATGAGTGTCTTGAAAGTAAAAACATGCAAAGTCTAACTAAGATCAACCAAATGTATAATTGAATTATCAGTAATACTCAAATGTGAAGCTTTTAACCTCTTGAAGTATCTTTGGAGAAATCAATTATGCCTCTGATTATTAGCAAGCAAATGACAAGAAATAAGAGAAATTTAACTACTACACATGTGAAACACTTAACCATTAATATGAATTTAGTATATGGGAAATGATTTTTATGAACATCAACTTAACACAACAATTGTCAATTCTATTTTATGAAAATGGAAAGATAAGATAGTAAAACTAGACAACCATGGCTTCCAACTCTTCAAACCTTACTCCAATATTTAAAACATAATTTCTATCTTCTTGAAATGTTTTGGAAGAACAAGTCCACACAACTGCAATCTATCATTAAACTATTTGAAAAATACTTGAAATGAAGCATAACAAAAATCACAAAATAGAATGAAAGAAATCTAACTAGAAAGCATAATAAAAACCTCCTTTAGAAGCAGGGGCCCTCTGCTACTAAGTTGGTTGACTCCTAGCTTGTCAAAAGTGAAATCAAACCAGCATTTGAGAACTGAACTTCTTTATTGAAACAAAGTTTTGGAAAACAGAGTATTCACTTACAAATCTGAATTGTACTAAACTTAACTTAACTATCTCAGTTCTATGGAACCACTATTTAAAGGAGAATTACATAACTAATTGCAAGCTATGTTAGCTACATGTGTCTGTCTTGAATTACAATCAAAATAGGACTATTGGAATCATGATTTGCCTCGAAGAGAAAATCAGGAGTCCTATTGCTGTAGGTAACGTTCTTTGACTTGTAACTTTGACCGTAGGTTTAGGCACCTCCTTATGTCGATCTGGATCAGATGAGTAGGATAGAATCCATGTAGGAAGGATTCTAAAGACATCCATGTGACTTGCTTCTTCAACTCACACATGGAACCTAGTAAACCATAAGAGTAGCTGCGGAACGCACAGTCAGCTGCAGAATAGGCTGCTTTCTGGAGCTAATTTGCAAAAACTTATCAAAATAGTAAAATCATGAAAGTATAAAGTGATAATCATTTAAATGTAACCTTGAGACAAAACCTTAGCATTCTTCACTGATTAGGGTTTATGAACTTATGGAAAAGTGGTGAAATGAGAAGAGAAAACTGTAAAGGAGAAAGTAATCTTGAGGTTCAACATACCCCCACTACAAAATCATTGCATGTCCTCATGCAATTTGTCAAAATTATAATTCTTTACCTTTACAGCATGTGTTCAGATACTTCAGCTAGGACATCCAACCTTATCCTTCTGTTTCCCTTTGAAATTAATGTCATCCTTGGCCTCTTCATGAGAAGTTTGAATATGAGGTTTATGATTGCTATGTTCAACCTCTTGTTCTTTTTCTTCAATTTCTTATTTTCCTTGTGCAATAGCCCTAGATGTGGAGTAGTATTATCATGCTTTTCCTTGTTCAATTTGATCTGATCTTTCAAAATCTCATTTTCATTCTTGATGTGCCTGTTCAATGTCTCCAATTCATAATTATATTGCTTAAGGGATTCAATCAGAGGTTCTTGTGGATTGACAGGTGTTTCTTGGTCCATTGAGGCATTTCTTTCTAATGACTCCACATAGTCATATATCTGCTGCTGAACTGGATCTATACTAGGAGATCTTCTGCTGGGGCCTTCTTCAAAATGATGAACAAGAGAGTTTTGAGGACTGTACTCAGGAGAATTATCAACAGGTGATGGGACTGGAGTTTATTCTTCTATATTTATGGGCTCTGTCTCTTTAGACAATGTCTTCTTCATAGTTCTTCGGAGTCCAGAGCTCCTTCTCAGTTTTGGAGGATTGTCTTTTTTCTGTATTTACGACTTTAGTATCTTTCTTTTTCTTTCCTCTTGCCTTAATCTGTTTCCTAATTTCTGTAAGCTACTCAGAGATTAATTTTTCATTATCCTTCTGTGGTGGAGTTTCAGGTCTGTCTTCCACAATTATACCAGTCCTTTTTCTTTTACTTCTCTTGACATTTTCTTCCTTAAGTGGTGGTTCTGGTTGTTCTTGAAAATTATTCATAACAAGAAAATCTTCCCAATTGTCTCCTATGTTTCTTAAGTGAAATTTAATCAGTATTTTCAATAAGCCATGATGATGCATAGTTGTCTCTATACATTGGATTCTCTTTTGTACATTCAAGGCCATTCTCTTTAGACTATTGAGCAGAAAGAAAGGTAGGTTGATCTCACCATTTTCTAAAAAATTCATTAATAGTCGGATATGATAAACATACATGGTTCCATACCTTCCCTCACAAGTTATGAATTTTTGCAAAATCAAAAGCATATTTCTCCATTTTCCTTTCAAAGCAGTACTTGGAATTCCTTTTCTAAAGACTGAGACATCCATACTTAGGTTTTTAAGTATCACCTTCCATGATTCATTTCAGAATTCCTTGTTCTTGAACTGCCTTTCTCCATGCCTCAGAAGTTCTGTAGTTTCAACCAAGAATGACTCTGTTATTGTGAATTTTATGTCCCCAATCTCCACCTCAGTTCCGCCAAAAGATCTGGAAAATGACTTGGTAATTTCCTTATGAAAGCCATCAAACTTTTCTATAAATCTCAACCATCCAACTTGCTGTAGTAGCTCTCTTACCTGTGGATATCCTTCCATGTATTTAACTCCCACTGGCTCTATTCTGACAATCAAACCCATCTTCCTTCTTTGAAGAACGCTTTCGACCTTCAAGATTACCTCATTGTGGTGTGGAAATGAATTGGCTGAAGAGTTGATGGAGATGAATGAGCTGTGGAATTGGTAAATATGAAATGATTTATGGATCTAATGGAGGGTTTATGATGAGATTTAGGGAATAAGTAAGTGATATGGTCTTGAGGAGACATGGACAAATAGGTTACGTCGTGATCATGACCGTTAGCCATAAATCAGGGGTTTTTAATGATGGACCGTTGTGGAACATTATATGAGGGAAATGGTCGAGATATATCATGATGGGGATTAATCAATTCAAATGATAGGTTATCAAGGAACATATGAATGTACACATTATACACACTTCATGTTTTAATTTTTGCTATTAAAATAAATTTCTACACTTTACCTCAGAACTTGACCTTGTTGTTTGTTGTTGCTTGATGTTGTTCCTTAGCTTATTTTTGTAGCATGGTGACCTTCAAAACATAATCTTCTAGCCCTTTTTGCAATTGTCATGTCAGTATTTGAAATGGTTGCAGAATCAAATTAGTTGCAGAATAGGAATAGTTTAAAAAAAAATGTGCTCAGCTGCATAATAGGAGGAGCTGCGAAATGTGATTTTTTTTTTGTTTTTTTGTTTTTTGTTTTTAAAGTATGAAATATGAGTGAAAATATGGAATGAGATGATGTGGATGTGAAATATGAGATGAAAGTGAAATGAAATGAAATGACAGTCGAGTGAGATGAATAAAACTGAGTTTGCAGATTATGGACTGCAAATGTGAATGTAGTTTTCACTACTTTATTACAAAAAGGAAAATGGAAAATATAGGGTGTCAGAGAGATCTGATTTTCACCCTGTATTTTCTTTATAAGTATGCCAATCATTGATTGGTTTTCATACTTATACACTTTTTTTCACCTTTTTTTTTTTTTTTAGAATTCTTCTTCACTAATTCCATATCAACATTGTCTTGAAATTGCTGGACAAACTCTTCTTTTGAAAGTGGTTTATGATATACCTTCAACATATGACCATTCACAAGAAGAGATATCTTTTCTTCATCTATTGTTCTGATCTTTACTGCTCCATTATCAAAGACTTTTTCAATCTCATATGGCCCAAGCCAATGAGTCTGAAAATTTCCTCGAAAATCCTTAAATTTTGAGTCAAACAAGAGTGCCCAATCCCCTTCTTGAAACTTTTTCTCTTTGATGTACTTTTCATGCCATTTAGTCCTTTGCTGCTGGACTATACTGGTTCTTTGGACTGCATCTTGTCTGATTTCATCTAATTCATTGAGTTGCTCCAGTCTATGTTTCTGATAAATTGAGTCCCAATTGGACGACCATCTTGAAGGTCTTGATCTAATATTCTACAGGAAATAGGACTTGCTTCCCATAAACAATTTCATAGGAAGTATGTCCTGTTGTGTTCCTCCATGTAGTTCTGTAGGCCCATAAGGCTTCTGGAAGCCTTTCTGCCCAATTTCTTCTGTGTAGATGAAAAGTCTTAGTGAGAATCCCTTCAATCACCTTATTGGTAGATTGAACTTGACCATTTGCTTGTGGATGGTAAGGAGTAGACTTTCTGTGCTTGATCTTGTAATATTATACCATATTTTTCACCATCTTTGATGTAAATTGAGCACCCTGATCTGTTACAATTTCTCCTGGAACACCAAAACGAGTGAAGATATCCTCAAAGAGAAAACTAACTATAGATCCTTCATTAGCAAAAGATAATGCTTTAAATTCTACCCATTTAGTGACATAATCGGTGTATACCAAAATATACTTCTTTTGTTTAGATGGAGGATTAATAGGTCCAACAAAATTCAAGGCCCATTTTTCAAAAGGTTTAATGAGTACTTGAGGTTATAAAGGCATTTCATTTAAAGGAGTGGGTTTTCCTACCCTTTGGAAACTGTCACACCTTTTGACATATTCTTTGGCATATTTGAAGATGGATGGCCAATAATATCCTAAATGAAGGATTTTATAGGTTGTCCTCTTGTCAACAAAATGTCCACCACAAGGTTCATCATGACATGCCTTAAGAATTTCAAGCATTTCATCTTCTAGAACACATCTTCTGATAATGTGATCTGGACTTGTCTTATACAATTCATTAGTAATCCATGAGTATTTTGCACTGATTTGAATGATTCTTCTTTTTTTCTCTAGAATGCATATGTGAAGGTAATTTCTCTGTAACTAAGTAATTGGCAATATCTGCAAACCAAGGGGTTCTAGTAGTTAATGCAAAAAGATATTCATCAGGAAATTTATCTTCAACTGGAGTATTATCTTTAATATTTTGAATTCTAGACAGGAAATCAACAACTGTATTTTGTTTTCGAGGCCTATCTAGAATAGTGATGCTAAATTCTTGCAAGAGAAATAGCCATCTTGTAACTCTACTATTAGTAACAGATTTGTTCATTAAATACCTAATTGCAAAGTGATCTGTATGAACAAAGGTTTCATAACATGTTAAGTAATGTCTGAACTTATTGATAGCATGAACAACAGCTAAGAATTCCTTTTCAGTTACAATGTAATTCAACTTTGGAGGAGTCGAATTCTTACTTGTGTAATAGATGGCATAAGGGATCAGGTCTTTTTGCCCTAACACAGCTCCCAGAGCTGTGTCTGAAGCATCTATTGAATTATGAAAAGGTAGTTTCCAGTTAAGCCCTCTTAAGATGGGTGCTTCAAAGATTTTTGCTTTTAAGGCTTCAAATGGTAACTAGCAGTCAGGATTCCATTTGAATTCACAATCTTTGGTAAGTAGTTTGAAGAGTGGGGATGCTATTTTGGTGAAATTTTCTATAAATCTTTTGTAGTAACCCGTGAATCCTATAAAACTTCTAACATCCTTTTGGCAACTTGGAACTGATAACCTGGAGATGACCTCAACATTAGACTTATCAACTTTGATTCCATCCCTTGAAATGTGATGTCCTAAAACAATCCCTTCAGTAAACATCATGAAACATTTGTCATGACTTAGTGAAAGGTTTGCTTCCTTACATCTTTTCAGAACTTTTTCCAAGTTTTCTAAAGCCTCCTCAAATGTATTCTCATAAACTGTAAAGTCATCCATATAAAATTCTACACAATCATGTATTAGACGAGAGAAAAGTCCTAGTACTACCCTTTGGAATGTTGCAGGTGCATTGCACAATCCAAAAGGAAGTACTTGGTAGGCACAAGTTCCCCAAGAACATGTGAATGTGGTTTTATCCCGATCTTCAGGTGCAACCTGAATTTGATTATAACCACTGAAACCATCCAAGAATGAGAAATACTTCTTACCTGCTAATGTATCTAATACTTGATCTATAAAAGGTAAGGGAAAATGATCTTTAAGAGTAGATTTATGCAATTCTCGATAATCATTGCATACCCTCCATTTACCATTTTTCTTGGGTACAATCACTAAAGGGGAAACCCACTGACTGTCTGAAATTAGATAGATGAAGTTTACATTTAACAACTTTTGCAACTCCTCTTTCACAATTTCCCTAAGCTTTGGATTCATCCTTCTTTGAGGTTGTCTAATAGGTTTGCAATTTTCCTCAATGTAGATGTGATGTATACAAGTCTTAGGACTAATTACTTTCATGTCAGTGTATTCCCATGCATATGCAGATGAATGTTGTTGTAATGTTTTGATGAACCTCTGTTGTTGTAATTTTTCCAAGTTTTTGTTTATATTCAAGATTTTCCCTGGAAATATTTCAACTATAGAACTACCAAATTCTTCCATAGAGTAAATAGACATCTGCCTAGATGACAAGTATTCAATATTAGATCTTTCTTGAAATTGATCATGTTCATATTCTGAAGATGATTCATAATTTTCTATTGTATTCAATATTTGGCTATCTTCACTAATGTTTGAAATAGTGAAGAGAGGATGTATGTCTTCTTCATCATCAATCCATTCCTTATCATCTATTTCTGTGATTGTTCTTGCTGGAGGATACAGAGTAAACTTCTTAGTTGAATTACCATCATAAATATACATGTCACCAGATCTACAGCTAATGAAAGCATCAGCTGTAGCCAACCAAGGTCTTCCTAGAATGAGTGGGTGTCCTCCTAGATTATTCTTAGGGGTTAATGTCATAAAATCAATAGGATACTCCCAAGAATCTAGAGATACTAAAATATTTTCTAACACACCATCTGGTTTGATTACAGATCTATCTACTAATTGCAGTAATGTAGGTGTGTAAAGAAGATTAGAAAGCTTGAGTTGTTCCATGGTTTGTTTACTCATGATGTTTATTGCTGCTCCTAAATCAATCAATGTATTTGGAATTTCAATCCCACTGATATGTGTTTTGACTACTGGACTTCCGGGATCTAAATATTTTTGAATTGCAATTTTTCCAATCATTATGTCTGCTATTTTTCCTACGAGTTGGATTTTTTTTACTTCTTTCATCTTTCTTCCTGGTTTCTTCATGCTCAACTCCTTTATTGTTTTTGCTAAAATTGGAATTTCCTTGATGACTTGTAATAAAGGGATTTTGATGCAAACATTTCTCAATTCATCTAGGAAATCATAATTAGGCAACATAATATGTTTTTCTACTCCTTTATCAATTTGTAATATTTCAGGAAAAGGAGGTGTAGAAGTAGATACTGATGGTTGCTCTATAACAGGAGTTGAATTTATTTGTTGTTCTTGTTTTTTATCTTCAGAATTTTGGTTTTGGAGAGCTTCTTCTTCTTCAAAAATTTTATTGGTTTGTAGAGAATCTTCCTCAAAATTGTCTTGTTCTTGAATAATTACAGAAGGCTTCCTCTTTTCTAATATTCTGCCAGATCTTAGTTGAACATCATTAAGATCTAGAGGAGTAATCATATAAGTTGGAAATTGCTGACCTTCTATCATATAGGTATTTTGAGGATTTTTGTTGTTTGGGTTTGGTAATGGTTGGGCAGGTAACTGGTTTGGCCTCTGAGGGAATGATAGTGAGAATTGTGAATTTGGGTTTTGGATCGGAGGTTGTTGATTTTGTTGAGGGTTTTGCTGGGGAGGATAATTTGGTTATGATGGAGGATATGATAGTACTAAGAAAATCTTCCATATGGATTCTGCATACCTTGAGCCCATGGTTGAGATTGGAATTGAGTTTGAGGCCAAGGTTGCTACCAAGAATTCCAATTTGGTGGGGGCTGAGTATTCATTTGGTTGTTAAACCCTTGAACTTGTGGCCCCTGCCATGGTCTTCTAGAGACAAAACAGAGAGATTCTGTAGGATTTGATGTTGTTTCTTCTTGGAAAACAACATTAAGACCAGGAATTGAAGGACAATTTTTAGTCTCATGACTTTCAGAACAAATCACATAGGTTTCTACAACTTTTGCTTCAAGAGGGCATTCTCTCGAAGCATGTTTCTTTCTGCATTTTGGACAAAAATAGCTAGAGCATCAGTCTCTACTTTTTGCTTGTTTTGTAACTTAAGGGTGTCTATTTTCTCACTAAGACTCCCTAAGATGTATGTTTTGAATTCATCAAGCATGTTCCCAATTTCTGCTCTACTTACTGTTCCAGCTGCAGATTTGTTTACCCTAGCAAGAGCAGGATCTCTTGGTCCTTTCAATATTTTTGATTTTCCTCTTGAGAGATTAATACATATTTCCCCAATATCAGCTAATGGAAGTTGAGATATTTCTCCCTTCCCCATCATGTTAAGGATATCTATCCATTCATCTCTAATTGTTTTCAACAAAAGAGCTTTTAGAGTGTCTTGATCTAAATTTTCCATCTTTGCTCTCTTAATGTTATAGTTAAATCTTTCAAGTAAATCCTCAAAATTTTCATCCTCATTCTGCATCATTTTAAACACCTCCTCTTTGTGATTAACAGGTATACAATAGTCCAAATACCTTTCTAGAAATTCTCTCTTCATTTCATTCCATGTCCTAATAGATCTAGTGATTAGACTCATAAACCATTTTAGAGCTACTCCTTTCAATGTTGAAGGAAATAATTTGAGTTTTTGTGCATCTTGTAGATAATCATAAGTTCTACACAATACTTTAAATTCAAATAAAAAGGTCTCAGGGTCTTCACTTTTTAATCCATGAAAGTTTGGGAGAACAGAAGGTGAGATATTTTTCATGCTAGCATTTGTTTCTTCATCTATTATAGGAAATCCAAAAGAACTCTCAGTTCCCCTATTTCCTCTACCTCTACCTCCTTCTGCATTTCCTCTACCTCTTCCTCTATCTCCTCCTCTACCTCTACCTCCTCCAAATAGTACATTTTCTCCATTAAAAATCTCTCCTTCTCCCTCTCCTCCTTCTTCTCCTCTTCCTGCCATGATAGATTCCTCAGAACTAATATAGGATTCAGCCTGTAGGGTTAATTGTTCCTCTGGTTCTTCTATCAATGATATGTTGAAGAAAGGTTCTTCTTCTTCTTCTTCACTAGGGATTTCTAACTCTTTAGCTAGGATATATTCCCCTGTAGAAGTGAAAAAGGTTACTCCTTCTGTTGGAGTCCTAGGGTCTTCTTCCTCCAAGATTGCCTCAGTGGATGAAGTAGGAGATCCTCCTAACTGGATATCAAATCTTAGAACTTATGGAAGTCTATGACTAGTGAAATAAGGGATATGAGTTTGGGATGGTGGTGTACTACTTCTTGGCCTAGGTGGAGTGAGTGGTGTTGTAGGGATTAAGCTTCTCCCTCTTACAAATCTGCCCCTAGAGTCTCTTTCTCTACGCATATAATTGTTTTTGGGATGTAAGCAATAAGGCTACCTAGTTACACTTCCCCGATAACGACACCAAAATGTTTAGTCAATTTAGTGTTCCTAAATTTTCTTCATTAATTATCAACCAGGGCTAGTAAATTGATGAAGTGTGATGCACCATATGAGCTTAAGAAACCTATTTCTTACTTCATTGTGTTTGTGTTTTTATATTATTTTTAGGGGGTTTTGTTCTTTGAATTATTGAAATGACTAACCTATAATTATGAAAAAGATTTTAAGTTAATCTAATTTAATTTTAGAAGGAATAAAAGGAAGTGTACTAAAACTAATCTAATTTTCATGAAATCAAACCTAAAGCTAAGAACTAGCTCAAGACCTAGTTTTAGAAATCAAAGCATCTATTTATTTGGTTTGTTAGTCCTAATCCATGTATCTAATTCTAAGAGACTAGAATTGATATTCCTATGAAAGCAAGAAATGAATCAGCTATTGCAACTTCAGCTATCTCTCATCCAATTTGTTAGGTGTGACCTATTGATATGGAGTTTAGTAACTGCTAGTACTTTAGCATGCTAAGGCTATAGAACAGAAAAAAGGGAATGCAAATGAAAGCATCTAAGGTGTGTCTAGCTACTCCAATTATTCAATTGTAAAGAGTGACCTTCTTTGAAGTAATGTCTGAGTAAGCTAATTACATATGTTTTGAATTAAAGCATTAGGAAAGCTACCTTAAATATCCCGAAGTTGCATTACATTTAATAATTCAACCATCCTTTCTTAATATGTCTAGATGAGTTCTTTGTGGAGTGGCTTTTACAAAGATTATTATTTCTCAATCAAGCAGGGTCTTGAAAGTAAAAACATGCAAAGTCTAACTAAGATCAGCCAAATGTATAATTGACTTATAAATTAATACTCAAATGTGAAGCTTTTAACCTCTTGAAGTATCTTTAAAGAAATCAATTATGCCTGCAGTTATTAGCGAGAAAATGACAAGAACAGCTACTTCAACTACGCACATGTGAAGGATTTAACCATTAATATGAATTTAGTATATGGGAAATATGGTTTTATGAACATCAACTAGAAAAACTATGGTTTCCAGCACTTCAATCCTTATTCCAATATTGAAAACAAAATTTCTATCTTCTTGAAACTTTTTGGAATAACAAGTCTGCACAACTGCAATCTATCATGAAACTATTTGATAAAGATTGGAAATGAAGCATAACAGAAATTGCTAAACAGAATGAAAGAAATCTAACTAGAAAGCATACAAAAACCTCCTTTAGAAGCAAGGCCCTCTACTACTAAGTTGGTTGAATCCTAGCTAGTCAAAAGTGCAATCAAATCAACATTTAATAACTAAACTTCTTTATTGAAACAGAGTCTGGAAAAACAGAGTATTCACTTGCAAATTTGAACTGTACTAAAACTAAACTTAACTATCCCTCCATTCTGTGGAACCACTATTTAAAGAGGAATTGCATAAGTAATTACGAGCTAAGTTAGCTACAGGTGTTCGACTTGAATTACAATCAAAATAGGACTATTGGACTCATGTTTTTCCTCGAAGAGAAAATCAGGAGTCCTATTGTTGTAGGTAACGTTCTTTGACTTGTAACTTTGACCGTAGGTTTAGGCACCTCCTTATGTCAATGTGGATTAAATGAGTAGGATAGAATACATATAGGAAGGATTCTAGAAACACCCATGTGGCTTGATTCCTCAACTAACACCCAGAACCTAGTAAACCATAAGAGTAGTTGTGGAACGCACAGTTAGCTGCAGAACAGGCTGCATTCTGGAGCTAATTTGCAAAAACTTATCAAAATAGCAAAATCATGAAATTATAAAATGACAATCATTTAAATGTAACCTTGAGACAAAACCTTATCATTCTTCACTGATTAGGGTTTATGAACTTATGGAAAAGTGGTGAAATGAGAAGATAAAACTATAAAGGAGAAGGTAATCTTGAGGTTCAACAAATACATATCCCCATGAATACTCTCAAATTTTAAATTGCAACAATATAAGGCATATTATGAGGTTATTATTTTGATATTAATTCTAATTATAAATGATAAAATATAAATTATTATGATATTAATTCAATTCAATTTTATTTTGACTTAGTCAAAATTGTTACATGACATCACATTACATTACAACATATAAACTATATTGGGTTTGGGAGTTATTTTATGAAAATAATGAATGAAAATCTTTATCCAAAAGATTATTTCATTTTTTTGAGTGATTGAGAGAGCATGACGCACTAAACCACCACCATCACTAAATCACCATCATAATTATTGTCACGGAGGGGAGATATTTCACCTCCACTGAATGTTTTAGAATATTCATAGTAGTATACACAAATCAAAAGTATACATATAGAAAATATTGTATAAATAAGTAAGTAATTTGTGGTTATTGAGTGGAGAGGCTCATTCTAAAACCCACTATGAGGGGGATGTGTAAGTTTTCCATCCATCTAAAGTTGAAAAATATGTTCTAAATATTAAACTAATGGTCGTTATAATACAAAAAAAAAAAATTGAATATGTTGTAAAATAATTAGAAATAAAAGAAATTGTGTAAGTAAGATGTTTAAATCCTATAATTTGGTTATTGATAAAATATTTTAATTCAAATTAATATTGACATATACTTAAAAATATGTTAATAATAAAAAATATTTTAATTTGCATCATAAAATGTCTGGATGTACATATTATGTAAAATATTTTAATGTCGATTGCGTATATATTATATATCATTTAAAAAAAATTATGTATATATCATGAAAAAATAAGTTTTTTATGGTTAAAAAATTCATTTGGTCCTATATATATATATATATATATTTAGCATTTAAATATACAATTTAAATAATGAAAAAGATCACATTGTATTTTATGTACAAATTATACAAACAATATGTATTTCAATGGATTTAATCTAATCATGTGATATGCTAAAGCAAGACACTGAATCCTTCTACAAATTAATTCCAGAAAATAAACTCGAACACCAATCATAAGAAGTAAAAGAAAGAAGCAAATCAAACCGCAACATAGATATTTTCTCGGGGAAAGCTTGCTCCTCAAAACCCCTCTATATTCTATTGTATATTCACGAATCAATCATGAAAAAAATTACAATGCACTCTTCACACAAGATTCTCCCGCACTCTCATGACCATCTCACACTGATCTAGACAAAATCGACCAACACTTAGCCAATTTTCAGCCTCTGCTCAACCTGCCTTGCTTGCACAATTCATTTGGGATGAAATCCATATTCTTGAGGAAATTCAACCTTCCAAAACTATGCAATGCTCATGGGAAATTCTATAGTTGTCTTACTACATGCAAGAAACCTACTAATGATACAACTGATAGTTAATATCCCTTTAACCTTTGTCTCAACTGGGTCTCCACTAGAACTGACATGCATGTAGCTATTAATAGTAAATCATCAGTTGCATGACAGATCACTGCATGTGAATTAAATTTAAATTTGATTTAATTCACTTGACCTCTCACTAGTGCAACAAACAATTACAACTAGTTCAACTGACTTTAACTCAATTAATCGAGTTAGCTGATTTTTCATGCATTAAACTAATGCACTAACTACAACTCAAACTCCATAACTAATAGAATCACTTTGCATCCCTCACCAACCACCCTCAACTCAAAATTATTGAGATAAATGAGTTTATCACACTCAATAAACTATTACAAGTGATTATGAGATAAGTTACACTTTATTGTCCAATTTAATTAAGGAAAAATTAAATTAGACATACGTTTCTTGTTGACTTTTCAACACTCCCTCTCAACAAGAAAGGGATTATCTACCATCCCGATCCTACCTCTATGGTATTTGAATTTGCTCAAGGCAAGCGCCTTCATCATAATATCTGCATCCTGATCTTCCGTGGGAATGTACTGAAGTAACATAATGCACCTCTGAACACAATCTCTGAGATGGTGGTACCAGATGTCTATGTGCTTGGAACTATCATGGAGTGCCAGATTAACCAAGAGTTTAATGCAACTCTGTTTATCACAATGTATCACTATCGGATCCATCTGAGAAACAAAAAAACCAACCATAATCTTCCTCATCGAGATGGCCTCAAATGCAGTTTGACTTGTTGCCATGTACTCTGCCTTGGCTGAACTGAGTGCCAAAGATCTCTACTTCCTGCTATACCAAGAAACTACTGTCGATCCTATGCTGAAGATCCCTCATGATGTGCCCTTTTCGACTGCCTACCAAATCTGCATCGGTGAAGCCTTGAAGCTTCACTCCCTCTGTCCATCTGTACCATAATACATACTTTGAAGTGCCCCTGAGATATCTCAAGACATGCTTCCACGCCTTCCAAAAGAGGTTGGTCAGCTTAACCATCACTTGACTTAGATGGTTAACTGCGTCGCAAATTTATGGTATGGTATTCACCAAGTACATTAGTGAACCCACAAGTTTCCTGTAAACAGTAGCATCCACTACCTCACCTGAAGTAGCATCCTCCTTCCTCTAGTTTCTTGGAAGAGGAGTCTCCATGGGTTTACAGCTCTCCATGTGAAACTTACTCAGAATCTCTTTTGCATACTTTCCTTGAGAAACAAATAGCTCACCATCTCGTTCCCATATTTCCAAACCAAGGAAATAGTGAAGGAGTCCCATGTCCTACATTTCGAACTCTCTTGCAAGATCCTCTTTGCAAGAAGTTATCAACTTCCCATCACTTATCAAAATTAGATCATCAACATAAAGTACGATAATCAAGAGCTTACCATCAACCACAATCTGGTACAGGTTTGCATCCGCTTCACTCTTCGTGAATCCCAACCTAGTGAAATAGCTGTCAATCCTGGTGTACCAAGCACAAGGTGATTGCTTCAGCCCATACAGTGCTCTCCTGAGTCTGCACACATGCGAATCACTATCAGAGGTCTCAAAACATTCCAGCTTCTCTACGTACACTTATTCCTCAATAACTCCATTGAGAAACACATTTTTCACATCCATCTGATGTATCTGCCATCCCATCTATGTTGAGAGTGCAACGATAGATATAATCGATGAGTATCTCGCAACTGTTGTGAAATTATACTCACAGTAAATCCCCTCAACTTGTGAGAATCCTTGGGCTACAAATCTAGCCTTGTACTTCTCCACACTCCCATCCACTTCTTGCTTCACCTTATAGATCCATCTAGATCCAAACACTGATTTTCCAACTGGCTTTTGGACAACTTCCCATGCACTTTTCTTAACGATGGAGTCATACTCCTCAACCATGGCATCAACCCAAATTGGTTACTACACTACTTCCTAAAAATGAGGATGGTTCTGTCACAATAAAATTTCTCATAACAACCATGTATCCAGTAAACCTGTCTCGAGACTGTCTCTGTCTGCGTAGTGAAGTAGGTACTCCTACATGTTCTGCCACATCAATTCTCAATCTATCAGCTTCTGTGGTGCGCTTTATACCAAGTCTAGTGGATGGCTCTACATGAGTGTTTTTTGCTACTCCATGATCCTTCGCATGTGGCTTCTCCACATCTTGAAGTTCATTCTTTGGAGCCAACAGTTCCTCCTCTTCATGCAAATCAAGCTCCCTCTCAAGTGACAATTGCGGGGTTTTCTCCTCATAAAATTTTATATCCCATCTCACAACAGTCATCTTGCTGTTTGGAAAACACACCCGATAATTGTGGGGAGTATTAGTGTACCCCACAAATATCCCAATCTCATCTGTTGGTTTGAGCTTCTTCTTGGAATCTTTGGTCACATGGAAATAGATATATGAGCCAAAAATTTTAAAATATGAAACATCAGGTTTCTTAACAGAAAAATCCTCCTCTGGTGTACTCATGCCAAGTATCTGATGAGGACTACGGTTTTGCACAAATACCACTATGTTGCATGCTTCAACCCACAAATGCAACATCTCTCATGCCGCACCCACAATTGTTCTATTATTTCTTACTGTGACCCCATTCTGTTGTGGGTTATGAGGCACAATCAACTCTCTTTGAATTCATTCTTTGCTACAGAAGTTATTGAATTTATTTGAGATGTACTCACCACCATTGTCGCTCCTAAGATCCTTCACATGCTTCCTCGTGTCTTTCTCAACCAGTGCTTTGAACTCAAATTTTTTTGAGAACATCTGATCTTTCTTCTGCATGAAGTAGATCCAACACTTTCTAGAAAAATCATAAAAAAAGATCACATAATACCTGTGCTTTGCTGTCAAAGCTGTAGAGAATGGTCCACACACATCTGAGTGAACTCTCTCAAGGATTTCCACTGCTTCGTTCTCATTCTCGTGAAAAGTGGCCTTTGCATACTTCTCCATGGTACATCCCTTACATGTGTCTATCTGCGCAAGAGTACCCTTTGGAAGCCCTGTAGAAATATGTTGCATGAACTTCAAGGCTCTGTGGTGTAGATGGCCCAATATCCTGTGCCATAACTCACCCTCATCCCAGCTCACCACTTTTCCTGCCTTATCCATCAATGTTGCGCAACCATCTACATCAATTTTATAGAGATTTTTCACACGAATCCCAATATTATTGGCTTGTCCCGTGGCTTTGTGTCAAAGGAAAGCTTTCCATACAATGAAAACCACATCATAACCTCTATCCTCCAACATTGCAATTGAAACTAAATTCTTTTTCAAGCCTGGTACATGCATTACATATTTTAATAAGAAGGGTTTACCTGACTGTCTCTGGAAGGTAACTGTACCAATCCTGGTAGCACTATACCTCTCGTCATCACCCATTTTGATATGCATCTGGAGGTCCTTCTCCTCCAAGTTACTGAAAATTTCTTTTTCTCTCGTCATGTGGAAAGATGCACCACTATCCAAGTATCACACTGATCCCATCACACTTGACACCATGCATGCGATGAGTTCACCAATTGCAGATCCTGAAGCCTTCTTGTTCTTCTTCTTTTGTGGACAATTAGTGGCATAATGTCCATGCTCGTGACAATGAAAACATTTCACTCTGGACATGTCGCGCTTCTTGCCTTTTTTTCCAGTCTTAGATTTGGAATAGGATTTATTTCCCTTCCCCTTCTTCGCCTTACCATTCAAAGTGAAATTTTCTTCATCATCTATCTTAGATGAAGATCCATCCCTGGTATTCTTCCTGAATTCTTCTTGCACCAAATCCGACCAATGTTGGTCCCAATCTGGCAGCTTCTCCCTCCCATTGACAGAGTCTTGATAACTATACCAACTCTTGGGGAGGCCTAGAAGAGCTAGGCTCACCAAATAATCATCCATGATAGTAATTATGATGCTCCCAAGCTCATATTGACATTGGAAAAACTTGGTTAAATATTTCGGAATAGTGTCACCTTTCTCCATTTTGATTTTCCTGAGCTTGTCCTTAAGTGCCAATTTTCTATGATCACTACTACTCTGAAAAATATCTGTCTAAGCCTTCCACATTGCATATGGAGTTGATTTTCCATGGAGACTTGAGACAATGTGGTCTCATACTCCGTCCAGTAAGATCCTTGTTGCCTTTGCAAGCTTATTTTGCTAAGCATCAAGCAGGCGAGATCTGATGGTGCGGGTTTGGGAATGTCATTATCAATGAATTCTTTCAACTCGTTATCCTCCATAACTTCCTCCATCCTACATTCCATGCAATATAATTAGAGCTTCCCTCAAGTGCATACTCTGATCTCAATCCATTAAAATTCATCTTGATCCGCTATCACACCAAAGAATACTTCAGCAAATTCGAATGCTATTTAGTCACAAAATCAATTTCTTCTCCACTATAGTGATTTCCTATGCTCCAATACCATGTAGAAATTGTACAAACAATATATATTTCAATGGATTTTATCCGATCATGCGATATGCTAAAGAAAGATACTAAATCCTTCTACAAATCAATTGCGGAAAATAAACACGATTGCCAATCACAACAAATAAAAGAAAGAAGCAAATCAAACCACAACACAGAAATTTTCTCCGGGAAAACTTGCTCCTCAAAACAGTTCCATCTTCTATTGTATATTCACCAAGGAATCATGAAACATTTACAATGCACTCTTCTCATAAGAGTCTCCTGCACTCTCACAACTTTCTGACACTAATCCAGACAAAATCGACTAACACTTAGCCAATTTTCAACCTCTACTCAGCTTTCCTTGCTTGCGCAATTAATGTGGAATGAAATCCCTATTATTTAGGAAATTCAACCGTCAAAAATTGTGCAATGCTCATGGGAAATCCTATGGTTGTCTTACTACATGCGGACAACCTACAAATGATACAACTGATAGTTAACATCCCTTTAACCTTTGTCTCAACTGGGTCTCCACTGAAACTGAAATGCATGCAAATATTAATAGTAAATCATCAATTGAATGACATATCACTGCATGTGAATTAAATCTGATTTAATTCACTTGATCTCTCACTAGTGCAACAAAAAGTTACAACTAGTTTAACTGAATTTAACTCAATTAATTGAGTTAACTGATTTCTCATGAATTAAACTAATGCACTAATTGCAACTCAAACTCCATAACTAATAGAATCACTTTGCATGCCTCACCAACCACCCTCAACTCGAAATTCATGAGCTAACTAAGTTTATCACACGGAGTTAACTATTAGAAGTGATTATGAGAAAAGATTGCACTTTATTGTCCAATTTAATTAAGGGAAAATTAAATTAGGCACGCATTTCTTGTTGACTTTTCAACTTTTTACGCTCTAAAGAAGTTTACACGTAAAGAAATTTGATCCCTCTAGGCTCATGTTAGATCCATACTAAAGATGGATCTATAGTGATTTAATGAAAATAATGAATCACAAGTTGTATCCAAAAGAAGCTTTTGTTTTTTTTGTAATTAAGAAACCCTAGCACTAAAGTGCCATCATCGTTTATGTCATGAAGGTTATATTGTCCACTAAACCACCATCATCGTTGAGGTCTCGGAGGTTATTTTGAGAAAAAACTATACTAAATAGGTTTTTTTCATTATGGATGGCTAAGGAATATGAATGAGTATGTAAATTTGGGTTGTGATGATTTTATGTGTTATATTGAAATCTTTTTATTTTAATATATTTTGGCTATAACCACCCAGGGATCATACGATACAACCAAAATAAAATTATTATTATTATTATACACCGAATTGGTGTATGAGACCCCCTTGTTTGTGGGACAAGGGACCCACCTCCACGCAATGATTTGAGTGCTAAGTCTACGAAGGCATACATACTCGACACCCCTCTCATTTTGAACTTCTGACCTCTTAGGAGGAAACACGTGCTCGTAACCATTAGGCCCACTCAAGCTGTATACCAAAACCAAGTCAATTTTCCCAAACAAAATGAAATACATGTGATTCATAATACCAAAACCAAGTCAATTTTCCCAAACAAAATGAAATACATGTGATTCATAATACCGAAATCAAGTCAATTTTCCCAAACAAAATGAAATACATAGAATTTATAATATTAAAATCCAATTCAGTTGCTTTAACAAAAAGAAATACGTCGAATTCAATATTTTGAATTCTAATAGAGTTTCCCAAACACAATAAAATACATCCAATTTATAATACTAAAATACAAACTTGTTAAATAAAATGATATTAAAAAGAAAGTGAAATATATTCATTTCATAATACTAAATTAAAATATAATTAAATAAAAATAATATTAAAAATAATAATTATAATATAGAATAAAAATATCCATACACCTAAAATATATTTCAATAATTAAATCTGTTAATTATTTAAAATTAAAAATTATATTACATTTAACAATATTAAAAACTGAAATCCAATAAAATTAAGTCAAAATGATATTATTAAAGAGACATCCATTTCACAATACTAAAACCTCACCTCTTGCGTAATACCTCA
This sequence comes from Pinus albicaulis, assembly GCA_034641835.2. Lineage (NCBI taxonomy): Eukaryota > Viridiplantae > Streptophyta > Pinopsida > Pinales > Pinaceae > Pinus > Pinus albicaulis. The sequence goes on from CM076573.1 coordinate 216,191,685, forward strand.
CCTCTTCCGGGGTCTGAGGGGTAACCATGCCGTGCGTGTGAAGAAATGAATGGCACGAAACCAGCATCATCGTTGTCCCACCCAACCATCAGGTGGATAAGGGTCCCAATGACGTTTGGCATTTGTGAGGATTATTGTTATTATTAGTAGAGGTGATATTATTTCATTTGAGCCAGTCATTCGGTTTAGCTTTACCTTTCATGTTATTATTAGCTGTTGTGGGCGTCCAGAGTTATTTTAAAATATATATATATTGAATTTATATATTAATTATTTATATAATTAATATAATAATAGTAATTTAAAATAAAGTTAGGATTTAGTTAATTTTTTATTTTTAAATTTTAGCAATGTGAGATGTATTATGAGGTAAGGTTTTAATGTTTATTGATGTCAAATGCAATTGAATTTATATGGATGCACTAGTTATTAGGTAAAAGGTATGGATTTAAACTCCATGATATAATCTAAAACATTTTTAGTAGTAGTCATAAATCAAAGATTGAGATTCATATTAAAATTAACTCCACACAATTTAATTTAAATTCATTAATTAAGAAAACGCCATAGTTTTTCTGAACTGTGGTATTAATAAGCCATGACATTGTAATAATGTTTATTTAATGATCAAAAGTTTCATGGTTAAGAATTATGTTACATGCTTTTATAAATTTTATATTTTTAACTATTAGTCACTAAAATTAATAGTAATAATTAAAAGTAAAATTATAATTTAGTTAATTTATGTCTTTCTTTTAACCATAGTAATGTCATGTGCATTTTTTATATGCAAGTTTGTGCCTTACGGGTAGCAAATATATATATATATATATATATATATATATATATATATATATCTTAAAAAATAATGAGCCCTCTTATTCAACAAAACTACAAGCTTGTAGGTATATACACTACAAAAAGTACTCAATAAAATTGTGTAATTCCAATTCATTTAGCTCGAAGGATTAGGAGAAGATTTCATTTGGCCATTAATTTTTAAATCTCCCAATATTAATTTACATCCTTCATTAGAAAGTTCACATCTATATTGAGATGACAGAGCACATGGAAATATGCTATTGATGAGTAGCCCTTTAATTTCTTTCCTTTTTCTTTTCATGGAACTTTCTAATATGTTTTCCTTTGAAGAGGAGGTAGTCACCAAATCTTAATTAAGGAGGAGTCTCCCAAAGGGTTAGAGATTTTCCCTATTTTTTTTCCTAACTAAATATCTCAGTACATAAACTTCAACTTTGGCTATTTGTCATACATAGCCCCATGAATACTATCAAATTTTAAATAGCAAAAATATAAGGCATATTATGACGTAATTATTTTGATATTAATTCTAATTATAAATTATAAATATAATCATCAATTATTCAATTTTTAATTCAATTTAATTTTATTTTAACTTAGTCAAAATGTTTACACGACATTACATTATATTACAACATATATACTATATTGGGTTTGGGAGTCATTTTATGAAAACAATGTATCCAAAATATATATATACATATATTTTTGAGTGATTGACAAAGCACGAGGCACTAATCATTGTTGATATCATTGAGGGAAAAAATTTCACCTCTACTAAATATTTTAAAATATTCATAGTAGTATACACAAATCAAAAGTATAGATATAGAAAATATTGTATACATAACTAAGTAATTTGTGGTTATTTAGTGCTGAGGGTCATTCTACAACCCAGTACGAGGGGATGTGTAAGTTTGTCCATTCATATAAAGTTGAAAAATATGTTCTAAATAGAAAAATAATGACAGCTATAATAAAAAAAGAATTTTTGAATATGTTGTAAAGTAATTAAAATTAAAAAAATTTGTGTGAGTAAGATGTCTAAATTTTATAACTTGGTTATTGATAAAATATTTTAATGCTAATTAATATTGACATATACTTAAAAATATTTTAATTTGCATCATAAAATGTTTGGATGTACATATTGTAAAATATTTTAATATTCTATATCATTTTAAAAAAATTATGTATATATAACAGTAATAAGTTTTTGTATGGTTAAAACATTTATTTGGTCCTATCCACCAATGAAGAATAACACATTGTATTTTACAATCTAAACAAGTTTACACATGAAGAAATTTGATCCCTCTAGGCTCATGTTAGATCCGTACTTAAGATGGATCTAGTTTTATGAAAAGAATGAATCACAAGTTGTATCCAAAAAAACTTTTGTTTTTTTTCTATAATTGAGAAAACCTAACACTAAAATGCCATCATCGCTGATGTCATAAAGGTTATCTTGTAAACCACCATCATCGTGGAGGTCTAGGAGGGTATTTTGAGCAAAACTATACTAAATAGGTTTTGTTCATTATGGATGTCTAAAGAATATTAGTGACTATGTAAATTTGGGTTGTTACTATTTTATGTGTTATATTGAAAGGTTTTTTTTTTTTTAATATATTTTAGCTATAACCACAGAGTATCAGGTATCGTTCAATACATCTAAAATAAAACACATGTAATTCATAATACCAAAACCAAGACAATTTTTCAAAATAAAATGAAATACATTCATTTCATAATACTAAACTAAAGCCCAATTAAACATAAATGATATTAAAAGAAATAATTATCATATAAAATAAAAACATCAATACAATTAAAATATATTTCAATAATTAATTTTATTATTTAACATTTAAGGTTCTATTACATTTCACAATATTAAAAAACTGAAATCCAATAAAATTAGTCATAAAAAAATAATTGCTTATACAAAATGAAAAACATCCATTTCATAACAGTAAAATCTCATTAAAACCTCCTCTCTTCCGTAGGGGTAACCATTTCGTAATACTAAAACCTCACCTTTAGTCAATGTAGGTGGTAATTTTGAGAAGTGGCAGTTTATAAAAATAACAAAATCGTTAAGAGCGTTTGAAAAAATTTGGTAAAGATTTTATTAGAATTTTGTTTTCGGTGGATTTAAACTTTAGTGTTTTAAGGTCTTTGTAAAGTTTTTGTTAGTGTTGAATCCATTTCTACTATCGAAAAATGGATTCCAAACAGCTGTAACTACATGATTTTTGAATTTTATTTTACCATTGTGGTTTTTTTTTTCAGGAGAAAAAAATGCTGTATTATATTGATAATATAAAAACAGTACATATACCACATATAGTCTCAGCTGATAAAGAGTCTCAGCGAGAATCAACATATGCCCAGTATTGCTGCTCATGTATTGAGACAGAGAATGATAGTATGGGCCTCCCCATTCCAGGGCCAGATCGGACCCAATACAAATCATCATAATCATGGATTAGAAACATAATTGGATATACAATTTGAGATGCTGATATATATTATCTCCAGAATAAGATTCATCGAGAGGAAAGAAGCATCATGATTAGGCACTGTCTCTTACAGGCTCGGTAGAAAATTCTAGTAAATGATAGTAAGGAGATGATGGTAAACTAGATAAATAGAGCCCATAAGAAAAAAACGTGACTGTGTGATACTTTCAAATTCACCATGAGATATTATCACGCTCGCTTGCAATTATAATAACTCACTCGCTTGTAAGATACAGCATATACTCCTGAGATATAATCACGCTCGCTTGCAATTATAATAACACGCTCGCTTGAAAGATACAGCATATTCTCCTGATAAAATAATAACCGGCTCGCCTGTCATATAATATACCCGCTCGCTTGATCGACCATGTCTTCAAAAACCATAAAGATCCTCGTCACCCTGAATAATAACCTCGCCTGGAAAGTCAATTGTCACGCTCGCTTGATAGGCTCAATATTCTCCACCCATCCGATCGATCCAACAGCGTTGATAGTGATCTGTGGTATAATAACAAGGTACGCCATTACATATTGACAAGCAGCATACCCAATGTCATAATTGGACCTCACAGATGAAATGTATCCGACCGGATTGGAAATCCCGTCCCGGCATGCGTGGAAGTGATACACATTGATAACATGCCACAGACATATAAAGAAACATGATAACCAGGCAAAACATCAGACAGAACATAAAGGATAAAAGGATACAAAAAGTCAAAAAACCGGAGAAACCACCCTCTATGGAATGTGGATCTGGTCCTGCCAAATGGGGAGACCATCTCTAATATGCTTGACATTCATAATCCCATATTCAGAGATAATCCCCTTCCTGGAAAGATCATCTGCCCTTGTATTGTTCTTGCGGAAGATGTGGGAGATTGGAGGTTTGTTCAACCGATTCCATAAACTCCTAGTCCGCCCAATCCATCCAGATAATGCCGGGCAATTCATAGCCATATTATTTGTAATCCAGCCAATGACGAGCTGAGAATCACCGTATACATTCACATTATGCAGTTGTAAATTTGTGGCAGCCAACAGAGCACCCCATAGTGCTAAAATCTTGGCTTTGTTGTTTGTGCCCATGCCCCCGTTCCAATATATGACAATTCTTTCCCTTTGCGAGAGCTTAATCCACGCGCCACATCCCATGACTCCATCAGCACATGCACCATCAAAATAAATAGCAGGAATACCCATTTCATGAGGCCTCAGACGATAGGATAAATCCACTATAGCCGATTGTGGAGATGGTCGATCTTCAATCCACCTTTTGATAGCAGCATAGATTCTAGGGATATGGAAAGGAACGCCTTGGAAAACCATATTATTTCTCCCTAACCATACCTCCCAGATGAGAAAAAATGGGAAAAAGTTGTCTACCTCCACTGGTAGACAACTTCATTTTGAGAAGCTATAAAAAGGGGGCGTGCTGGGCAGATTTATAAGGATCGCAATACCGTTTGGCATTTGTGAGGATCATTGTTATTATTAGTAGAGTTGACATTATTTCATTTGAAGCAGCCATGAGGATGAGGTCATTCGGCTTAGTTTTACCTCTCATGTTTCTACTCGCAGTTGTGGGCGTCCAGAGTGATCTTAATACAACCCTAACGTTTTGGGCATGTAATGTGGCGAAATTCTCATCCGACAGTCCTTTGTACGCTAATCTCGTTACCCTGCTCGCAAATCTGGAATCAAACACGTACTACAGCTATTCCGCGTCGATTCCAGGCAGTGGGGGTTTACCCACTCTCTACGGGGCAGCAGACTGCCTTGGGACAATAGCCGACGAAAACTTGTGCAGTACCTGCCTTTCTACGCTAGTCAACCAATACATGTTTCCCATCTGCGGACTTGCTGTGGGTGCTACGGTTTCATTGGCTGACTGTGGCCTGCGCTACGAAGAGTACCCCATTTAGTATCAGCTACTATGTCATCTCTGTAGACAATTGTTGGTTCTAGATTGTTATTGTTGGTTATAGTGTTCTCTGGTGTTTCAATCATGTTTTAGAATGTGTGGTGTTTTCATGTAAATGTTAATTATAAGTTAGCGAGTATTTTAGATATTTATAGTTTTTCATGTTTGTTTTAATGCAAATATCTATTATAACTGAATAAGAGTTGTAATAATGTTTAGTGTTCTAATAAATAATATTTCCATAGTCTCTGAGTGCAGTGCCTGCCTTTCTACGGTGGTCAACCAAAACCTGTTTCCCATTTTCGGCCTTGCCATCAGTGCTACGGTAACATTGGCTGACTCTGGCCTGCGCTACGAGCACTACCAAATTTAGTATCAACATGGGAATGTCATCTGTAGCCATATTGTTGGTTCTAGATTGTTTTTGTTGGTTATAGAATGTGTGGTGTTTTCATGTAAATATTAATTTTTTTTTTTGTAAATCTAGTAGTACCTATCCATTTTCATATTTAAAGTGAGCGAAGTTGCTCTACATAGTGATAGTTGCGGAGCCTCAGTAATATGCAGAAAACCAATCCTGACAGCCATCTTTTGGCATTAAAAGCCATCCAAAATTGAAATTGTTTTTCTCGTCTATTTACTACTTTTACAACATTACTATGTCCATAACCAGTACATTTAAAAGAAAATATATATATACTATTCTAAAAAAACATATAACATATCTATAATATAAAAAGAGACTCCATCAACTGGTTCCATTGCAGTAGAGCCATGCAACTCCTTTTTCTCGAGGCTATTAAGCTGCCTCTCTATGTGACCGATTCTTTCATTAATCTGCAACTGGGTCTTCATCATATTATGCATATCCTGTTTGATTTGGTGTAATTCGAACAACATTGAAGAGTTTTCTTCCTTCAATTCCATATTGGCCATTTCCTTAGCCAGTACACACTTCATTTTCCAGTATGTTTTAACTGACTGCTGGAATAGTGATACTCTGCCTCTTGTGCTGCTAGGATCCAAAATAAAATCCATCTTGGCCTCTTGTTCTTCCAGATCTTCATCATCACTCTGAGTTTGTTTTTCCCAGCCGTGAATTGCTTTGCGAATATGGATCAAATTTCCTATTTCATATACATCTGCAATATTTTCCAATGTTTCTTTTTTAGTCTTCCTCCCTCTCTTGCCCTTTCCTCGGTTATTCTGGCCTTTCACCATGATGGAATTAAAGAACCTGAAATCGGATCCTGTGAAGAGATAGAAGTCAATATAATAGTTTTTGAAAGATCAGTTCATTATTTGATGACTCTTCAACCCCAGAATGTTTATACTGTCAACAATAGGCATCTGGAAGCTGAGAAGGATGAAAAAAAAAGTGAACCAACTGTGCGGCCAGTGGAGAACCAAGCGCTTCACAATACCCAGATGGAAAAAGGAGTACCATTGAAAAATATTACCCATAAGATACCCAGTTACACTAAGAAATGAGTTCAGCACCAGACAGAGATAAAGAAACCATTGAAAGGATTTACCCCTAAAATATACTCCGAGACCAACAGAAAACCACCTACAGAGGAATTTTTTGAGAGAAATTCGTAACAGAAAAATGTCAAATTAAAATACTTGTGCAACAAACCATCTAAGCAGAGATAGACAGAAATCCCACCTACAGAGGAATGATAGGAATGCTTTGATAGAAATTCGACGCCTACAGAGGAATGATTTGAGAGCAATTCGTAGTAGAAAGTTGTCAAATTACAATAAATTGGCAACAGAATACAAATGATAGAACATATCATTGTGAAATCATAACCAGAGAAGTATGAACTAAACCCCGTTTTTTGAATAGTTTTGTGAGCCAAAAGACAGTATCCAGACACATATAGCACCATATAAACCTTATAGAATTCATAACCAGACATACTATGTGAAGAGGCCAGAGGACTGCGAAACCATGGCTCTACTTCCAGACAGACGCCATTTTCGTCATTCTCACAGGTATACAAATAGAGTATCTCCATGTAATGACGATAAATAGAACCATAACCATCATCTTCATTCTTAAAATCAGCAATAAAGAAAATTGATGATAGCATTACATACCAGGTAATACACCAGCGTTGAAGGTATCCCCGCAGAAGATGCACCACGAAGCAAAACAGAGAGGAAGACAAACCTTTCTTTGTAAAGCCAAGATTATGGGATGAAGGAAATAGAGTATTACCCAAGTTAACCCACTCTGTCGGCGTGAAGAATGATCTGACAAGCGAGTAGTGCGCATTGATGAGGGAGCATCATGGCAAGGACCGCCAGCCTCGCGCAATGAATCCCATTCTGTTGTCATCCATCGCATGGAATATGTTCATCAAACACTTGACACCACAGAATCAGGTGTAAATATCAATTATAAGTTTGTGTAGATATTTATAGTTTTTACATCATTTTTTTGTTTTAGTATTAATATGGTGTTCTAATGTAAATCTCTATTATAGTTAAATAAGAGTTATAATAATGTTTAGTGTTCTAATAAGTTATATTTTCATTAATTATGGTTATTTTGAATATTATATAAATTATTCTATGCATATTTAGACCATTCAAACATAACTCTATCTAACAAAATATTACAGTCTTGTTTTTCACTTTGTGCTATGCCCCATATATCTTAGTATCACATGCACTATGAGTAGAACAACTTTTAGTATCAACAGGGGGTGATACCCATGCATATTGTATGTTTGTTTAGAAATGTCATATATTAAAATATTTTATATGAATTAAACATTTCTCTTATTCGACAATGATTGTAATAAAATATTTTATATAAAATAAATTTTTTCTCTTAAATAATTCAGTTCTTTTATATTTTATTAAATTTAATTTGAAATAAGTGTTGAAATATTCCAATACCAGAATTTTCTTAAGTAGGGGCAAGTTCATTCATTCATTTCCTTTACCTTTTTCATCTGCTCATCTGCTAATAGAGTATCAATGATATGAGCTTTCATAGTAGTCATGTTGTGGTTCCATTGTGGGTATGTCTTCCCTGAATGCCTCTCGTGATGGAAAGTGGATTAGTTTTCTATTTCTATGATTTCAACATTTAACACAACATTCGAGCTTTAGTGAGTTGATTATTATTATTTCTTCTTAGTAAGAATGACTTAAAGGACTTCCTCCTCGTAGATGCCTTTCTTTGATTTCTCTTTAATTTAGATACTTTATTAGTGAGTGACTTTAAGTATTTGGCCAAGATTTCAATATCAAAATAATACTTTTCTTTACATTTATTTTAAGAGGACTGGTTTCTCTTACTAGCATCCTTGGTGTCTTTAGAGTCATCATCTTCAATCGTTCCAATGGAGCACAGGTCCTTCTCAACTGCAATAGCATTTGCAAACTTTAAATCCAAATTCTTCTTGCAACTCACTTGACAAAGACAAAAATGTTTCTCGGCAAGGAATCTGTGTAATAATCGTTTGTAATAGCATCATATGGTTGAACATCAATAGGGAAATAGTTTAATCTTTGAGTAAATATTTAATTTAAATCCTTTAATTTCTCTTTGGTCTCCATATTGTTGTTCCCGAGTTCTTTCAATATCATGGCCAGATTTTAATCATCCTCAAACCTCTCTAGGAACGATTTCTTAAACTCCCTTCAATTACAAATTGGATTGGCTTGAATACTATGGTACCATATGGATTCTCTACCTTCTAAAGTGTACGTGAAGATTCTGCAAGCAACATGGTCAAAGTGTACCTGAAAGCTTCTTAAATGCATGTAGAATTCGCCTATATGGTCTTCAGTCATGGTCTTCTTGTTAGCATCAAATTTAGATAACAAATTCTCTGGATGCTTTGGCATTTTACAGATATTTTCTGGAAGAGCGAGTGGCCCTTGGGCCATCCAATCTAAGTCTTGATCGACCATATATTCTCCTCCTTCCTCATCACGCTCTGAATTAGAAGAGTCTCCTCCTTCATTGACTATGTATTTCTTACGCTTGAGCATCTCCTCGTGAGAAAATTGAAAATAGTCCCGTCACCCTCTAGTCATTTCTCAATAAGTGGAAGGTCCCCTTGTTGAACTATTTCTTGTGAAGGTTATGCTAACACTTCAAGAGTGGAAAAACCAAATCTTCCACACATGAAACCATTACAACAATCAATTAGAGGAAATTTGAGCCTAAAAGTTCCCATGAAATTTTCATGTAATTTCCTTGTCATAATATGTAAACCAATCAAAATCCATTAAATTTAAAAAGAGGTACATATAAATATTTCGGAGGGAAAATACATAAAACTATGTTTTTTTAATTGTATTTTTGGCTTATCACCATATAGGTTTACCCAAATTTTAAGTGTAGACACTTATTGGATGAGGAATTAAATTCCACATCCAACACATACCCATTATGCATACTTTTGATGTATCTACAAAAGTACTCTTAAAAGCATCTACAATTTTTATCAAAGTGGGTATTCTGAAAAGCATGCATAATTGGTACTCGTTTGATGTGGAATTTAATTAGACATCCAACGAGTGTATACACTTGAAATTTGAGCAAACCTATAACGCGATAAGCCAAAAATATAATTAAAAAAATAGGTTTCTTCTTTTCCCTCCAAAATTCATAACTCGTATTTTATTATTTTAACTATTATTTTATTATTTTTCATTAGGACGCCACTTTTAGGATGAAATTTCCTCTAATGACAAGTTCTTTCCTTCTCTTTCAAAGAATGAGGGATACTATGAGCAATAGGAATTAATCCAAAACCTTTCACGAACTAATGAGAGTAATGGGCTTGATTATCTGAAGCTGACCATAACTAACTTCAAAAGTATATCCCATACTTAGGTGAGAATATTCTCCATTTTCAAGAATATGAATTCGAGTAGAACTCAGACCGTTACTACCTTGTACAAAATATTTGTTGTTAGGGGGAGATTAATTATCAACTATAAAAAGGTAGTTTCCATCCTTCTAGTGAAAAAATGTTAATAGTGTTGGATCTCGCAAAAATGTAGGGGATCTCCCCGATATGAAGTCCCAACTAGAACTCACAATGTTTGGTATAAGATTCATGTCCAAAATTATGGCCCATCTTCCATTAACTTAAATATTTTCCTTGGCTTAAGAAATTATCATGGGAGAGTAGTGTGCATGTGCTTATGAATGATGAAGAGAGTATGCCTTGTGATATGTTCAATTATAAATGTATCAAGGTTCTTTCACTACAGGGAACAAAAGCGAGCCTCTAATGGATTAGTAATAATATTATTCTAGTAAATACACATGCACATAAACAAGAAATAATTGTTAGTAATCAAGTGAAATAGTTCATGTATATGCCACAATAATTATAAAAATCACAACACATTTCCAACAAGTTAAGCACCAAAGCGACCAAAATAACTTAAATTATTTAGTACATATGTAAGCCAAAATAAACCACAAACATTTCAAAAGAAGTCCCAAAAAATCCATGATCTTTGCATGAAAATGTGTTTTCCAACAACTTCAAGTGTTAAGCAAAAATTTGAAAATACATGAGTACAATGAATACCACTAGATCCAATAGTGGAGTGTTAGAGACACTACTTTCTCTACAAAAGAACTATCTCTATCTCTCTAATGCCTCCTAGGAGAAGCCAAGGTGAAAAACTCCTTTGCTTGAGTAATGAGGCTACTTTTATAACTAGAGGCATAACCTTTCATATCCCCATGACTCTTGCGTTTCTCAGATGAATTTTCAACTTGTTATGAGCTTTGGACTTCTATACAACTCTTGGAATTCTTCATGACTTTTGGAATTACATGTGCCTTTTGGTCTTCTTCATATGGCTCTTTTGTCCATACACAACTCTTGGACTTCTACATTTTGTGTTTATAATAATTTCATAGTTACATCATTATTTCCATATCATCCCGAGTAACAAAATGACAAGTCACTAATATTGATGACTTGGCATCATAGTGATCGATGCAATGGAATTTCTTGAGAGGTGATAATGTTTCCACTTGTATCTTCAATATTGCATGCAACTTTAATATTGTTGTTTCCTTTACCCTCCAAAGGGTATTGGATCATATGGAGTCTTTATGAGATACTTTGAACATCAATATTTTAATGCTCTTCATCTCATTTCATTATGTGGTTTTCGATCTTTAATAATTAATCAATTTTCTCCCTTTGAAAAATCTCATCATGTATGCTTTCCATCTTTTTCTGGAACAAATACAAGTAAGATCACTCATGGAAAGAAACACCAAACCAAAATCTTCCTATTCTAACATGTTTCATGCAAATTTTCTTATCATTGTTTATTAGCGCGATTGGGAAGAGAGGCGAAAGATTACTGGGTGCAGGGAACATTGTCAATAGATAAGGGTTGTGTGCTTGAGGCTTGATGATGCATTTTTTGTTGAAGTGAGAAGAACATTCTTTAGGGAGGGTGTAGGGAACAATCTCAAGGATGAAGGGGGCCCATTGGTGTGTCATTTTCTCAATTGAAAATCCTAAGACATAGGGAGGGCATAGGGTGTAGTGTGAAAGTTGAAGGAAGATAAATGCTTATTTTTGTTACACTATTCACTCATTTGACGGTTGGGTGAGGGCATAGGGTGCATCTTTGAGAGGGAATGAAGGCTTGACTATTGATTTATCATGGCCCATGTGCTTGGGAAGGGAGAGATGCGTGCTTTAGGGTGTAGTTTAGAAAGCGAAGGTGAGGATGCTACTCTAGAGTGTGCTATGAAATTTGGGGAGGGAACAAGGTGAAATATAAATAGGGAAGTGGTCTCAACTCAGTCTTAAGTTTTTTGTTTGTGCCCTCTTAGCCTTGGTGGGAAACATTGTGAAAAACCAAAATTTGTCAAAGTATAAAGGATAAGAGACAAGGAAAACATAGTGAGTTAGGTGTAAAATAAAGTGTGACCCATACCAACTCATCAATAGAAATTAAACAAGATCAAATACTAAGAAACAAACATTGAAAAACTAGTTTACAAACACTCTCCAAGTACAATAGACAACGTGTGTCCCATTGGGACCAAAAGTGTCATTTTATTACTAACCAATTTGTTATAACTTTAAATCACACCATAGAAAACAATGAAAGGACACTTAGGAATGAACAATAACACTTGAAACATGTAAAGTGACATGAAAAAACACTTAAAAACCAAAGAAAAACTTGATATGAGAGTTAGGTAGGCTCTAAAATTTGAATGTAGTGAAATTTTGCAGGGTGTTTTGGCGACGAAAACATGTTAGTACCCCCCTTGCTGGGTATCCTTCATTATTTGAATTATTTTAGTTTGGAGGCCACAGCCTCTTATAGTTCCATGAATTTTTTTTTCTTTCTCATGGTTTTTTTCTTTCCTCTACTCTTTGGCTCCCTACAACGCTCCTGCCGTGGAAGCTTGTATCCATTCCCCTCCTTACAATATTGATTTTTCCATACATTGTGATAGTTTTATTATAGTAAATTATCTACTTAGTAGTTGAATATGAGCATGGAGAACCTTTACAAGTAACAAATACTCATTAAATTGCACACGATTGAAAAATAATGACTCTCTTCTTAAATTATTGAAGTTTTGAAGGATTTACTAGCACACTAAGTTCTTGTGAAAGTCCTAAACGATTTGAGGAACTTCAACCCTTTTCCCCATAAAATTACGGTTTACACATCTCTAATAATGGGAATATCCTCATTCATTGTTAAATTCCCATCCAAAGTAGATGCTCGAGTTTTGGGTCTAAGTTTTTACTCCATTATACATCACATGAGAGTTTTATTCAAGTAATTTTCAAAGGGGTTCTATTTGTTATTCCTTATTTTCCACTATGTTTTAATCTTAGATAATCTAATGGTTTCCTCATTTTGATTTATTATTATTTTTACTACCATTAATTCATATTATGTAGGTTTCTCTAGTTAGTGTGGAACTTTATCCATATTTCCTGATACAGGTTTCAACGACAAGAGTTTACACTACATTATAGATAATATGTCATCACTAAGGTTATATGTCTTGGAATCTTTGTTTTATTTCACTTTAGCATAGTTATGGTGAAATTTTCTCGCCATTTTCTTCACTCAGATGATGCCATATATTTTTTAAAATACCCTAACCTATCCTTAATTGGGTGTTGAGATTTTTGTTTAATTCTTGTAGGTTTCCTCCTTGAAAACTTAGAGACTTGCCTTCTATGGAGCACCTTGATCCATATGTAATCTCAAATTTCATGGACCGCCCCCTCTGGTCCCTTCCGCCTCACCTAGGTTTTCCAAATCATCACACCAACCCATGTGTCATTTGTAAGCTTATGTGCAATGTGCCACGTTAGCATCTTAGTTGGCCCCACCAAAACCGCCTTTATTGTCTTTTTGGAAAAAATATATATACATTATAAAGTAATTTGGGTCTTTAGGAGTGTTCATGTGAAACATATCATGGCTTGCACCATGTTCCCCTGACCTCAAATTATTTAAGCTCTCGAGCCCATAATAGTTTGGGCCTTAGGGATACATAATTGGTTAGTCTCTCAATATTTCACACCCAAACTACAGAGCCCAAAATTCACTCATTCCCAAACTAATGTATCTTATACCTTAACTTCCAAACTTTTAAGCCCTGAACTATACTGAGTCTTGAGGCTCTTGAACTCATTTCTACCCCAAAAATAGTCTGGTTTCATTTTATCTTATGTGTTTTCTACCTTATGCCATGATTAGACCGAGGAGCTTTTGTGGGTTTTCCTTAAATTATTTCTACTTCTGTATGCCATGAAATCAATCTTGGTGAGGGCTAAGTTCATCTCAGTGATTTAAAATTGGAAGTCATACCCAAAAATTCTTACTACCTTCTAATGTAGCATTTAGGAACACTATTTCTCACATTAACACATATTTTTTTGGTTTGTTTTATATTATTTGTATGTCTAGTCCCAAGCGTTTTACATTATGCCGGGCGTAGTAGGGGGGTCATAGGGGAGTGCGACAACCAAGGATGGGGGGAAAACCCAAATATGGTGGGAAAAACTACCCATGGTTTTTGTGCATGAGTTTTGCACATGGTTTTGGGCATGTTAGTTTTCTGCCCATAGTCTCTGAGTGTAGTGCCTACCTTTATACGCTGGTCAGCCAAAACATGCTTTCCATTTGCAGCCTTGCCATCAGTGCTACGGTAACATTTGTTGACTATGGTCTGTGCTATGAGCAGTACCACATTTATTATCAACATGGAAATTTCATCTCTGTAGCCATATTGTTGGTTCTAGATTGTATTGGTTGGTTATAGTGTTCTCTGATGTTTCAATCATGTTTTAGAATGTGTGGTGTCTTCATGTAAATATAAATTATAATTTTGTGATTATTTTAGATATTTATAGCTTTTACATCATGTTTTAGTATATGTAAATCTCTATTATAACAAAATAAGGGTTATAATAATGTTCGGTGTTCTAATAAGTTATGTTTCCATAAAAATTATAATATTATTATGGTTATTGTGAATATCATATAAATTATTATATGCATATTTAGACTATTAAAACATAACTCTCTCTAACAAAATATTACAGTCTTTTTGTTCAATTTGTGCAATGCCCCATATATGTTAGTATCACATGCACTATGATTAGAACAAGTTTTAGTATCAACACGGGTTGAACCCATGCATATTGTATGTTTGTTTAGAAATGTCATCTCCATAATGAGATTGGTTGCTGGTTTTAGGATGATTATATTAAAACATTTTATATGAATTAAACATTTCTCTTATTTGACAATGATTGTAATAAAATATTTGATATAAAATAAAAAATTTCTCTTAAATAATTCAATTCTTTTATATTTTATTAAATTTAATTTTAAATAAGTATTGAAATATTCTAGTACCAGAATTTTCTTAAGTAGTGGCAGGTTCATTCATTCATTTCCTTTACCTTTTCCATCTTCTCATATGCTAATAGAGTATCAATGATATGGGCTCTCATAGTAGTGATGTTGTGGGTCCATTGTGGGCTTGTCTTCTCTGAATGCCTCTCATGATGGAAAGTGGATTAGTTTTCTATTTCTGTGATTTCAACATTTAACACAACATTCGAGCTTTGGCGAGTTGATTATTATTATTTCTTCTGAGTAAGAATGACTTAAAGGACTTCCTCCTTGTAGATTCCTTTCTTTGATTTCTCTTTAATTTAGATACTTTATTAGTGAGTGATTTTAAGTATTTGGACAAGATTTCAATATCAAAATAATACTTTACTTTAGATATATTTTAAGAGGACTGGTTTTTCTTAGTATCATCCTTGGTGTCTTTAGTGTCATCATCTTCAATGGCTCCAATGGAGCGCGGGTCCTTCTCAACTGCAATAGCATCTGCAAAATTTAAATCCAAAGTCTTCTTGCAACTCACTTGACAAAGACAAAAATGTTTGTGGGCAAGGAATCTTTGTTATAATCCTTCGTAATAGCATCATATGGTTGAACATAAATAGGGAAATAGTTTAATATTTGAGTAAATATTTAATTTAAATCCTTTAATTTCTCTTTGGTCTCCATATTGATGTTCCCGAGTTCTTTCAATATCATGGCCAGAGTTTAATCATCCTCAAATTTTTCTAGGAACAATTTTTTAAAATCCCTCCAATTACAAATTGAATTGTCTTGAATACTATGGTACCATATGCATGCTTTACATTCTAAAGTGTACGTGAATATTCTACAAGAAACATGGTCAAAGTGTACCTTAAACCTTCTTAAATGCATGTAGAATTCATCTATATGGTCTTCATCTGTGCTCTTCTTCTCAACATCAAATTTAGATAAAAAATTCTCTGGATGCTTTCGAATTTTATGGATATTTTATGGAAGAGCGAGTGGCCATTGGGCCATCCAATCTGAGTCTTGATCGACCATATATTCTCTTCCTTCCTCGTCACGCTCTGAATTAGAAGAGTCTCCTCCTTCACCGACCATGTATTTGTTACGCTCAAACATATCCTCGTCACAAAATTGAAAATATTCCCGTCACTCTCTAGTTGTTCCTCAATAAGTGGAAGGTCCCCTTGTTGAACTATTTCTTTTCAAGGTTATGCTAACACTTCAAAGGTGGAAAAACCAAATCTTCCACAGATGAAACCATCACAACAATAAATTAGAGGAAATTTGAGCCTAAAAGTGCCCATGAAATTTTCATGTAATTTTCATGTCATAATATGTAAACCAATTAAAAACCATTAAATTTAAAAAGAGGTACATGTAAATATTTTGGAGGGAAAATACAAAAAACAATGCTTTTTTCATTGTATTTTTGGCTTATCGCCATATAGGTTTACCCAAATTTTAAGTGTAGACACTCATTGGATGCAAAATTAAATTCCACATCCAACGCGTACCCATTATGCATAATTTTGATAAGATTGAAATTCATAAAAATTGGAGATACATTAAAAAATGTGTTTAACACGGTTTTTTATTGTATATGCAATTTTTATCAAAGTGGGTCTTCTTAAAAGCATGCATAATTGGTACTTGTTGGAATGTGGAATTTAATTACACATTCAACAAGTGTATACACTTGAAATTTGAGAAAAAATATAAGGAGATAAGCCAGAAATAGAATTAAAAAAATAGGTTTCTTCGTTTCCCTTAAAATTCATAACACTTATTTTATTATTTTAATTATTATTTTATTATTTTTCATTAGGACACCACTTTTAGGATGAAATTTCCTCTAATGAAAATTTCTTTCCTTCTCTTTCAAAGAATGAGGGGTACTATGAGCAATAGGAAGTAATCCAAGATCTTTCACAAACTAATGAGAGTAATGGGCCTGATTATCTAGAGCTGATCATAAGTAACTTCAAAAGTATATCCCATACTTAAGTGAGAATATTCTCCATTTTCAGGAATATGAATTCGAGTAGAACTCAGTCCATTACTATGTTGTACAAAATATTTGTTGTTAGGGTGGGATTAATTATCAACCATAAAAAGGTGGCTTCCATCCTTCTAGAGAAAAAATGTTAATGGTGTTGGATCTCACAAACATATAGGGGATCTCCCTGATATGAAGTCCCAACTAGAACTCACACTATTTGGTATAGGATTCATGTCCAAAATTATGGCCCGACTGCCATTAACTTAAATATTTTACTTGGCTTAAGAAATTATCATGGGAGAGTTGTGTGCATGTGCTTATGAATGAGGAAGAGAGTATTCCTTGTGATATGTTCAATTATAAATGTATTGAGGTTCTTTCACTACAGGGAATGAAAGTGAGCCTCCAATGGCTTAGTAATAATACTAGTTAGTAAATACACATGGACATAAACAAGAAAGAGTTGTTAGTAATCAAGTGACATAGTTCACATATATACCACAATAATTATAAAAATCACAACACATTTCCAACAAGTTAAGGACCAAAGACACAAAAATAACTCAAATTATTTAGTACATATGAAAGCCAACATAAACCACAAACATTTCAAGAGAAGTCCAAAAAGGTCCATGATCTCTGCATGAAAATGTGTTGTCCAAACAACTTCAAGTATTAAGAAAAAATTTGAAGATACATGCGTACAATGAACACCACTAGGTCCAATAGTGGAGTGTTGGAGACACTGCTTGCTCTCCAAAAGAACTATCTATATCTCTCTAATGCTTCCTGGGAGAAGCTAGGGTGAAAAAATCCTTTTCTTGAGTAATGAGGCTAATTTTATAACTAGAGGCATGACCTTTTATATCCCCATGAGTCTTGAGTTCCTCATATGAATTTTCAACCTGTTATGACCTTTGGACTTCTATAAAACTCTTGGAATTCTTCATGACTTTTGGAATTACACGTGCCTTTTGGACTTCTTCATACGGCTCTTTTGTCCATACACAACTCTAGTGTTTTCATGTAAATATCAATTATAAGTTTGTGAGTATTTTAGTTATTAAAGTTTTTACATAATGTTTTAGTATTAGTATGGTGTTTTAACATAAATCTCTATTATAACTAAATAAGAGTTATAATAATGTTCAGAGTTCTAATAAGTTATATTTCCTTAAAAAAAATTAGTATTAGTATGTGTTTTAATGTAAATCTCTATTATAACTATATAAGAGTTATAATAATGTTCGGTGTTCTAAGAATTTATATTTCCATAAAAATTATAATATTATTATGGTTATTGTGAATATCATATAAATTATTATATGCATATTTAGACCATTCAAACATAACTCTATCTAGAAAAATATTACAATCTTTTTTTTCAATTTGTGTTATGCCCCATATATCTCAGTATCACATGCACTATGAGTAGTACAACTTTTAGTATCAATACGAGGTGACACCCATGTATATTGTATGTTTGTTTAGAAATTTCATCTCAATAACGATATTTCTTGCTGGTTTCATGATGATTACATTAAAATATTTTATATGAATTATACATTTCTCTTATTTTGACGATGATTGTAATAAAATATTTTATATAAAATAAAAAATTTCTCTTAAATAATACAATAGTCGTTTAAAATTAAATTTAATAAAATATAAAATATAGTCACATGTGCATTCATTTCCTTTATCAATGATATGGGCTTCCATAGCAGTCATGTTGTGGTTCCATTATGGGCATGTCTTCCCCAAACGACTCTCGTGATGGAAAGTGGAGTATTTTTCTATTTATAAGACTTCAACATTTAACACAACATTCAAGCTTTGGCCACTTGGTTATTATTATTTCTTTTGAGTAAGAATGACTTAAAGGAATTCCTCCTCGTAGATGCCTTTCTTTGATTTTTCTTTAATTTAGATTATTAGTGAGTGACTTAATGCTTTTGGCCAAGATTTCAATATCAAAATAATGCTTTTCTTTACATTTATTTTAAGAGGATTGGTTTTTCTTACTAGAATCCTTGGTGTCTTTAGAGTCATCATCTTCAATCGCTCCAATGGAGTGCAGGTCCTTATCAACTACAATAGCATATGAAAAATTTAAATCCAAAGTCTTCTTACAGCTCCCTTGAGAAAGATAGAAATATTTGTGGGCAAGGAATATGTGTAATAATCCTTCGTAATAGTAGCATATGGTTGAACATCAATAGGAAAATAGTTTAATATTTTAGCAAATACTTAATTTAAATCCTTTACTTTCTCTTTGTTCTCCATATTGATGTTCTCGAGTTCTTTCAATATCATGGACAGAGTTTAATCATCCTCAAAATTTTCTAGGAACAATTTTTTAAACTCCCTCCAATTACAAATTGAATTGGATTGAATACTATGGTACCATATGGAAGCTCTACCTTCTAAAGTGTACGTGAATATTCTGCAAGCAACATGGTCAAAGTGTACCTGAAACATTCTTAAATGCAGGTAGCATTTGTCTATATGGTCTTCAGCCATGGCCTTCTTGTCAACATCAAATTTAAATAAAACATTCTCTGGATGCTTTGGAATTTTATGGATATTTTATGGAAGATCGAGTGGAGCTTGGGCCATCCAATCTAAGTCTTGATCGACCATATATTCTCCTCCTTCTTCCTCTTCACGCTTTGAATCATAACAGTCTCCTCCTTCATCGACCATGTATTTGTTACGCTCAATCATCTCCTCATCAGAAAATTGAAAATATTCCCATCACCCTCTACTCATTCCTCAATGAGTGGAAGGTCCCCTTGTTGAAATACTTCTTCTGAAGGTTATGCTAACACTTCAAGTGTGGAAAAACCAAATCTTCCACAGATGAAACCATTACAACAATAAATTAGAGGAAATTTTAGCCTAAAAGAGCCCATGAAATTTTCATGTAATTTCTATGTCATAATATGTAAACCAAGCAAAATCCATTAAATTTAAAAAAGGGTACATGTAAATATCTTGGAGGGAAAATACAAAAAGCTATTTTTTTAATTTTATTTTTGGCTTATCACCATATAGGTTTACCCAAATTTTAAGTGTAGACACTCATTGGATGCGGAATTAAATTCCACATCCAATGCATACCCATTATGCATACTTTTGATAAGATTAACATTCATAAAAATTGGAGATACTTTAAAAAACATGTTTAACACATTTTTTTAATGTATCTGCAATTTTTATCAAAGTGGATCTTCTTAAAAGCATGCATAATTGGTACTCTTTGGATGTGGAATTTAATTACATATCCAACAAGTGTATACACTTGAAATTTGAGTAAAAATGTAAGGAGATAAGCCAAAAATACAATTAAAAAAATATTTTTCTTCTTTTCCCTCCAAAATTCATAAGGGTAAAAATCTGAAGTTGGGTAACACTTTTGTGAGAATCGAGGGCAGAAATTTTTTTTTGTCAATAATTCAGACAAAATTTTGTAAAAGTTCGGCCAAAATTTTGAAATTAGTTGGCCAAACTCGTTCTGCTGTTTACATTGATGGCATACTGATGGTGTGGGCAAACAGATTTTTGGCCGGAGATGGGAAAACTGAAAACAAAAGTTATTAGTTCAGCTAAACTTTTAAAATAGTTTGGCCAAACTCATATTTTATAAATGTATCAGCTCGCAAACTTTTACAGGTTTCTTGTTCACATCTGTCTCGCGCATTTGTGTCTTGTTCGTTCCTTATTGTTGTTGCTCTATTGCACTTTGTTGCTCTGTTGCACTCTGTGATTTTTGTTTATTTTGAATTGTGCCGTGACGACGAGGGGATTTTTGTTGACTTGCAATTGCGCCATGACGACGAGGTATTTTTTGTTGATTTTTGTTGATTTTGCAGTTACAGTTGCTCTTTTTTTTGTAGTTTCGTTTTTTTAATTTTTTTAATTTGATTTTAATTTAATTTTTTTTGTTCACATGGAATTTAGTCTCCATCTTCAATGAAATATTTAGGGATCGCCTAGGTTCGTCCTATTTGCATCTTCGTCTACGAATTTCCAGGTATGTATCGATGTATCTATGCATATAGCATGCAAATTTCTGCGAATTTCTATGTATCTATGCTTATAGCTCAATGTAATCATATACCGGGTTTCCTGTATTATGTAATTGCAAGACAAACTTTAGTGGTAATAATACTAATAGATTATTATCTCTAGTGAGCTCAGTATGCAGAATGACCAATTCAATTCTATATGAGTGAGTGGTTGGACTTTTCCATGTTTAAGGAGTTAGTTTCCTAGCTATAAATTCAATTTACAACTAGGAGGAGTTTGTTATTTTTGCACATTTAGTTCTAGCGGATATATGTTCAACTCTGCCTCGATTAGGCACTGGGAAAACATTAGCAACTATAGCATCTAAAAGATCTTCAGATTTGGAATCAGGAAAAAACCACCCTTCAGGTGCATTAACCACAGATATATCCGAACTTTGAGATATATCCAACTCAAAATGGTAATCTGACCTATGAAATATTCCAACATTTTCTATTCCCAAATTTGAACTACATACATATTTTCCATGAAATAACATTTCATTCCACATACCTAATGTTTTAGGTTCTTCTTTTGTTGAAAGGCGGTCACAATGCTTCAAGTAATTCAGCACCTGAGGATACATACACAAATGCATCTGAATTTCCATATTCTTTAGAGGGCCAATTTTTGCAGTTATCAAAGTTGACATTACCACCAAGCTTATCACTATCTGCATGAATAGCGGAAATATTGTCGATGCTAGTCAGGAAACTTTCTGAACATTCTTTGTCAGTGTTCAACCTATGAAAAATGTAAGTCTAAATTAGCCCAGGCAAATATAATATTAACTCTCTATGCCAAGGTTGGTAATTTATTCCAATCATCGATTAGTGATTTACTCCAAGTGTGTTAGACTTTGAAAGCACATCATCCCCAGGAGAAGGAATAAAACTCTTACCTAAACCCTGTAGCAGTTTTGTTTGAATATGACCAGCTGTAAGAATCCAAGATGCATCAGAGGACTCTCTAGGATCACAGGTAGATGTTTTTATATTTTCAGAACATGAAAAAAGTCTTAGGTACATAGATGGGTGGGTTTGGGAATGTGGTTCACATGAAAAGTAATAGGGAATGGATTTAGTGGAAACCTTTTATAATATCTAGACTCAAACAATGAGATAGAGAGAAAAACCTTTTATATTAAATGTAAAACACATGCCTTAACTTATAATTTTGTTATTTTCCCTTATTTTCAACTTAGTCAATCCTTCTATAAAAATCCCTTTTAATGAAGCAGATATATCCATAGTGATCCACTGATATTTTTTCACCAACAACTATTCCATTTTGGACTTATATATATCAAAACTATGCTCATTGAATTTATGTATCTATATCTTTAAACTACTCAGCTATTTTTTTACACCATAGGAATCATTTCAATATATCTACCATTTTAATGGGGTCTATCACATTTCGAGAAAAACACATTAGCCATGAAAGTTTCCCATTGAGACCAAAATTCATTTGATACAAAACATAGCTTTTAACCTTATATATGTAATTGTTTCAAATACATTCTTAATAAAATGAAAAATATTCAATGTAAAACACATGCCCATTAACATATAATTGTGATATTTTCCCTTCTTTCCAACTTAGTCGATTCTTATAGAAAAATCCCTTTTAATAAAAAAAATATATCCATAGTGATCCACTAATATTTGTTCACCAACAACTATTCCATTTTGGACTTATATATCTCAAAACTATGATCATTGAATCTATGCATCTATATCATTAAACTACTCAATTATTTTATTACACCATAGGAATCATTTTGATATATCTCCCATTTTAATGGGGTCTATCACACTTTGAGAAGAACACATTAGCCATAAAAGTTTCCCATTGAAACCAAAATCGATTTGATACAAAACATAGGTTTTAACCTTACATAGTTAATTGTTTCAAATAGACTCTTAATCAAATGAAAAATATGCAATGTAAAACGCATGCATTAACATATAATTGTGATATTTTCTCTTCTTTCCAACTTAGTGGAAATCCTTCTGGAAAAATACCTTTTAATGAAGTAGATATATACATAGTGATCCACTGATATTTGTTCACCAACAACTATTACATTTTGGACTTGTATATCTCAAAACTATGCTCATTGAATTTATGCATCTATATCTTTAAATTACTCAACTGTTTTATGAAAGCATAGGAATCATTTTGATATATCTCCTTTTAATGGGGTCTATCACATTTCGAGAAAGACACATTAGCCATAGAAGTTTCCCATTGAAACCAAAAGTGATTTGATACAAAACATAGGTTTTAACCTTATATAGTTAATTGTTTCAAATAGATTCTTAACGAAATGAAAAATATTCAATGTAAAACACATTCACATTAACATGTAATTGTGATATTTTCCCTTCTTTCCAACTTAGTCCATCCTTCTAGAAAAATCCCTTTTAATGAAGAAAATATATCCATAGTGATTCACTAATATTTGTTCACCAAATACTATTCCATTTCGGAATTATATATCTCAAAACTATGCTCATTGAATTTATGCATCTATATCATTAGACTACTCAACTAATTTATTACACCATACGAATCATTTTGATATATCTCCCATTTTAATGGGCTCTATAACACTTCGAGAAAAAACACATTAGCCATAAAAGTTTCCCATTGAAACCAAAAGTGATTTGATACAAAACATAAGTTTTAACCTTATATAGGTAATTGTTTCAAATAGATTCTTAATAAAATGAAAAATATTCAATGTAAAACACATGCATTAACATATAATTGTGATATTTTCCTTTTTTTCCAACTTAGTGGACATCCTTCTAGAAAAATCCCTTTTAATCAAGAATATATATCAATAGTGATCCACTGATATTTG
Source organism: Pinus albicaulis (assembly GCA_034641835.2). NCBI lineage: Eukaryota > Viridiplantae > Streptophyta > Pinopsida > Pinales > Pinaceae > Pinus > Pinus albicaulis. The sequence continues at coordinate 216,215,807 of CM076573.1, forward strand.
TTCGCAAACAACTATTCCATTTTGGACTTTTATATCTCAAAACCATGCTCATTGAATTTATGAATCTATATTTTTAAACTACTTGAAACTATTTTATTACACCATAGGAATCGTTTCGATATATCTCCCATTTTAATGGGGTCTATCACATTTCGAGAAAAACACATTAGCCATAAAATTTTCCCATTGAAACCAAAAGTAATTTGATACAAAACATAGGTTTTAACCTTATATAGTTAATTTTTTCAAATAGATTTTTAATAGAATGAGAAATATTCAATGTAAAACACATGCACATTAACATATAATTGTGATATTTTCCCTTCTTTCCAACTTAGTGGACATCCTTCTAGAAAAATACCTTTTAATGAAGAAGATATATCCATAGTAATCCACTGATGTTTGTTCACCAAAAAATATTTCATTTTGGACTTATGTATCTCAAAACTAAGCTCATTGAATCTATGCATCTGTATCTTTAAACTACTCAACTATTTTATTTCACCATAGGAATCATTTCGATATATCTCCCATTTTAATGGGGTCTATCAAATTTCGAGAAAAACACATTAGCCATAAAAGTTTCCCATTGAAACAAAAAGTGATTTGATACAAAACACAGGTTTTAACCTTATATAGTTAATTATTTCAAATAGATTCTTAATAAAATAAAACATATTCAATGTAAAACACATTCATTAACACATAATTGTGATATTCTCCTTTCTTTCCAACTTAGTGGACATCCTTCTAGAAAAATCCATTTTAATGAAGCAGATATATCCATAGTGATCCACTGATAGTTGTTCACCAACAAATATTCGATTTTGGACTTGTATATCACAAAACTATGATCATTGAATTTATGCATATATATCTTTAAACTACTTGAAACTATTTTATTACAGTATAGGAATCATCCCGATATATCTCTCATTTTAATGGGGTGTATCACATTTCCAGAAAAAAAAAAAATTAGCCATAAAAGTTTACCATTGGAACCAAAAGTGATTTGATACAAAACATAGGTTTTAACAAAGTATATAGTTAATGTTTCAAATAGATTCTTAATAAAATGAAAAATATTCAATGTAAAACACATGCACATTAACATAAAATTGTGATATTTTCCCTTCTCTCCAACTTAGTGGACATCCTTCTAGAAAAATCCCTTTTAATGAAGCAAATATATCCATAGTGATCCACTGATATTTGTTCACCAACAACTATTTCATTTTGGACTTATCTATCTCAAAACTATGCTCATTGAATTTATGCATCTATATATTTAAACTACTCAACTATTTTATTTCACCATAGGAATCATTTCGATATATCTCCCATTTTAATGGGGTTTATCACATTTCTAGAAAAACACGTTAGCGATAAAAATTTCCCATTGAAACAAAAAGCGATTTGATACAAAACATAGGTTTCAACCTTATATAGTTAATTGTTTCAAATAGATTATTAATAAAATGAAAAATATCTTTCCAACTTAGTGGACGTCCTTCTAGAAAAATCCCTTTTAATGAAGCAGATATATCCATAGTGATCCACTAATATTTTTTCACAAAAAACTATTCCATTTTGGACTTGTATATCTCAAAACTATGCTCATTGAATTTATGCATCTATATCTTTAAACTACTTGAAACTATTTTATTACACCATAGGAATCATTCCGATATATCTCCCATTTTAATGGGGTGTATCACATTTCGAGAAAAACACATTAGACATAAATGTTTCCCGTTGAAACCAAAAGTGATTTGATAAAAAACATAGTTTTTAACCAAGTATATAGTTAATTGTTTCAAATAGATTCTTAATAAAATGAAAAATATTCAAGGTAAAAAACATGCACATTAACATATAATTGTGATATTTTTCCTTCTTTCCAACTTAGTGGACATCCTTATAGAAAAATCCATTTTAATGAAGCAGATATATCCATAGTGATCCACTGATATTTGTTCAACAACAACTATTCCATTTTGGATTTATATATCTCAAAACTATGCTCATTTTTTCCAAAAAACGTTTTTTTTGGGGAACTACCCCTGAACACCTGTGTGTGGGAAATTTTTTGTCTAAATGAAACCCTAATGTGGGGGTCCTTTCCACTCATTTTATTCCCACCACCATGCTTATAAAAATATATAGTGCATGGGGGTATTCACATAAAGAATATAACACATACCAAACATCCAATAATTCTCCTTAATGTGACCATCAACGTTGCAATGGTTAGAATTATTTCTACTACCCTTGCACGGATGTGTAGTGGCTATTTTATTCTTATCCTCCTATTTCCAGTTCTTATTCTCCTCCTTCAAAGCTTCTTGGTGCTACTTTTTCTTTAAACCACTAAAGTACCATTTATTTTGGCCTATGGTTTCTAGATAATGTGCGTATACACATGGCTCATACATTGTCCTTAGCTTGGAAAGAATCACTTGTTTCTATAGATGGTTATATAGACCCCACATATACTTAAGGAGTACATTTGGGATCTTGGGAAATATATCCAATAATATCACCATATTTTTGAACTTAGTACACTCTTATACACCCTTATGTCTACGTAAAGTAGTGTGGGTAATTCCACGGGTCCTCTACACACTTCATAGGGTATAATTGGAACAGGTAGTGTTAACTTCTACAAGTTCTATTGGCAGAGTCTATAAAGGGCTAGGCAGCCTTTGGATCTCATCTTTTATGAAAGGTGACATATCCAGTAAATGCCCCTACAGTCAATCTCTAGAATAGATCTAAATAAAAGTTCTTCATTTTAATATCCATAAAACATAACCACTTTAAGGCAAACTCTGTACATGTGTCATTTATCCCATAAATTATTGGGCAAACTTTTAAAGCATACATGTCATGTTGGTTTTCTCCCATTAACTTTAAAGCATGTTTTTTGTAAGTGCATAAAATAATTTTTCAAACCATGTAAATGTCATTTCTCTCAAACTTTAAGGCCTAAAAATTGAACCTAAAGTGGTTGAAATCTCATAGGATTTTTCACTTCCATAGGATTTTAGTCTGTCTGTTGAGTGTTAACTTCTACAATTTCTAAAGGCAAAGTCTGTAAAGGGCCAGGTAGCCTTTCGATCTCATCTTTTCTCAAAGGTGAAATATCCAGTAAATTTTCCTATAGTCAATCTTTGTAATAGATCTAAATAGAAGTTCTTCATTTTAATATCCATAAACCACTACCACTTTAAGGCAAACTTTGTACATGTGTCATTTCTCCCATAAATTCTTAGGCAAAGTTTTTAAAGCATACATGTTATGTTGGCTTTCTCCCGTTAAATTTAAAGCATGTTTTTTGTAAGTGCATAAAATAATTTTGCAAATCATGTAAATGTAATTTATCTCAAACTAAAGGCTTCCTCCCATTAATTCTAAATGTGAATTCTACCATAAAATTTTTAAGTCAAACTTTAAGATAAACCATGCACATGTCATTTATCTCATGCACATGTGTTATTTCTCCCATGCATCTGCAATAAATGTCAATTTAATATATATTTTAATTGAAATTTTTTTTTTCAGGGATAAAAAATCACTAAATATGGTTGAAAAATGGAAATTATGCATAGATGTTTCTTTCTATACCAATCCAGAGAAAGCAGTGATTACATATGTTCTTTCCAATATTGCGACTGGAAAAGTCGTCCAAAGGAAAATGAATATACCAGGAAGAACAACAAGCAACGAGGAATATTATATCGGATTGATAGAAGGCTTGAGAACAACTATGGAGTATGGATCAAGTGGAATTATAGTTTTCACCAATTCTGAACTCGTATGCAACCAGATGAATGGCCTGTACCAAGTTAAGAAGGAGAGGCTAAAATAACTGCATGGAATAGCATACAATATTGTTAGCCAATTTCAAATTTTTAGTATAAGACATTGTACAAATGTGAATAAGATGTCTAGTGATCTATTCCATGGGGCAATGCTAACTTAGGATTCATCTATCAAAGATGAATTGATAGATGAATTATAATTATATGGGGCAATGCCAATGCAAGATTCATCTCTCAAAGATGAATTAGTTTTGAGACGCTCTTCTTCAAAAAATCAAGATTCATCTTTCAAAGATGAATTAGTGTTGAGACGCTCTCCTTCAAAATTTATCGTTGGAAATTTTAACATAACTTGGATATGCGTGTTTTTTGTACTTATAAATGTGTCTTTTTTAATGACCATGTGTTTTTTTCAATTATATACCAAGTGTGCTCCCACCACACCATGTAGAGTGCAACTTGGTGAACTTCACATTTGCAACAAGTGGTGAAGTTCACATTTTTATAAAACTAAATGTGAGGACTTCAACAAATTTTTGTTTAAATGGATTTTCACACCTTTTTTTTAATGACCATGTGTTTTCTTCAATTTTATACCAAGTGTGCTCCCACCATGTAAAGCGCAATTTGGTGAAGTTGACATTTTTATAAATTTGTTTGCTTAATTTAAGTTTCACACATCAATATTTTCTTTGAAAGTTGTGTTTTACATAATTTGTGTAAACTAAATTACATTAATTTTCTGAAATTTATTTTAAATAGTAATTTAAAAAAATAATTGTAAATGTCCACCGTAGATATATATATATATATATATCATGGAGGATGAACGATGAAGATCAATAAAATCCCATATCTCTACAAGAGAGGGGGATCAGGGATAGAGGGATGTTCATGGTATTTAAATATAATCTTAAATCTCCATACATATACAAACATGTGTGTACATATAAAATTGATATTTTATCAACTTTGTGAGTTAAATTAGTTGTTAATAAGTTTCATTTTTTATTTTTTAGAAGCTAAGAGGAGAAGGGTATCTACTCCATCAATGGAGCATGCCCATGGTTCACGCAGTCATGGCATGGTTCACGCAATTTAATCAATGACTATGTACATTTATTTATATATATGAATGTATTTTTCAATTGATTATAAATTCATATTTGTTTATGAAGCTTCTCTCTCATCTCAAGAGTTTGGTGGTGGTTCAATCCTCTTAGAGGGCCATCAATAAGTGCAAGTAGGTTGCATGAATGTGGTGATATTTATTCCCCAAAAGGCCAATCAACAGATGGTCATGCTAGTTCTCAGCAGGGTCATTCTGGTTCTCAACAGTCTCAAGGTGGGCAAGATGCTAGCCAACCACATCGAGGTGGCAATCAATTTGAATATTTTTTTCATTCAATTTGTACAAATTTATTTACATGTGTTTTCTCTAATATACAACATTCTATATATTGACATAGAGGCTAAAAATGCTCCAAATGATGGTTAAAAAAAAGTATGGCAGAATGCTTCATTCAAGAAGAAGGTTGTCCGCCCACCACAACTTATCTGACTGAAATTTTTGATATACCTTGGGAAAGAAACATGCAGAAATGCACCTTAGAAAGGTGTCAACATCTTTATGAAAAATTGCAGAGAGATCTCGTGGCTTTGACTCTACCTACTGACAGTTGACAAAGCTTGGAAATAGTTACAGACTCTTTAGGCGAACTAGTAGATGTGTACTGAAAGCTTGGGCCAACCATTGACACTTTTGTATAATTCATGAGAAAGAGAAAGGAAACAGTCATGGGTCCCGATAAATGGGAGGTTGTTAAAGAAAGAGTTACAACAAAAATGGTAAATTCTATGTTTAATTTCAAAGAAGGGTCAAAAAGAAAGATGCTAAAGGTTCAATATTTCAAGCACCCTGATATAGCTCACTATTTGTATGATAGACACATTGCAGCCTATGGAAGACTCCCATGGAATGATGAGGTTCCTCTTTTTTTTGCATAATTATTTTATGCAGAATTATTTTTGCAAATGAAACCCAATTACAATGACCTTCCCTCTGATTGTTTTGGTCGTGGGAAAGGTCGATTGTGTCATCGTAGGGGCAGTAGGCATGATGCTAAGTTTCCTCATCCTGAGACACCATTGGTTAGTCGAACTTTCATGTCGAAACTTCGTGGTAAGAGATGGAAGCCACTTCTCCAATTAGTCGACAAGCAAGGAATTCCATCATCGAAAATGTTCACAGTGGATTGGGTGGAGTCAATGTTTGTTTGAATCGACAAAGAGCACATGAGAATGCACACGCTAATTTGTGTATTATACAGATGAAGAGATTGACAACATGTGTGTTGAAGATCTCAAAAAATATTCAAAGAATTTTCGCAATGGTTGGCATGACCTAATCGTTCATGAGGAAGAGGGCATGCGAACGATATGTGTTAATGGTTAGGTTTCAATTATTTTAACACATGTATAATTTGTAATAAATACATATATACATACATTTATTTGTATACATTAATCTAGCAAAAACCTATCATTATATGTTAACAAAATTTGTAGCTTTCACACTTGATGAATGAAGAAAATGTTAATATCACGTTTGGAGCCTCTGGTGCAAACAATCAAGATGGGTCTCACCATAAAGATATGTTGGTAAATGTTAGCCTTTTTTAAGTGATATTTTTAAAATAAATATTTTTGCACACATGTACATGTACATATATATAATAAAATGTTTTAACAGATTCTGATTCTGTCCTATGTTTTTGGGATGGCGGTACCTTCCTCTTCCTTGGGAGATGTACCTTCTACATCCTTAGGAGATGTGCTCGATCCACAACAACAAGTATGGACAAATTTTCACTTTAAAAATTTATTTTTTTAAGTTATATATTCCACCTCAAAAAGTTCCATTAGAAAATGACGTATATCTATATCTTGAGTTATTTTAATTTTTTTGAATTTTAGGTTTTTGGAGATTTTCTTTGTAAACCACTCCTAGGAGATGTACCAAATCCGACAGCACAAGTATTCAATTTTTCACTTAAATATATATATTTTTTTAAGTTATAAGTTATAAATTGAAGCTTAAAAATTTTATTATAAATTGAGATCTAGATATTTTGAGTTATTTTTAATTTTTTGAATTTTAGGTTTTTGGAGATATTCTTTTGGAGCCTCTCTTAGGAGATGTGCAAAATCCACCAACAGAGGTATTCAATTTTTCACTTAAATATATATGTTTTTAAGTTATCATTTATAAATTGAAGTTTAAGAGTTTTATTATAAATTGAGATCTTGATCTTGAGTTATTTTATACTTTTAATTTTTTTTTAATTTTAGGTTTCTATAGAGGATTTATTTTCTCCATGGACTCTAGTGATGGAGATAGGAACATGCACACCATTTCAACCATTTGAACAAGTTGTCTAACTCGTTTTTTAGTATTATTTAAAATAAGTTTATATATACATGCATTTTCATTTGAAATTTTTTAATATATATATATATATAATTACACATGTATATTGTACAGTTTACTGTTGGAGATGTTCCCATGGGGGAAGTTGTAGTAGACGAGCAACAAATGGAGAGGGAACCTCATGAGGTATTTCATGATTTTTTTTTTATATTTTTTTTTACATGAATTTCTATATATTCTCACTAAAATTTAAAACATCAAATTTTAATGTTTGTAAACATTGTGTATAGGTTCCACATGCTTCGCAGGATAGGTCATGGATTGAGACTTTGCTGGGAAAGACACTACATCCATCTGTATTTGATGGATGATGCACATGCACTATTTTATGGATGATGCACATGGACACATGCAACATTATATTTTCAATAGATTTCTAGTATTAAATTTACTTTTTTATAAATATCTGGATGCAGTCATATATAACTTGATACTTGATACTTGTGAGATCTACAAATTTTGGACATATTTTATGTGAACTACATTTGGTACATGTGAATGTTATATACAATTTTTTTAAAACTTATGCTTGGGATGGTTAAACTATATTTGTCATGTGAAGTAATGTTACAGTGTTATATATAATTTGTTTTTGTTTTTAAAACTCAAGTTTTGGATGGTTGAACTACATTTGGCATGTGATGTGAAGGAATGGTGTATTAAATAATTTGTTTTGTTTTTAAAGTGTTATGGTTGAACTACATTTGGCATGTGAAGTAATGTTACTTGATACTTGATACTTGCGATCTACAATGTTTTGTTTTTAAAACTCAAGTTTTGATACTTGTGATCTATAATGTTTTGTTTTTATAAGTAAAGTTTTGGATAGTTGAACTACATTTAGCATGTGAAGTAATTTTGTGTTATAATTTGTTTTGTTTTTAAAACTTAAGTTTTGGATGGTCAAGAACTACATTTGGCATGTGAAGTAATGTTGTGATATATATTAATTTTTTTCTTTTGAAAAAATAAAGTTTTGGATGGTTGAACTACATTTGGCATGTGAAGTAATGTTGTGTTATAATTTTTTTTGTTTTTAAAACTGAAGTTTTAGATGGTTGAACTACATTTGGCATGTGAAGTAATGTTGTGTTATAATTTGTTTTGTTTTCAAAAATTAAGTTTTGGATGGTTGAACTACATTTGGCATGTGAAGTAATGTTGTTATCTATATTAATGTTTTGCTTTTGAACTACATCTGGCATGTGAAGTAATGTTGTGTTATAATCTGTTTTGTTTTTAAAATTTAAGTTTTGGATGGTTGAACTACATTTTGAATGTGAAGTAATGTTGTGATCTATAATTTTTTGTTAAATTAAAACTTATGTTTTGGATGGTTTATCTACATTTTGCATGTGATATAATGTTAAATGTTTTTATTGGATAGTTGAACTACAATTAGCATGGCATGTGAAGAAACGTTGTGATATTATCAAAAAGTTTTTAAAACTTAATTTTTGGATGGTTGAACTACATTTGGCATGTGATTATGATATTATGTTTTGTTTTTAAAATTTAAGTTGTTGTTTTCCAAACAACAAAAAAAAATCACATGAATATATTTACATGTAGAAATGATTTTACACATGTTTAAATATATATGTTAAAATGATTGAAGTACAATACATAATGATATATATATATATATATATATATATATATATATATATATATATATATATATATATATATATATATATATATATATATATACAATCATAAGATTCTAGGTCTTGTTAGATGTGTTGAAAACAATCATAAAATTTTAAAAATACAAGCTATAATGTATATATATCTAGTACGTGCAACATTTTTCATCAATGCCAATAGAATTTAGCTATTTTTAGTTAATCACATTCTAGAGAATTTATATATTCAGTACGTGAAATTTTTTTCATCAATGCACGTAGTAAAAATACTTGAACAATTAATTGCATTCTATAACATATATATATCCAATATGTGCAACATTTTTCATCAATGAACATGTAGAAAAGCTACTTTCAGTTAATTTCCTAGAACATGTATATATCTAGCACGTGCAACATTTTCCATCAATGCACATAAAAAAACTACTTTCAGTTGATTGCATTCTAGAACATATATATCCAGTACATGCAACATTTTTCATCAATGCACATAGAAAATCTACTTTCAGTGAATTTCATTCTAGAACACACACACACACATAGATATATCCAGTACATGAAACGTTTTTAATCAATGCATGTACAGAAAAGCTACTTTCAGTTGATACTAGTGTGCATGTACCAAAACAATGTAGATGTGAAAACACTTGCACTTATAACATAACAAGGTAGCTCAATTTTTATTTGAGTTTTGGAAGTTCTAAAACATTAATCCAAAGAGAAGAAATTGTTGGGAAGTTCAATCAAAAAAATTCCAATGGAATGCCATGTTCATTGATCCATTCATGATGATATTTTGACATTTTCCATTTCTTAATTTTCATTTTTTTCTTTGATTGAACCTCTATGAAGTTTATGTGTGTTTCACACACCAAGTGACTATATTGACAACTTATGACATCAGGTTCATAGTATTCAAAGTAAACAAAATCCCCACTTAGATTAGTTTTTCTGAAAAGGTAACCTTCCAGTATAATATATCCTCTTTCATATGGAAACCCATGATCATTATAGTTTTCTAATAATTTCATTTTTCGTTCAGTGCAACAAATCAAATAATACTTCACACTTCATCATTGTTAGTTGGTGCAATTACAACAAAAACATCTCCTACACAATAAAACAAACTTAACAAACTTATGCATTTAAATTTATTTCTAGATCTCTATCATTTGAAAGCAATTCAAATGTTACCTTCTCTAACAAGATCAAAAACTCGATCACCATCAGATGATATTGTAGTCTCCTCTGATTTCATTTCTTCAAACATTGCAATGGACATTTTCCCCTTTTTATTTAGCTCTGTATGTTTCCAATCTTTTACATACATTTTATTTTCACAAACGTCATTGGATTTTGTGTTGTCTATACAAACATGACAAAATGAGGAATATTTTCTTTTATCCAATGCAAACACATTTGTGGACAACTTTTTTTTAATTTATTTCATTTTTTGAGTCCCTTTTATTGTCTCAACGTCATTTCCAATTGATCTATCTACATCCTCAATCCCAATATGACAAAAAAACCTATATATGGAAAATTCAAAGAAGAATGTAAATATGATATCAAAATACCATCAAAGATAATCATTACATGATAAATGTACACTGTTTAAAATTAGATATCCAATAAAAATTAAATTGAATGTACCTTCGCACTTCCCTTGATCAGTTAGTCTCATGGCTTAAAGCAGCGATGCACCATTGAAAAACTTCTTTAGTGTCCATAAGTCAGTTTGCAGAGGGGTTCATTTGATATCTTCAAAGTGCTCGTTTTATGGATGCCCTTGCACTATCATGTTCCCCTTTTCCATGGCCAGTTTCAAAGAAATTCGAACAATTTTTAATGCAATTTTTCTTATGAATACAAAAAAACCAAAAGAATGATTATAAAGGTTTTAATTGACTTGTGCATCCATCTGACCATATCCAATTTTCATTGAATTTTGTTCCACAACTTTTCAAGGACTCATAAATATTTCCAAAATAGTGTTGTAAAAAATATGTAACATGTGTACAATCGTCATTGATATAAAAGTGATATTCTTTAATAACATGTCAATTTTGACTGCTGCTTTCTATATGATCAATGTTTTGTTTAGCATGTCTATATAGAATATGAACGAGCATGGAGACTTGGTCAGAATGATAGTATTCACTCTGAATTTCTTTTTGTGGAACAAATGTGTAGTTTTCTGCAAAATCAATTACTAAAAAAATGGTCCCTGGTGGAAAAGCTTCACGGGATTTTTTGAATTGCAAGTCTTGCCATCAAACTCTATGGGAATGCTTGGTGCATTTATAAATTTCTACCTCGAACTTTCTCAAAAAATCTATCAAACAAATTTCTTCTTCTTGTAATTCAATTCTTTTAACACTATTAGAACCTTCAATCGATGTATGGATATATGGATATATTCATATATTCATGTTGGACAATGATTGATCATTTATATCAATACGATATTTGTTTTGAAATTTAGTCAAATTTCCACAATCATCGCATTTTTTACCACCATCACATATCTTTTGGTAAAAGAATTCATGGCTTTCTCTTTCACATAGAATTTGGGATATGAAATCATGGATAGTGGAAGGAGAAGGTGAATATTTACAAAATGTTCTACCAAAATTAAGGAATGCATCATAATATAACTCAAATTCAACATGATAATGAAAACAACAAGTATCTCGTACGGTGATAGGTTTTACATACCATGGTTTTTGTTGAATGAAATGACTGATTGAGACATGAATTTCACGATTCTCTTCTTTGAAATTGTTGAAAAACTCTATTTGAGCTGTTTCCAAGAAATTTTTTCATGTTCTTCGTACTGATTTTGTGCTATTCTTCTTTACATCACATCCCTTGCATTTGACGAAACACGTGAATTTTTCTTCCAATATTCATATATATTTTTTTTAACATTTTTTCCAAGTCTATCTTTGTATGGTTGCCTACAAATAGCTCTCCAACAAGCGAGTTCATCATTTACATCTATTTGCAACTGAAATTTCCAATGTTTGTGCAAATTTTTTTCGCGAGGTTCCTAATGCTCGTGCCATAAATTTTACCAAGTGATTCTCTTTAGTACTTAATGAAACCACTGCCATATGTACTTATCTACATACAACTGAAACATTTTTCTATCTAGATCTTCTAATTGAATTTATAGCACTAGTTATATTTTGTATCAAATTTTCCTTCATTTTTTTTAAACTTTTGTTGATTTTCGAATACACAATAAAGTTGTAGCTTATTTTAATTTCCTTAATGATAGGAGACCTTTCAACATTTGGGCTTGAACTGTCACATTTTCCTTTATTAAGTACATATCAGAAATGTGTTTAACATGATATCTTATAACATGGTCAGCTCTTTTATCTCCATATGTGTGAGTGTCAACATTTTCTAACATCTCAACATCGACATTGATTTCATCTGTACATATTCGAATGAATAGTACAAAATAAGTTTATATATTCAATAAATAACTAAATTAATAAACATGTATAAATTCAATAATACATGCATGTGTTCAATATATATATATATACATACCTTGTGATTCAGTTTCTTCACTTGAATTTCTTTCAACATTTTCACCATCTTCAATCATTGGTTCAATATCTCTTTCACTTTCTCTTTCAATTTTTTGTATCTCATAATCAATGTTTTGAGGAATATCTCTCTCTATTTACATTGCAAAATATTTTTCAAATTATTTCATCAGATAAAAATTAAGCTTCACAATTTAAACGAGAAAAAATTTAAATATAAAATTCATAATATTTACCATTTACATACCTGTTTCAACTTCTAGTTGAAGTTGATTTTCCCTTCCAATATTTGAGAGTGCTTCTCTCTTTCTTTTGTGATATTCTCCCGTCTCTTCTGTACATTCCTGAAGGTCTCTTTTTCGATTATATTTTGTCATGAAATTCCTTCGATTTCCCATGATAATAGAGTATGAAGTTAAAAAAAAATCATTGAAAAATTTAGACAAAAACTCAATTAAAACAAACATCACAAAAGATTTAATTTAAAAAAAACTTACTGTAAAAATTTTGCAAAAAATACGTACCTCAATCCAAAACACTTACTTTAAAAAATCCGAGAAAAAAATTTCTTATAAAAATGAAACGAAGCTCAAAATATTTCCTTTAAAGTCCTGCAAAAAAATTTCATTTAAAAAGTTAGACAAAAACTCATTTAAAAAAAATCATTATAAAATATTTACTTCAACCCAAAACACGTACTCTAAAAAAATGTCACTTCAAAAAATACCTCCAAAAAATGTCCATTGAAAATTAATTCCAACTTCTTAGAAAATGCCACTTTAAAAAATACTTTTAAAAAGCCTCTATAAAAATATCACTTTAAAAAATACCTCCAAAAAATGTCCTTTGAATATTATGCCTAAAAAGAGTCCTTTCGAAATTAAGCCTAAAAATATTCCTTTGAAAATTAAGCCCAAAGCCTCTAAAAACAATGAAAATGAAGTCCAAACCCATACCTTAAAAAAAAATGAAACCCAAAAGACATCCAAAAGATGTATCACATACCTCCAAGAAATGTCCTTTGAATTTAATGTCCTTTGAATGTACCTCCAAGAAAAGTCCTTAAACCCAAAAAAATCATTTTCAAAAATTTCCCTTGAATGTACCTCCAAGGAAATTCCTTAAACCCAAAAAAATCCTTTGAAAAAATTTCCTTTGAATATACCTCCAAGAAAAGTCCTTAATCCCAAAACAATTCTTTGCAAAATCAGACCAAATGTGCGAAAATATGTGAAAATAATGAATGTTTTCGTAGCAATTTATATTGCTGGAAATGTTTTTTTGGAGGGGCTTCGTGGTATTTTCTGGGCGATGGAAATTTGGGTAAAATTTCGGCCAAATTTTATAAAAAAATTCGACCGAACTTTTATGTCATTAGACTTGACGGGCCGTCGACGCAAAAAATAATTCGGCTGAAATTTTTTTAAGAGTTCGGTTGAACATTTTTTAAAATTTTGGTTGAACTAAAACGTCTAAAATTACAGAGAGTCGAGATTTGGATACATATATTCAACTTTGGACTGATTAAACTCCATGAAAAATTATGAATTAACTATCAAAACCAAGACAAGAATTTTCAGAATTCAATCTACTTTCAAGAAATATAACTTTTATGGAATTTCATAAATATTTACTAATTTTAACTAATTTTGTAATAAAACAGGTGAAAAAAATTTCTGAAGGTCATTATGCTTCAGTCAAATCATAATTTTGTATCTTCCAAAACACACTGCAAAAAAATTGAAAAAATTATGGTGCATTACATTGGTCCATCTTCTGTAATGGATAGTTTTTAGATTTTTAGTTTATAATTTATATGTTAAGAAATTTCATGCGTTGTGAAACATATTCAAAATATGTAGTTTTTTCATATAGGACCAATTCAAAAAATTCTGGTAATTATGATATGCATCATTTGGCTTTGTAAATATAACGAAAATGAGGTAGACTCTTTCTAGATTTTTGTAACACATTTTGTTTCTCAAAAACACAAAGTTTCAAAGAATATAGCAATGTGTAGTAACATGACTTCTTATGAATCCATGAATGTTAAAAAACACACACTCAAAGAAATGCTAAGTTGACAACTCAAATGTGTATAAAAAAGTTCCAAAAAATAATTAATAGAAAGCTAATAAAATTTTTGACAACTTTTTTTTGTTATCTCAAAACGAAATTCTAAACAGAAAAATTGTTTTGGCTTGCAGAAAGTTGAAGAAAAGAAAAAAATGAATTTTTTTCTCAAAAAAGGGAAAAAAGTGTAATCCAACTTCACATTTTCACCATTTAAATAACTCTTATTTTATTATTTTTCGTTAGGACACCACTTTTAGGATGAAATTTCCTCTAATGGAAAGTTCTTTCCTTCTCTTTCAGAGAATGAGGGATACTATGAGCAATAGGAAGTAGTCCAAGATCTTTAACAAACTAATGAGAGTAATGGGCCCGATTATCTGGAGCTGATCATAAGTAACTTCAAAATTATATCCCATACTTAGGTGAGAATATTCTCCATTTTCAGGAATATGAGTTCGAGTAGAACTCATACCGTTACTACCTAATTCTGGTTCTTTGTAACACGTTACAATTTATTAATACTCACACGACCAGAGGAATCTTTTTCTTGAAAAAAAAAACCATATGTATAGGAAACCAAAAAAAATTAGTGTGTGTGCAATTCATTATATATGAAGCAATTTAAATAAATAACACAATGGGTCAAATCTGTCGATTGTTCTAATCTCGTCCTTCAAACAATATGTACCATTCAAACAAACCTTCATGAATCTAATGGTCATCACACTCCATCTCTCTTTAACTGCCCAATCCGACAGTCATCGCAAATAAACTAATGCAACACTTAACTCTTTTAACATTTGTGATAACAATAGTTTTTTTCATCCATCCTTTCAATACATGTCAACCACGAAAGTTTATCGCATGGTTTCAACAATTACCACAACCCACAATAGAGCAATGCGATAAACCATTCATGGTTTTAAAGACCACTTTTTAAAACCAATACACAAATTTCTGTGTGAAACAAGGTTTGATAATGCATCAATTTTTCCCCTTTCAATAAATCAATCATGACAAATTTTGAACACACACTATCTACAATGAAACTTTAAGATATTCGTCGCTAAACTCAATTACAAACGCAGAAATAGAAGAACAGTAACATTATATGTAGAATTGATTTTTCAAAGGTTTTCAATAAAACGTAACACTCAGAAACACGGTTTTTCACAACACACATCAATCAATTGTTTATTCAAATGATATTAGAGGGTCTCGCCCTCCATGGACTGATTATATCAGTCTTTGACCTATCTTTGTCCCTCTTTTAAATCCCAATACATATTATACTTCTCTTGCTCTTGCTCTCTTGATATCTATATCTATCATTACATCTTTTCCTTCTTTAATTGATTAAATATAACAATATTAACAACTCAATCACTATGCTTATCACCTTAATAATTAAATCCCTATTCTAAAGTTTTGATGCACACCTTTGCTAACAACTCACCTTCTATCCTAACCATAACATAGTTGTGTGGATTATTACAATATTTAAATAAATAAATCAAGATTCGAGAGGTCCAACCCTCTCTATAAATTTTGGTTTGACCACTTAGGTCAATGAAATTTATCTCACTTTAGCCACAACATGTGAATATCCCACCACATTGTTTTCTAAGTCCGGATGCTCCTGCATCAGACTCCTAGGGAAGAAAAGAATCATTTATCAAAATTTCATGATTTACTCCATATTTCTGTAATTCTATTGTTGTCAACCAACTGGCATCTTCCATTGGTTGTCCCTTCAATTTGACTAGATACTGAAAATAAATCTGTCCTTTGATTTTTTTTTTTATACTCTTTTCTCCAGAATATTTTCTACCTCTTTCTTGACATTCATTGACATTTGGTCTTTCCAATTTAAAGTCTAGTTTTCCTCTACTTTAGAATCTTCAGGTAGCTCCTCCTATGTTCCTTTTTATGGGTACAAATCTACAACATTAAAGATGGCTGATATTCAAATCCCTTCTAGAAATTATATTTCATATGCATTTGAAGAAAATTTCCTCAAAATTTTACATGTTCATATCTTCTTCATCTTTAATTTATTGTAATTCTTAACTGGAAATCTTTCTTTTCTCATATAAACCATGACTAGGTCTCCTAATTGGAATTCCTTTTCTTTCCTTTTTTATATCAAGTCTTTGTTTGTATTTTCCACTGCTTTCCTGCAATCTGTATTTAACATCTTCCTGTATTTGTTGCATCTGCTCTACAAATTCTTCAGCCTTTTCACTTATTAGCTCTTGTCTACCCAAATTATTGAGCTCATACACACCTCTTGGATTCATCCCAAAAAGATATGGAATGGACTCATCACAGTACTCCAATTTGGAGTATCATTATAAGCAAACATAGCCTAAGAAAGTGCTAAATCCCATTTCTTAGGATTCTTATACACTAAACTCCTCAATATATTTCCCAGGGTTCTATTTACTACCTCAGTCTGCCCATCTGTTTCAGGGTGATATGCTAAGCTCAAACTAAGGTTGGTACCTAATTTCTTCCAAAGAGTTCTCCAAAAATGCCCAACAAACTTTGTATCCTTGTGAGACACAATACTTATAGGCAATCCATGTAACCTTACAACTTCTGAAAAATAGATTAGCAATATGTGTTGCATCACTAGTTTTCTTGCATGCAATGAAATGAGCCATTATAGGAAATCTATCCACCACAACATAAATGGAGTCATTTCCTCTTTGAGTTTTTTGCAAACCTAAAACAAAATCCATACTAACTGCATCCAATGGTCAGTTTGGTATTGGTAATGGCTGATACAATCCGGTATTTTGACTTCTTCCCTTAGCATACTAACAAATCCTTCATTTCTCAACAAATAACTTAACATCAGTTTGCATCTTTAGCCAATAGTAAAACACATTTACCTGAGCAAAAGTCTTATCTTGTCCAAAGTGTCAAGACAAGCCTCCACTGTGTTTCCCTTCAATTATGTTTTCCCTCATAGAACATTTAGGGATTCATAATTTATTACTTTTGAATAGAAAATCTCCTTGGATAAGATAATCCAACGACTGGCTCCTATTATGAATTGCTGGGTTTTTTACAGCTGCAAAAATTTCCTTAAATTCTGCATCTTGTTTATACATGTCAACCATTCCTTCAAATCCTACAACACCAACTTGTAATTCCTGCATGATTACATTCACTCTACTCAAAGTATCAACAACTTTGTTTAACTTACCACTTGTATGCTTTATCACAAAAGTAAAACTCTACAAAAATTCTAGCCATTTGGCATGTTTCTGGTTCAATCTAGGATAATTGTCTATGAACTGTAATGCATGATTATTAGAATACAATACAAACTCCTTGGGTACCAAATAATGTCCCCATTTTTTTAAGGATTGCACAACAACATAAAATTATTTTTCATAACATGAGTATTTATTCTTAGCTTCATTCAGTTTCTCATTGAAGTATGCTATTGGTCTCTATTCCTGACTTAAAAGTGCTCCAATTGAAACTCCACTAGCATCAGTTTCAACTTGGAAATTTTTTTCAAAATCAGGCAAAGCTAAAACTGGCTTTTCTGTAATTTTTCTCTTCAGCAATTTAAAATTTTGGTCTGCTGCTTTTGTCCACTTGAACGACTGATTTGTCTCTTTGATTGTTTCAATAATTGGTGCACAAATATTACTAAAACCTCCGATTAATTTTCTATAAAAAATTTCAAGACCGTGAAAGCTTCTTACTTCAAATATGTTTCTTGGAGTTGGCTAGTTCCAAATGGCTTGGAATTTCTCTGGATCCATTTTCAGTCCTTCCTTAGAAACTAAAACCCGAAATAAATTAACTCTTCTCTCATAAAACTACATTTCTTCAGATTTATTAGCAGTTTTTCTTTCTACAAAGTTTTCAAAATCAACTTAATATGTTCCAGATGCTCTTGTTTACTTCGACTGAAAAATAGAATATCATGAAGGTAAACGATGAAATACTTACTTGCATATTCCTTTAATACTTCATTCATCAATCTCATGAATGTTTTTGGTGCATTATTGAGTCCAAAAGGCATCACTAACCACTCATACAACCCACTGTTTGTTTTGAACGTAGTCTTCCACTCATCCCCTTCTCTAATTCTTATCTGATGATAATCACTCTTCAAATCTATCTTAGTAAAACATTTTTATCCACTCAAAAAATAAATTAAATCATCCATTCATGGTAAAGGAAAACGATACCTGATGGTGATTTTATTTATGGCTCTGGAATCTGTGCGCATGCACCATTCTCCTCCTTTCTTTGGACTAAGTACTATTGGTACAAAAAATGGACTCAGTCTCTCTCATATCAACCCTTTATCCATCAACTCCTGCACTTGCCTTCCAACTTCTGCATTTTCTTGAGGAGTTAATATATATGCTTCTTTATTTGGCAAACTTGCTCCAGGTATTAGACCAATGTGATGACTAATACTCCTGATTGGTGGTAATGCATTTGGAAACTCATCCACAATAATATCAGCAAAATCATTCAACAAAGTTTTCATTTCTTTAGATAAATCATCTCAGTTTGTGGAAGTCAAAATTACCTTAGGTTTCCCTATGATAGCAAAATGTATTTTTTCATCTTTTTCGATTTCTTGCAACAATTCTTTTCCACTCATGAGCATAACACTATTTCTTGATGTTTCTTTGTCAGTTTCATCCTTCAATGGTAGAAGTGTGTGTTTGTTTCCATCATTCTCTACGGTATAAGTGTTCCTTTTGCCATCATGTATGGATTTTCGATAAAACTACCAAGGTCTTCCCAACAATAGGTGACATACTTCCATTGGCATTACATCACATAATAAAACATCCTTGTAAGTGCCTATCTGGATCTCTACCTTACAATGTTTTGTCACAATAATCTGATGGCCTTTTTGTAACCATGATACCTTATATGGATTAGGGTGTATTGTCATTTATAATGCTAACTAGTCTACCATTTCTATAGAGACAAGGTTTTCAATACTACCACTGTCAATTTCCACTTTGAAACATTTACCCTTAGACTTTCATATTGTTCTGGATAGATTCTTTCTTTAATCTGGCTCTCCTACTTCATTTTCTGCTTTAAGCAGTACCCTTTTTAATAACAAAGATTCTCTTGCTTCAGGTGGTTCTTCTTTACCTGTATTCTGAGAAATTTCTTCCTTTGTTTCAACAACATTCACATTTATCTGAGTTATTGATTTATTATGAGGAAAATACCATGACCCATGTCCCCATTCACCACATGTATAGCACTGAATTTCTCTTCCTCGACCTCTACCTCTAGGTACAAACCTTCCTCGACCAGAGTTTCCTCTCTATGGTAATCTGCTACTTGAGCCTCCTGCTTCATTATGGGAGTACTGAAATATGGATTTAAATGCTCCTCTACCTCTCACGGAACCCTTACCTTGGTTCCTCTAGTTTTGCTTCCTCTTTATCTTCTCTTATACTTTTAAGGTTGCCTGATAAGTATCCTCAATTGTCTTTATATTTAATGAACTGATTTCATCTTGGATATCATACCTCAGACCATTTATATATATGGCTACTTTCTCCACATCATCTCTACACGTATAGATCTTATATTCAATTTATTTAAGTCCTCTGTATGCTCTTTCACTACCATTCCTTTTTGCTTCAAATTTTGTAATTTCTTAAAAAGATTTAATTGATAATCCTTGGGCATGAATTTACCTTTTAATTTTCTCATCATCTTGTCTCATTGTTTGATTTAGATTTTTCCTTTTCTCTATCTGGATAGTTGTAATCCTTCCCACCAAATAGGTGCATGACATTTTAATCTGGTAGTTGCAATATTCACTTTCTTTTTGTCTTCGACTTCTTGAAAGTCAAAGTACGTGTCTAATGAAATGATCTAGTTTTCTTCTACATTGAGATTTCCTTCATACATAGGTATGTCCACCTTTGGTCTTCTAGTTGCCTTCACCAACATCTTCAACATTTTAGCTGCCTCATTGTCTTGTTCTTCTTCTTCTTCAAAAGATTCCTCTTCATCACTAATGCCTCCTTCATCAGGTGCTCTTCTCTGGGTTGTTTCCATATCTTCCATCCGTGTTCGAAGATGTCATACTTCTTCCAGCAAAATTGAATTTGATGCAAGTTGTCTGCAGCCTATTCCTACGCCTCTTCTTGGTGGCATTTTGTAAAAAAACATAGTCTAGGCTCTGATACCTAATGATGTTGGTTCTTCGTAACAAATTACAATTTATTAATGTTCACACCACCAGAGGAATCTTTTCCTTAAAAAAAAAAAAACCATATGTATAAGAACCCAAAACAAAATAGTGTGTGCACGATTCATTGTATGTGAAGCAATTTAAATAAATAATCCAATGGTTCAATTCCGTTGACTGTTCTAATCCTCTGCTTCAAACAATCTGTACCATTCAAATAAAACTTCATGAATCTAACGGTCTTCGCATTCCGTCTCTCTTTAACTGCCTAATTCGACAGACAAAGTAAATAAACTAACCCAACACTTAACACTTTTAACATTTGCGATAACATTAGTTTTATTCATCCATCCTTTCAATACATGTCAACCATGGGAGTGTATTGCATGGTTTCAAAAATTACCACAACCCACCATAGAGCAATGGGATAAACCATTCGTGCTTTTAAATACCTCTTTTCAAAACCAATACACAAATTTATGTGTGAAATAGGGTTTGATAATGCATCAATTTCGCCCCTTTCAATAAATCAATCATGAAAAATTTCAAACACACACTATCTATAATGAACTCTTAAGATATTCGCTGCTAAACTCAATTACAAACATAGATATAGAAAAACAATACCAGTATATGTAGAATTGATTTTTCAAAGGTTTTTAGTGAAATGTAGCACCCAGAAACATGGTTTTTCACAACACACTTCAATAAATTGTTTATTCTAATGATATTACAGGATCTCACTGTCTATGGCCTGATTATATCAGTCTTTGACCTCTCTCTTTCGCTCTTTTAAAACCTAATACATATTCTCCTTCTCTCACTCTCTTGCTATCTATATTTATCATTACATATTTTCCTTATTTTACTGATTAAATCTAACAATATTAACAACTCAATCACTATTCTATCACCTTAATAATTAAATTCCTATTCTAAATTTTTGATGCACAACTATGCTAACAACTCACCTTCTATCCTAACCATAACACAACTATATGGATTATTACAATATTTAAATAAATAAATGAAGATTCGAGAGGTCCAACCCTCTCTATAAATTTTGGTTTGACCACTCAGGTCAATGAAATTTATCTCACATTAGCCACAACATGTGAACATCCCATCACATTGCTGGCTAAGTCTAAATTCTCTTCCATCACTAACTTGTACAAAATATTTTTTGTTAGGATGAGATTAATTATGAACCATAAAAAGGTTGCTTCCATCCTTCTAGTGAAAAAATGTTAATGGTGTTGAATCTCACAAACATATAGGGGATCTCCCCGATATGAAGTCCCAACCAGAACTCACACTGTTTGGTATAGGAGTCTTGTTCGACATTATGGCCCGACTACCATTAACTTAAATATTTTCCTTGGCTCAAGAAATTATCATGGGAGAGTAGTATTCGTGTGCTTATGAATGAGGAAGAGAGTATGCCTTGTGACATTTTCAATTATAAATGTATCAAGGTTATTTCACTATATGGAACAAAAGTGAGCCTCTAATGGATTAGTAATAATACTAGTCTAGTAAATACACATGCACATAAGCAAGAAAGAATTGTTAGTAATCACGTGAAATAATTGACATATATGCCACAATAATTATAACAATTACAACACATTTCCAACAAGTTAAGCACCAAAGCCACCAAAGTAACTCAAATTCTTTAGTAAATATGTAAGCCAACATAAACCACAAATATTTCAAGAGAAGTCCCAAAAAATCCATGATCTCTGCATGAAAATGTGTTGTCCAAATGACTTCAAGTATTAAGAAAAAAATTGAAGATACATAAGTACAATGAACACCACTAGATCCAATAGTGGAGTGTTAGAGACATTACTTTCTCTCCAAAAGTACTATCTCTATCCCTCTAATGCATCCTGGGAGAAGCCAAGGTGAAAAAATCCTTTTGTTGAGTAATGAGGCTACTTTTATAACTAGAGGCATGACCATTCATATCCCCATGACTCTTGAGTTTCTCATATGAATTTTCAGCCTGTTATGACCTTTGGAATTCTATACAAGTCTTGGAGTTCTTCATGACTTTTGGAATTACATGTGCCTTTGGACTTCTTCATATGGCTCTTTTGTCCATACACAACTCTTGGACTTCTACATTTTGTGTCTATAATAATTTGATAGTTACATGATCATTTCCATATCATCATGAGGTAACAAAATGACAAATCACTAATATTGATGAGTTGGAATCATAGTGATCGATGACATGGACTTTATTGAGAGGTGATAATGTTTCCACTTGTATCTTCAATATTGCATGCAACTTTAATATTGTTGTTTCCTTTACCCTCCAAAGGGTATTGGATCATATCGAGTCTTTATGAAATACTTTTAACATCAATATTTTAATGCTCTTCATCTCATTTAATTATGTATTTTTTTATTTTTAATAATTAATCAATTTTCTCCCTTTGACAGATCTCATCAAGCATCCTTTCCATCTTGTTTTGGAACAAATACAACTAAGATCACTAATGGAAATAAACACCAACCCAAAAACCTCCTATTCTAACATGTTTCATGAAAATTTTCTTATCATGGTTTATTAGCATGGTTGGGAAGAGAGGCGAAAGATTACTAGGTGCAAGGTACACTGTCAATAGACAAGGGTTGTGTGCTTGAGGCTTGATGATGCATTTTGTGTGGAACTAAGAATAACATGCTTGAGGGAGGGTGTAGGGCACAATCTCAAGGATGAAGGGGGCTCATTGGTGTGTCATTCACTCAACTAAAAATCCTAAGACATAAGAACGGAATAGGGCGCAATGTGAAAGTTGAAGGAAGATAAATGTTTATTTTTCTTAAGCCATGCACTCATTTGAGGGTTGGGTGAGGGAATAGGGTGCATCTCTAAGAGGGAAGGAATGATTAATTGTTGATTTATCATGGCCCATGTGCTTGGGAAGCAAGAGATGCATTCTTTAGGGTGCAGTTTAGAAAGCAAAGTTGAGGATGCTACTTTGGAGTGTGTTATGAAATTTGGGGAGGGAACAAGGTGAAATATAAATAGGGATGGGGTCTCCACTCAGTCTTAAGTTTTTTGTATGTGCCCTCTTAGCCTTGGTGGGGAAAGGTGTGCTCAACCAAAATTTTTGTAAGTATAAAGGATAAGAGAAGAGGAAAACATAGTGACTTAGGTGTAAAATAAAGTGTGACACATACAAAATCATAAATAGAAATTAAACAAGATCAAATACTAGGAAATAAACATCAAAAGACTAGTTTTTACACAAAACACTCCAAGTACAATAGACAATGTGTTTCCCATGGGTGACCAAAAGTGTGATTTTATTACTAATCAGTTTGTTATAACTTTAGAAGCTACCATAGATGTTCTAAAATGTAACGACACTTAGGAATGAACAATAACACTTGAAACATGTAAAGTGACATGAAAAAACACATAAAAACAAAACACTTTATAAGAGTTGGTGGGCTCAAAGATTTGAATGTAGTGAAGTTTCAGAGGTGTTTGACAGCGACGACAACATGTTAAGTACACAACATATTGGTCTCCTTCATTATTTGCATTATTTTAGTTTGTAAACAGAAGTATCTTGTAAGTTTCCATGATTTTTGTTTTCTTTCTCATGGTTTATACTCTTCTGCTCTTTGGCTCCTGCCACTCACGTAAACTTGAAACTTTTATCCATTCCCCTTGTTACCAAACATGATCTTTCCATACATTGTGATAATTCTTACAATAAAGTATCTGTAGTAGTCCAATATGAACATGAATAACCTTTACAAGTAACAAACTCTCATTAAATTTCCATGATTGAAAAATAATTGACTCTCTTCTTGAATTATTGAGATTTGAAGGATTTACTAGCTTGTAAGTTCTTGTGCAAGTCCTAAACTATTTGAGAACTTCAATCAATTTTCCCCTTAAAATTATGGTTTTCCCATCTCTAATAATGGTAATATCCTCATTCATTGTTAAATTCCATCAATGAAATGCTAGGTTCTTGGTCTAAGTTTTCTTTCCATTATACATCACATAGGAAATTTGGTGCAGTAATTTTCAAATAGGTTGCTTGTTTCTTTTCCTTATTTTCCTCTATGTTTTAATCTTAGATAATATGATGAGTTTCCTCATTTGGATTTATTATTATTTTTACTACCATTAATTCATGCTGTAGGTTTGTGTGGTTAGTGTGGAACTTTGTCATGTCTCCGTCTGGTCTCCAACGACAAGAGTTTACTATTGCATTGTACGTAATATGTCATCACTGGGGTTATATGCCTTGGAATATTTGTTTTGTTTGATTTTAGCATAGTTATGGTGAACGTTTCTTGCCAATTTATTCACTTAGATGATGCCTTACCTGTTTTTAAAAATACCATAACCTATGCCAATGGTGTTGAGATCTTCTTTTATTTCTTGTAGGTTTCCTCCTTGAAAACTAAGAGACTTGGCTTCTGTGGAGCACCTTCGAGCCACATCTGTAATGTCAAATTTCATGGAACGCCCCCTCGGGTCCTTACTCACCTGAGTTTTCCAAATAATCACACCAACCCATCGTCATTTGTTAGCTTATGTGCAACTTGCCACAGTAGCATACGAGTTATTTGAAGCCAAAATTAACCTTTGTTGTGTGTTTAGAAAAAAATATGCCTTGTAAAGTAATTTTTGGTATTTAGGAATTCTCGTGGCAGAAAAACTCATGGCTTGCACCATGTTCTCCGACCTCGAATTCTTTGAGCTCTCAAGCCACATAATAGTTAAGACATATGGACACATAATTGGTTAGTCTCTCAATATTTCATACCCAAAATCCCGGGGCCCAAAGTTATCATTCCCAAACTAATGTGTCTTATACCTCCACTTCCAAACTTTTAAGCCTTGAAAGTATCGCAATCCGGAGGCTCTGAACTCATTTAGACTGAGCTCCCCTCATTTCATTTTTATTTTAACTATTATTTTCTACCTTATGGCATGATCACGGAAGAATTTTGTGGGTTTTTCCTTAAATTATTTCTCCTTATACATGCCCTAGAAATCAATCTTAGTGAGGGATAAGTTCATCTCGGCCAATTTAAAATTGGAATAGTACCCAAAAATTCTTAGCACCTTCTAATATATCGTTTGACATACTATTTTTCACGTTAGTACATGCTTTTTATTTATTTCATATTATTTAGGTCTAGTCCCAAGCGTTGTACATTATGTTGGGGCGTAGTAGAAGTCATAGGGGTGCGATAACCAATGATGGGGCGCAAACCCCAAAGATGGTGGGAAAACCTACCCATGGTTTTGTGCATGATTTTTGCACATGGTTTTGGGGATATTGGTTTTCTATCCATGATATTTTGTATATCCGATCAAGGGAAGTATGCTTATGTTCTAATCAAAGTTAATGGATTGGGGTTTATGAATGATTCCCAACATGTATATGTGTGTGTGTGTGTGTGTGTGTTGTAACATTGAAAGGAAAACAATGAAAAATAAATATAGTAGTCATGGTTTTGGGATCAAAGGGAAAATCTTTATTGTATGTTTGTTTTATGTTCTTATTATTGTTTACTTTTTTGTTTGAATAATTTTTTTTTGCATGTAATTTACGCCTGGGCTAAACCTACAATAAATGATCTAAGGAATTCTTGGACATTGTATCATTGCATTAAAACATTAAAAAATTTGTAATAATTACTATGAACATAACAATGTTACAATGAGTCTCATGTATGCATTATGGAATAATTATTATTCACATATTCATTCAAAAGCGCTCGAGCAGGTCTATTGTAGCTTCATAACCTAAGAATTTTAGACATTAATAGTTTATTTTGTGAGTTTTTACATCTCCAAAGTTTTATAGGTGAATTAATATATTTATCTATTGATAATATGATTATTTATGTATTTTTTATTTCTATCAAAATTAGGACTTTATTTATATCTAATGTAACTTGTTTATTTATATCTATTCAACCTCATTCTATGATTATATCCATTCTCACTTATATTTCTTTACTTTTGTATTTATTCTTAGCCCTTTCTTCGATGGAATTCTTATCATGGTTTTATGTAGGTGTTTTTCTTCTATCATCATACTCAAACTATCTTATACTCAACCTATCAAGTTTTACTTATTAATTTATTCACCAAGCCTCATCCCTGCTTGAGACTTGGAATTTGCGGTATTATTTGTGTGGGAAAGGTTAGCTAAAAGTTTTTTGATCCAAGGGTTTCTGCAATATTCTTCAAGGAGTTTCCTCTGTGGGTGACCTTTATATTTTTCAGTGGTTGGTGGATGTTTTTCTGCAAAAGCCTCACGCTATGTAAAAATTACTCATAGTACCTAATAGTACAAACACCAAAGATAATTATTTTCCATATATTTCAAAAATAATTGAGTAGTATAAACTCATGTAAAGAACCCAATTACTTATCAAAATCCCTCTATTTGATCCTTAATTGATTTTTGATAGTAGGGTAGGGTGGCTTGACTACTATCTTGCTAGCCCTTTCATATTTCCATGTAAAAAATAAGCTTGATAAAATGTTATTTCATTTATAAATTTTATTAATACTTACATCTATCATTAAGAATATCCAACTTAGTCTAGGGTCCATGTCCATTATCTTGATTTTAAAAATTTACAAAACCATAAATTATAATAAAAAATAACACTACATTTTGCACTCAGCTCATTTTTTCATCTTGAGAGATTTGATCCCTCTCGGGAAACCAAGAGGGTGAAGATAAATCTCCACGTGCAAAGTTTTGCTCAAGTTTTTCCCGGACAAAAATAAGTTGCATCTAAAAAGACTTGATCCCTCTGAACCCCGGGAAAATCCATAGCCACGGTAGATACATGTTGGTTGTAGTAGTCACAAATTAAAGGTTGAGATTCATAGTCACAAATCAAGAGTTGAGATTAATTTAAAAGGAATTATTTTACTTTTATGTAAAAAAATTTAATATGTTTTTTCATGGAAAACAATAGGAATTCAGTGTGATTTTGAGAAAAAATGTTTTTTTTTTTTGAATAATGAAAAATAAATATAGTAGTCATGGTTTTGGGATCCGGGGAAAATCTTTGTGTATATTTTTTTGTGTTCTTGTCATTGTTTACTTTGTTGTTTGAAAATTTGTTTGAATGTAATTTCTATAGGGCTAAAACCTTGAAACTTATCTAATAAGGCGTGGACATTTCATGACGTGTTAAACCATTAAATATGGGAGTTTTCTCTAGGATGCAACGAGAATAGCCCGGACGACGGGTTTTTGCCGGAATCCGGTAAACAAAAATTAAAAAAATAAGGTAGTTGGAGAGTTTAAATTGAATTTTTGATAGTGGAAATGGATTCAGCACTATCAAAGCCATTAGGGCACCAAAATACTAAATTTTTAAAAAGTAAATAAAATTAGGATAAATATTTGCAAAATTTTAAGGTTATTTTATGGGTTTTTAGGCTATTTATTAAAAATATCGTAATAATTATTATGAACATAACAATGTTACAATGAGTCTTACGGACCCATTATAGAATATTTATTATTCACATATTCATTCAACAACTGCTCAAAAAAGCTGTTGTAGCTTCATAACTTAAGAATTTTAGAAATTAGTAATAGTTTTATTTTATTGAGTTTTTACATCTCAAGTTTTTATGAGTGAATTAATTTATTTATCGATTGATAATATGAGTATTTATGTATTTTTTATTTCTATCAAAGTTAGGACTTTATTTATATTTAATGTAACTTATTTGACTATATCTATTCAGCCTCATTCTATGATTATATCCATTCTCATATATTTCTTCACTAGTGTATTTCTTCTTATTGTCTTCGTTAGGTTACTTATGATGGTTTTTATGTGGGTTTTTTTCTTATATCATTATACTCAAACTATCATATACTCAACCTATGTTGTCAAGTTTACTTATTAATTTATTCTAAAAACCCCTCTGTCCTAGTTAGACTTAAAATTTGTCCAGTATTACTACGCCCAGAAAGGTTAATAAAAGTTTTCCCAGTCCAAGGTTTCTGTTCTTCAAGGGTTTCCTTTATGGGTAGAAGACTATATTTTTCAATGGTTAGTAGACATTATTATACAAAAGCCTCACACTATGCTAAAATTACTCATAGTATAATAGTACAAACATCCAAAGATAACTATTCCATATTTTCAAAAATAATTGAGTAAAGTAACAACTCATGTAAGGGCAATTACTTGCAAAAATCCCTCTGGCCCAGTTCTTAATTAATTTTTGATAGTAGGGTAGGGTAGCTTGACTACTTACTTTCTAGCCTTTCATATTTCCATGTAAATAATAAGCTAAATAAAATATTATTTCGTTTATAACTTTTATTAATACTTACATTTATCATTAAGAATATCAACAAAGTCTTGAGGCCATGTCCATTATCTTGATTTAAATATTTACAAAACCATAAAGTATAATAAAATAACACTACATCTTACACTCAAAAATATGTTTTCATCTTAAGAGATTTGATCCCTCTAAAACCAAGAGGGTGAAGATAAAATCTCTCCACATGCAAAAGTTTGCTCAAGTTTTTCCACTCCAAAAATAATTTTTCATCTAAAGAGACTTGATCCTCCTAGACGCATGGAAAATCCATAGCCATAAGTAGATCTATGTTGGTAAAAGGAGTTATTCCTTTTATGTAAAATGTTTGAATATGTTTTTTTCTTGGAAAACAATAGGAATTACGGTATGATTTTTGAGGAAAATATGTTTTTTTAAATACGAGTCACAACTCTGAAAGCTTAAAGGTTTTGGGTGTTCCATGTGTTCTTGATAGTGTTGAATCTATTTTTTGTTAAAAAATGATTTAAAGACTTCTGCATAGTTAGATTTCTTAAGGCTTCTCCTTGAGATTCTCACAAAAAATCATGAAAATTCACCTTCTCGGAAAATTTGTGGCCTCTAAGCCATTGGTAAGTTATGCTATTGTAAGAATCAACAATTTTCATGGTTAAGAATAATGTTAAAATTTTAAAGTATATATGTTTAACTCATTAAATTATTTTTTTTTATATAAAAATTACTCGCCAAAAAAACAAGTTATGTGCATCGACATTGACTACGAGCATTTTCAAGCCGACAATGACACATTTGTGGAGTACATCGGGCAACTGATAACGAGATTAAAGCAGAGCAACGTCATCTCCTTCGCCTCCATTGCTTCCTTCGACGAGCAGGAGGTTCAATCCCATTACCTTGCCCTCTGGAACAAATACGGGGACGCCATAGACTACGTTAACTTCCAATTCTATGCCTACGATGCGAGCACCACGATTTCGCAGTTCATCCAATACTACAATACGCAGGCGTCTCAGTATAGCGGAGGTAAAGTGCTGGTTAGTTTTATTACAGAGAGCGGCGGTGGAGCAGGTCTATCGCCTGAGAATGGCTTCTTTGAGGCGTGTAATATGCTGAAGCAGAATGGAGAATTGGAGGGCATCTTTGTGTGGTGTGCAGACCGTTCTAAGTCTAATGGATTCAAATATGAAACACAATCTCAAGCTTTACTGACATCTTGATTGACTGTTACTGATTATCAATAATCATTCTGTCTGTAATGTACGTATGATGGGATGGAATTTCCTGTTTCCATCGATCAAAATAATCCTTAAAAACCAGGAATTAATGCTTTGGCCTCTTTGCATTGTAACAGCAACTTTTTATATAGTGTGATATTTTTTTTCCAGCAGAAAAAATCGCCCATGGAAAAAGAAAGCACATATTCATAAAGAAAGTACATTTTCATAGATCTTTCGCAGACAGATCATCTAGAATATCAACAAACTGTTATTCCATCTTCGTCTAATCCGTTTCAACATTCAGAAAAAGTAAAAAATAATAACCCCAAGTACAATCATTACAATATATCATGAAGATTTGAAATCTTAAGAAGTGGGAATGATGCCAGTAACAGTTATGATGTCGTGATTGAATTTTGCAAATGAATGACCCCAGGTGATGAAGTAAGATTAATATTATACACTCTAACTATAGTGTTATATTTATAAGTGTTATATGCTCTAACTAAATCTAATATCTTTTGGTTACTAGTCTCTCCATATCTATATTTTATTTCTTAAATTAAAGTTTCAGAAGAAACCAGAGGTAATTGTGCGGGTACATAAATAAAAACAAACATCTCAAACATATGTGGAGGGCAAAAATGGAACACTTCTTTCATATATTTTGGTGCTTATGTTCGTTCTGTAAAATGGTTATTATCTCCGCTAAGGATTTTTGTTACCGTATAATTAATTAATCCGGATCTCTTCAAAAGATGTATCGAAATTTACCTAGTGTAAATAGTGTAGAATTTTTTTTTTTTAAATTAGTGTGAATATTGTAGAATTAAAAAATAAAAATAAAAATGTTATATATATACAAAACAATACCGTCAACAAAAACTAACTATTGTATAATTGAATATTTTTATTTACTTTAAAATTCCGTTAGTAAGAGAGAATATAGATTAAATGTTTATTTTTATTTATTTTTAAAATGTGGGGTGAATAAAAAGATATAGTTTAACTATTTTAAGTTTTTGTTTATATATTTTTTATTATTTTATTTGAAATTTTATTAAAATAATAAATTATAGAGTAGTTTAATTGGTGATTACATTTTTCTATTTATTATGTGATTTTGAAATTAATGTGTGAAAAAGTATAGAAAAAAAGAAAAAGAAAAAAGAAAGAAATTATTTTAAAGTTTATTATACTGTGGGACATATTGTTTCTCCATTTGTCTCTTGTATTCAGCTTTTTCGGTGAAGTCTCACAATAAATGCTCACATCTTCTCGACAAACCCCTTGCTCAACATATTATCCCAAGAGCTAGCTGCTAGAATATCTGCATAACTTATCGTGTTGTCTTTGAAGGCCTCACATTCTAAAATAAATCATTTTCTATTTCCACTTTTCTAGAAGAGAAAAAAAGTGCATAATATTTCCTCCCGCACTTCTTTTGGTCAAAGTTGGTGAGAATTAGTCCTTATTTGAACAATAAAAAAAATTCCTCTCCAACAAATATTGGCTCCTATGTACGCTTTTTGTTGATGATTATGAGTGGGATTAAACTCTTCAATATAGTACTTTTTCTTTTTCCCTAGCTCCTCCTAAGTACATTTGTGGAACTTATCCATAACAAAAGCATTTATCTATTTACTGTTTGTGGGACACATGCTCAAGAAAATACCCCACTTACTAAACCATTTGTTATTTTGTCGCATCCAAGTCCTCTTTCTTTTAAGCAATATGTCATTAAACACAACCTTAGGCCACCTGCCCTCTTCCATTTGCTCAATTTTTTAAAAATACCTTATGACTCGCACCATAGAAATTGCTTCAATAGGAGCAGCCCCTGTTTCACTTTACAAGATAATATAAGGAACTGTACTTTTAATTTTGAATTTGTTTGTAATGAAACACTTCTGAATTTTCTCAATTTGTTTCAACTACCTTTCGGATGTACTGCTCGCCCACAGTTCATAACCATAGAGAATCACCGTAATCACTAAAAGCCAAAAAAGAGCTAGAGTGGTTTTCTAGTCCCATAACTCTGCCTCTCTACACCTATTTTGAAAAGCATAAAATGTTTTCCAACCCCCCAAAGTTCTTTTCTTTCTACAACCATCCCATCTTAGATTTATGTTGAAGTCAATTCCGAGGTATTTGTAATCCACAACTTCTTCGAGAATGTTTCCTTCAAAGTAGAACCTGTGGAGGTTAAATTTTCTTTTGTTAGAGAAAACTTCTACTTTCGTTTTGCTAATATTTACTTGCATCCACGCCCTTCTACAAAAATTCTCAAGGAAAATTAAGTGCTCTTGTAAACCAAGAGCATATTTAGAAATAAGAATAAGGTCATTTGTGTACAAAAGAAGCCTTATAAAAAAATTCCCAAATGGAACCGTCACCGCCTTGCAAATTTAGCCACTCTTCAAGCTTGTCAATATATAAACTAAAAAGGGTAGGAGACAATGGGAAACCTTTCTTGACCTCGACATCGCTTCTAAAACTTTCAAAAATTCCTATTGAAATTCTAATTTGGACTTTCACCTCTTCATACAGCCTATGCACTGCGACTCTCAAATGCCTGGGAACCCCAAGTTCCTCCATTTTCTGCCAAATCTTATCCCTATGCACCGTGTCAAAGACTTTTCTAAAATCAACAAAGAAAAAAAGGCTTATTCATTTTTCTCCCAAACTTTTTCAATGATGTGCCTTAAATTTACATCATGATCAAATGTGGAATATTTAGGTTTAAAACATGTTTTCCCTTTAGCACGTTTATCTCTTTCTTCTACCCAGTTGCTGATTTTATTTTTTAACATGCTTCCAAATAACTTTGCAAACAAGGGGTTTATAATTATGGTCCTATAATTGGAGGGATTATTGATGTCACCACTCTTGAAAAGAGGTATTGTGAGACTAGTTGTATAATCTATGAGGAACCCCTGTTGTATGATGTTATTGAAATTTTTTGTAATGTGAGGTGCAAGAATTTTTAAGCCCCACTTTAGATACTCTCCTTGGAGTTCAACTAAGTATTTTGCTTTTCCAACGCCCACCTTCTTAATACCCATCTCTACCTCTTGCACTATGAAGAGTTTTGTATCAGTGTTGACCAAGGGAGGAGGGTCAACCTTGGGATCTTGCTCATAAAGTTGTGTTGCATAGTCAAATAATTTAGAAGTTGTAATATTGTTTTGAACTTGCAACTTTCTCGGTTGGAGCACTTTCCAAAATTATTTGGGGTTATTTTTCCCAAGGAAGCTCTCCTGAAAACTATGAAATCAAAATTTTTCTTTCTTAATATATGTTTGTAAGCTTTGAGCTTTATGCTATCCTTGTTTAAATTTTTCCACATTCTCCTTGCCTTTTTGCATTCCTCATCAAACCAAGCATTAACCAGAAAGCAATTTGTTTCAGACTTCTTAAATTTTTCTTTTTGGCAATATGCAAGTGCGCCTTGAATTAAATGTGTTAATTCGTGACTATGAAAGTCGTGAAATGAGATTTTATCCTTCTCGAAGAGCCTCTCTAGCGTTATTTTGAAGGTATTACAATTTTATAGAATCAAAATAATTCTACCATTTCGGATATTTTGTTGAACACGCTTAGTTTTGACCATAATTTCTTCTTTCCTGTCCAAAAAAATCTTAAATAAATTTGCTTGTGATGTGATTTTAAGTCCCAAATTTGATTTCCAATCAAAACCTCCACCATTTTGTCAGACAAAGGATGTGAACAAATACTATCAATACCCAATTAGAAATTAAAATGAAAGTGGTTATAATCAAACCATAATACCAGCCAGACCCAATTAGCTATCATATTATGAGCGTGACCCAATTGCATATGCTCTTAGGATCCTATCCTCATTGTTGATCCTTTTAAATTTAAATAAATATATAATCTTTATTCAAAATTTATGGAAACTTCAGATATTAAAAATCCTTATCACTAAGCGTTAATGATGATTGACAAGAAATGAGGGTTGAGATTCGTGTGAGGTTAAATTTGAGTGGTAGGAGACTTGAGTGGCTTGATTTTATTTTAAACTCGTATTGATCAATGACTGTCGAAATCACTAAAATTCAATAGCAGGAGACACTTTTTGTCAAAAGACAATTGTACCAACCAACAATGTTGCACAATCTCAACTAGTTGACTAAGTCTATTAATCAGAAGGGAGTAGTCTACCCACGCCACATTTTAACTTGGAAATCCTGCCCATCGAAAAACCTCTGTTGCCCGTCCACGGAGACCTGACATATTTTCACGTCGTCGATTGCACTTGGGATCACTGCATGACCCTGCCAAAGTTGAAAAGATATCTGTATACATCAAGTTGTCAGACTAGCGGCCACCATTAATCGTCACTCCAAAATGGATACATCATGCACGCCCAGCTGAAATTCAAATTTTTATCACTCCAAAATCGAAATTGAACATGGCTTCTATTACAACCATTTCCCTTGTTTTCGATCATTTGGTTTTCTGATGAAAGCAAGCGTAGACCCGGACGAGCTCCCACATGGTGCCCACGCGAACATTCTTTTGGACAATTGAGGTATGTTTCTATGTCAATGATTATAGTTTCTTGTGAGTGCGAAGGTAAAATTTGATTTTCCTTGACTAAAATTTGGTATTCATGTATTCCCAGGACCTGAGTTCCGTACCTCCAAATTACATGAGAAATTAGGTTAAAATCAATGCAAAGAAGAGGGCAGTAAGAAAGCGTAGACCCAGATGAGCTCCCGCATGGTGCCCACGCGGACATTCTATAGGAAAATTGAGGTATGTTTCTTTGTCAATGATTACAGTTTCTTGTGAGTGCGAAGGTAAATTTTGATTTTTCCTATTGTGGCTAATCAGTATTATCTGTGGCAACAACAGCAATATGTGTCAAGACGCAGCGGATTTCATTCCCCCCAAGCGATCTCTATGTATGAATCCAAGGGATTTCGATAGGTTCGCTTACTTGTTCAGCAATGGTGGAGCTGTGTCAAAATACTTCAATAAATTGGGTAGTTGCGATGACAAATACAAGCAAAAAATTGAGCCCAACAAGAATATTTTCAACTTCAAGCATGAATTTTCTTCAGGCGGTGAAAATGAAGTGATTCCTCCTTCGAAGGATTTCGAAAATTCCTCATCCAAAAACAGTGGGAGGAAGAGTGTGACTTTGTACAGAGGTATCAGGAGGCATCCATGGAGAAAATGGGCTACAAATATTCAAGATCCCAGAAAGGGCCCTATGGTTTGGCTCAGAACGTTTAATACGGCAAAGGAGGCCACCAAGGCCTATTATGCAGAGGCTAAAAAGATCAAAGGCAAGAAAGCAAAGCTTAACTTTGTTGATAACTCGTGTTCTATAAAAATGGACAGTAGCAAGAAAATGTCAGGGAAGAAAGTAAATTCATATACAAAAAACCCTGATTTATTATTGGGTCTGAATATAAACAGTAAGGTAAAATCTTTATATTCACCAAAGCCTGGCTTATCAAAGGGTTGCTCTCAGTTCCTAAAACCCAATGCTCCATTTCGAATGCATCCACAGAACAGAGTATAGCATCATGCAACTTGAATTTTCCAAAGAATTGTCTGTGTTGGAAATTTCAGAGAGTCATAATCTTAAAGCAACCATGGATGAATCAATATAAGTTGTGGATTGTTTCCATATGAGGATTGTATCTATGACGATCTACCAATTATGGGTTCAGTTTACTAAATTAGTCTCAACGATCAGCAAATTTCAGATTCAGCTTATAAAATCCCTCTTGGGTCTTTCTTTCCAGGCTTATTATAAATACATAACAAGCAGACAGACTAGTGGTTTGTGTTGCAGGCCTATGTATAACATGTAGAGTCTGTTGAACCATTTTTGTTTATGTCAGAAGTATAGAAGTCTGAAGAAGACAGGATGTCAGAAATAAATTCATTTGTAGTGAAATGGGATTTTTATTGCAATGTTTTATATATTTGTTTAATTAAAAAAAAAAATGATTTTCCTTGACTAAAATTTGGTATTCATGTATGCTCAGGACCTGAGTTGCGTACCTCCAGATTATATGAGAAATTAGGTTAAAATAAATGAAAAGAAGAGGGAAATCGTGATTAATTGGTTGATGGAAGTACAAATTTTTTCATATGCTAGTTCCATTTGCTGTCAAACATAGGTTTAAAAGAGGTTTATATGGACTATCTCTTAGGCCTGACGTCAAAATTTTAAAATTTTCAGGTGCATCTGAAATTTGAACTAATGCTAGAGACATTGTATGTATCTCACTATGCACATCATTGATAGATACCTTTTTATTCAGTATGTTGCAAGGAGGAATTTTCCATTAGTGGGTATCGTTGCATTGTTTATACTAGCAAATATGAAGAAGTCTGGCTTCCAGAGGTAGGATAAGTTAGTTGCATCTGTAAAGTAAGGGTGGGTGTAAGGAAACCTTTAATGTATATATATAATTAATAGAAGACCTTGTTGGTTGTTGAAAAGTACATACACTACAACATTATTTATAAAATGGGAATGATTGGAACTTTGATCACTCGCTATGAAAGATCAATCCCTTAAAGATCAGATATATGGGCTTAAGCTTAATCATATATTATTTTTTGTATAGTGATCCCAGAATATGTTCTCACCCTAGTTTGGGCACATGAAAATACAAGTTTTAGACCTTCCAGATATGAGTAGGGGCTGAAGTTTAGTAAGCTCAAGATATTACATGTATTAGGCTTCCAACTAGATAGATATTGGAGTAGGTTCCAATGCCTCTTTGGCATTAGTTTAATTAGAGGATGAGTGTGTTTCTTGTGAAGAAGATTATCCCTCTATTGTTTTCCCCTCTCCAATTTTTATTCAATTATCACATAGGGTTGACCAAGGGTGGATAAATTACAATTTTAATTCAATTAAGGAGAACTACTATTTGGGAACTAGCAAGTAGATGGGGTTGACCAAGGGTGGATAAATTAAAATTTTAATTCAAGTAAGGAGAACTACTATTTGGGAACTAGCAAGTAGATGGTTGCCATTTTTCTGTGTGTTTGGGTATGTAGTGATTTGAGAAAAGACATTATGTTCAC
Source organism: Pinus albicaulis (assembly GCA_034641835.2). Taxonomy (NCBI): domain Eukaryota; kingdom Viridiplantae; phylum Streptophyta; class Pinopsida; order Pinales; family Pinaceae; genus Pinus; species Pinus albicaulis. Next base: position 216,253,258 of record CM076573.1, read on the forward strand.
TATTAATTTATTTTTAGTGCTTCTGCTCTATTTGCATAGCTTCCTATAATAATTTTACTTTCATTCTAAAATTATGCCTATGTACTAAATTACAAAGACAATCCATTCTCCAAATAATTTTACTTTCATTCTAAAATTATGTCTATGCACTAAATTACAAAGAAAAACAATTTTCCAAACCCCTGATCCATTCTTGATCGAAATAATTCTATGGAACCCTAGGATAAATTTGCACAAAGCAGCATCTTGACTAGCTAAATAAAACATCTCATATGGCATCTCATAGGAAAATGTCAAAATCTATCCTTGATTACTAATATGTAACAATTAACTTCCCAAGTGCTAAAGATATTTTCTACTCTCCTACTAGGTAAAATATGAAGAACTTAAGCTAACATGGCAACTTTATGAAGCCCATTAGGATTTGTTTTTTTCCAGAGTGAATAGTGCCAGGGATAGCCTGTTAGGTTGATATCTCAAAAAAAAGAAATTTCTTTCTAAATCTTAATGGAATAAAGGGGCTGATTTGAACTCCTACTACTTGGGAGTTTGTTGTAACTCTATAAATCTACTTATTACTTATTGTATTATTAGTATTAGAACTTTATTATTTAGCATGGAATCCAACTTTAAAATTCAATTCCAACTTAATAGCATTAAAATATAAATTTTATTATTTAATATGAATTCTAAATTTAACTTTTTGTTATACAAATTCCATCACAGGAAAGTTACAATGAGGGTGAAATCTCTAAAGTCAATCACTACCCAAAAGAATTAAAATGAAATTTTACTACTAATAATGAATCCAAGTTTAACGTTTTATTATAGAAATTTATTAAAATGGTGTAGGAGATTCGCTGATTGTGAGAAAAATAATTTTACTATTGAGAATGAATCCAAGTTTAACATTTTATGATGAGGGTGAAATATCTAAGTCAAATATTACCCAAAAGAATCAAAATGAAATTTCACTATTGAAAATGAATCCAAATTTAACATTTTATTATAGAAATTTATTAAAATGGGGTAGGAGATTCAGTGATTGTGAAAAAAATAATTTTACTACTGAGAATGAATCCAAGTTTAATATTTTATTATCCAAATTTATTAATATGGTGTATGTGATTTAGTGATTGTGAGAAAAATATTCTTCTTTATTCAACTTGATAAAATTTAGTTACATGAAACAAGTACTTTTAAGTACTCTTAACCTTTAAGCTCAGGTAAAGTAAAAAAAAATACATATTTTTAACTATTAATGTTTACTAAAAAGAAACAAGTGAAAATTTACTGAAAAGAAACAATTAGTTACACGAAACAAGTACTCTCAAGTTTTTCATTATTCTGTAAACAATTCCAACTTATCTGATCCTTATTTACTATAAATTCCAACTTTAAAATTCAATTCCAAGGTATCCTCCTTAGCCTAACTATTTAACTTATAAAGTCTAAGGAAATATTCATTGTGTTATTAGTATTAGAACTTTATTATTTAGCATGGAATCCAGCTTTAAAATTCAATTCCAACTTAATAGCATTAAAATATAAATTTTATTATTTAATATGAATTCTAAATTCAACTTTTTGTTATACAAATTCCATCACAAGAAAGTTACAATGAGGGTGAAATCTCTAAAGTCAATCACTACCCAAAAGAATTAAAATGAAATTTTACTATTAAGAATGAATCCAAGTTTAACATTTTATTATAGAAATTTATTAAAATGGTGTATGAGATTCGATGATTGTGAGAAAAAGAATTTTACTATTGAGAATGAATCCAAGTTTAACATTTTATGATGAGGGTGAAATCTCTAAGTCAATCATTACCCAAAAGAATCACTACCCAAAAGAATTAAAATGAAATTTTATTATTGAAAATGAATCCAAATTTAACATTTTATTATAGAAATTTATTAAAATGGGGTAGGAGATTTAGTGATTGTGAAAAAAATAATTACTATTGAGAATGAATGCAGGTTTAACATTTTATTATAGAAATTTATTAAGATGGTATAAGAGATTTAGTGATTGTGAGAAAAATATTCTTCTTAATTCAACTTGATAAAATTTAGTTACATGAAACAAGTACTTTTAAGTACTCTTAACCTTTAAGCTCGGGTAAAGTAAAAAAAATGCATATTTTTAACTATTAATGTTTACTGAAAAGAAACAAATGCAAATTTACTGAAAAGAAACAATTAGTTACACAAAACAAGTACTCTCAAGTGCTCTTAACCTAGTAATCTCACGTAAAGTAAAACACAATACATATTTTTAACTATTAATATTTACTGAAAGGAAACAAGTACAAATTACTGAGGGGAAGAAGTACTCTTAGCCATTAATTCTAGATAAGATATAATCCATGCTCTTAGCCATTAGACTTACTTAAACACATTCAAAAGTTTAAAGTTTAAGTCATTAACTCTATCTAAGATATAATCCATGGCTAAGAATCCATGCTCTTAGCCATTAGACTAAAAAAAAAATCATAAATTCAGTCCATTAGACAAATGGACTGATCTTGACCATTAATCCATAAATTCTATTAACCATTAGACTCAAACATCAACCATACTACTTCCTACATCACTAAAAAAATTAACACTTAAAAATAAACCCTAATACTTCCTACATCAAACATTAACACAAAGTAGTCATATTACTTCATGCATCAACACACAAACATTAACATAATAGTCAACTACTTCCTACATCAACTCACAGTCCCTAAAATCAATGAAAATAATAAAGCCAGTGAAATGTATATGTGTTAATCATTTGTGTATAATGAGTAAAAACTAAATTAAAAAAAGAGATGGATGAAGGCACTGAATATCTTGAGATATAAATGTTTTAAATGAATAATGTAAAAATCAAAACCAGATTTTTAGCATCAAGATTCTCATGTCCCTTTGAAACCTTAAAAGTCTATCTTTTTTTAAACCTAGATCCTCGGTGCTTGATAAATATTCACAAGTCAGAAATGTGTGTCTCTTTTGAAACCTGGAAACCTAGATCTTGGGTGCTTGATAAATATTCATAGATCATTGGGAATAGACCATCAAATCCCCTGGTAAGATGTATTTATGCAAAGGTGATGGGTTAAAATAGATTTGATGATCCTCTGCTTTGATTTATGCAATGCTTGGTTATGAATATAGATCCTCACATCATTAGTTATTATTTAACAACCAGGGTTCATAATTACTCATTTTATTATGTAAATTTAGCAGGGTCCATAATTACTCATTTTCTTATGTAAATTTAGTAGGGTTCATAATTACTCATTTTATTAAGTAAATTTAGAGACAACATTACACAAAACAAAATGCAGATCAATTTACATTATAAATTTTTTAAGGCCACAAAAAATTACATAAACAGATGCCAAATATTATTTAATATTCTACTCTTTATTTTACAATGAGAACTACAAATACTCACTACCCACAAGATTAAACATTTCTATGAAAAAAAGATATCAGAAATTGCAATAGTAAATGGTTTAATCAAAGAAGAAATGAATCAGAAAATATGGCCAAGCAATTATCAATGGGAAAAAACCATTTAGTGTTATAAATCAAATCCTTTAAGAAAATAAGTAAAATTTCATGCTGGAGCATATTTTCCCATTTAATTTTCATTCGTCTAGCCAAATTTTGAACCAAAATTGAAAAAATATCAATAGAGAACATGAAAAAAAAAAAATTTTTTTTTATGGGGAGAAAGCACAACTACTTTTCACCTGACATATATCCACTGACATCAATATCCATTGTAGGTTTTATATACTCATTTATTTCATAACTAAGTATTAGGAATCTACGAATTTTATAACCAGAAATGAAAGGTGTCACATTTAAATTTTCTAAAACTAATTTTAAAGGGAAAAAATTACACAATCTCTAGTATCTATCCAGTTGTAAGCTTGATACATATAAGGTCTTGAGTCTGCCAAACTTCAGCCCCTACTCATACTAAAACATGTATTTTCTTGTGCCCAAACTAGGGTGAGAATATGTTATTTTCTTAATATACAACAAACAATATATGCTTCAACTTAAGCCCATATATCTAATCAGCTTAAGCCCATATATCTAATCCTAAAGGCATCAATCTTTCAAGGAAAGTGATCAAAGTTCCAGCCATTACCATTTTATAGTGGGTTACTGTATCATCTTGATGCAAACTTGGAACCAGTGAAACATATATGCAGCCACAGGACCTATAATGTATAAACAATAAGGCAGAGATTAGAACAAAAGATATGACTAGCATTTTGTGAAACTACTCTTTTTTTATATCAAATTACCTCTCAGAAAAAAATTCAATCATAATAAGGATGAATTCAAGATATTAATTCAAACATTTATCCCTCTACATAATGGTTAAAACTTAAGACCCAATGCCCATGGACAGATATACAATCCTCCAATCTACTAGCAATATAACCATAATTAATGAATGAAGAGTAAACATTAAAATCCCTATGAAAGATTGAATACACAGTTAGCCACCCTTCACAAAGGAAAATTCTATCTGACCCCATCATAGGATATTTTCTCATAGGGAAAATTATATATAATTTGTGATGAATTTGGCCCTCATATTGTAATTGAGGTCCCTCTTTCCAGACACATGTACAATAAACAAGGGAATTACATTCACATTGGACATGTACAATGGACACTATACATGATTAGCACAAAAATATCTCATTTCTTAGCATGTTTAACCTCACCAAGTGAACCGTGTAAATCTCAATTTCAAACATGATTCCAACCTCATTCATTTTCATGGATATAATTTGATGCAATGGCCCCACAACATGACAATCATTCCTGAGTGAAAGGAAACTATCAAGTTATCAACTATAGTAAGCAAGCTTCGTCCATGATTATAAGTAAAATAACCTACTCAACTATAATTTCCAGTTTATATAGTTACCCTTTTATAAATTCCACGTTGGCATTTCAATTAATATTTTTCTCCATGCAAAGACTCCACTGGATTGAAATAGTGATAATGCTAAAACAACTTCATATTTAGGTTGCTACAGATTAGTAGCATTAAGGATCTATTTTGAGTGTGCATGCAACGACTTAAAAAGACATGAATTATTACTATGATCTATATCTAGATGTTTATTGGGTGAGGCTGCAAGTGCCAGACTTGATTTCATGGAAAATTATGTACAAATATTTACACTTTGAAGGCACCAAGCCAATCCCAGTTCGTCTAGTCTACTACAAATTACAGCACTACTGCTGACAAGTAGCTCCACCAAAATCCCAAGGGGGTTAGCTCAACCATTTGTCACTTGTTGGGAATTTTGATGGTACAAGAAGCTAACTAGTTTAATCCCATAGATTAGGCTTATTGTTCTACATCAATGGGTTACAAGAGATTTCATGCAAAAATTCTAGGAATCATCCCTTGGTTCTCCCAACAGGATTTTCCAAGAGAAGCTCAAAATCTGATGAAGCTTCCTTGTCTGTTTTTCCACCTCTAGGTAGCCCTTTAGTATTCTGCTGGATGAAACCCATCTTCAGTGTTGTTGTAATTTGTTTCAGGAGTTATGTGAAACTCACTCAAAGAGTTTCTAAGCACAAATCTATAAGTCCAATTGTTTTGTGGAATCATAAAACAATTTATACTAAATTTTATCACCCCACCACTTGAGTTTTAACAATATAAACACCAAAACTAGATTCTAATGGCTATCATGAAGCATTATTCTCCTCACTTGACCATATTCAATCCTTTCTAAATAATCAAATAAAATTTTAAGTTTGAACCCTAAGATTAATGCACATGATTAACGAAATATTAAATTCCTTGTAAATTCCCACATCCATATTTAAGCATCACCAATAGTTGTATTCCACATTCAACACAAATTGAAGGCCTTTTAAGGTACTAGAAATCATGTTTGAGGGTAAATCACAGTTACAATCAAAATTCTTAGCAAATTCATGGATCTTTATAGTACGAAAATCAGACCCTAAGGGCTCTATAAATGTGATGACACACAAATAAATCCAGCATATACAGAGAGAATCTACCTAATCCATTAAGAAAATTTTGCTACAACATAAAAATTTCTTCTACCATTCATGCACAACACAACACATTGTAACCCATATGGATGTTGAGAAGCAACAAAAGAAGTCAATATATGTTAAAACAATTCATTTTTTGGAACAATAATGGTGTAGAGTAGAGAATAGCAATTACTCAAGTTAGTTTCTTACTGGAAGATGAAATGCAAAAAATGATGCCACCCATTGGCCAAAATTAAAAACCTGCAAAACTGTTGTAGGGATTACACAAAGGATACAATTTAAAAAACAAAACAAAAGATAAAATAGAGATGCTACAAATACCATGAACTTTGATAATTAGTCAAACTACACCAAACATGTGACCATATTAAGACTATTTTACCTTTCACACAAAATAAATGAAAGAACCATAGACAAGTTACCTATGCATTTAATTGGGTCATCACTTAAGAAAGTACGTGCATACACTCTTTGGAAAGCACATAGCTATTGTTTGTGCCTAGCTCATTGATTTCCACTAAAGTTGAAGTCCTTCAATGGATGTTCAACCATTGTAGAAGATGATGCTTCTCCACTCATTCCATAGTTACCTAAAAAGGTGTCATTTGTTAGCACAATGAAATTTGTTAAAGCATCAAGGTATATGTGCAAACATAACTATATTGAGTGGATGGGAGGGGAAAACTACAGGAAATGCCTAAATGTTGAGTAGATGGTCTTTCTATATTAGATTTATCATTTTTTCCATTTGAATTACCACATATCACTTTTTTCTCCTTTATTTAGGATTTAGTTAGATGCACATTCATTCAAATGTACCTGGCATGGCAAGAAAGGTTGGATGGTCTTGCATCTTCCTTTTGTCTCGGTCTTGGTCTTGGTTTATTGTTGCTTCATTGTAAAAATAAACATATCACATGTTAAATAATGGTGATGACTAAATACACAAATCTAAAACCATCACTATATACAATACATGAAACAAACTTGGAACCATAGACAATGCATTATTTGATCAAGGACGCCCTTGCCTATTCCATGGATGTTCAACCATTGTAGAAGATGATGCTTCTCCACCCGTTCCATAGTTACCTAACAAAGTGTCTTTTGTTAACACAATGAAATTTTCTAAAGCGTCAAAGTATATGTGCAAACATAACTATATTGAGTGGATGGGAAGGGAAAACTACAAGAAATGACTAAATGTTGAGTAGATGGTATTTTTGTATTAGATTTATCATTTTTGTCATTTGCATTATTACATATCACTTTTTTCTCATTTATTTATGATTTAGTTAGATTCACATTCATTCAAATGTAGCTAGCATGGTAGGAAAGGTTGGATGGTCTTACATCTTCCTTTGGTCTTGGTTTATCGCCATAGCTATGGATTGTTACATTGTTGTAAAAATAAACATATCACATGTTAAAGAATGTTGATGACTAAATTCACAAATCTAAAACCATCACTATATTTAATACATGAAACAAACCTGGAACCACAGACAATGCATTGTTTGACCAAGGATGCCCTCGCTTATTGAGGTATTGAAACTCAAATGGTGCATAATCTGATGGATGGACATTTAAATCAATTCCCAAACCATTGTTTTTTTTGGCTCCTTTGTTTCTTTGTAGGGCTAAGGAAACTCTTCTTCCTCTTCAAAGATGAATCAAGAGAACCCAACCCAGGTGTGAAGTCAAAATCCATAATGTGCAACTTGTTGGCTTCATCCAACTTTTTATTAACTAGACTAAGAAATTGGTTTGTCTTTGTCAAAGTAGTAGGAGGGTTATCTAGAATTAAATGCATGTGTCTAAACAAATCCTCTTTTACCAAATGAAGTGCTCCAACATCTGCATCAACAATATTTGTGGCCATAAGAGTGGCATAAACATCTACATCATGGATCTGGGTCTCTATATTGATCTCAGAAGAGTCATTGAATATGTTATCCATTGCATGTTGATGAAGTAATGGATATGGATTATCTGAGTGGAAATACAACCAATTAATCTTTATGGCATGCTTGAAAATGTTGCCACGAGTATACCAAGGGAATTCACATGTTATAAAATCCATGCAATACCATTTTACAAGGTACTTATTATCTCAATCTGCTTGACTTCTCACCCAGTAAGCATTGGTTATGCTCTCATGAGGAGAACAATCACTATTTGGAATTTTTCTTGCTCTTTCCATTAATGATTCAAGTTGTTTCTCTTTCTTGTAGTTGTTTAGAAATCCTTCTTCTGTCAATATTTGCTTGAACCCATAACAAGGTTCAAGGGTTGTTAGCAGCATATACAACAACCAATCAATCCGACAAGCACATTTTTCTCTTCTATCAGATAAAAATTTTTCTTTCAAATAGCAATGATATGACTCAACAGCAATGTTGGTCTCCTGATTTGCACGAGGAAACTCTCGACAACCTTTGACCCACATCCCTAAGTGCAAAGAGAATTAATTTATTCTAAATATATAAATTTTATAGAATACAAACATGGATACAATACAAAGAGTTTGTTTACCTACAATCTTATCGCCAACAACCTAATTCTTGTGGAAATATTCTAAGAACTTCTCTTCATCTGCAAATTCGATAAAAAATCAATTGATTGCATCATTGTAAATTTCTGAAGATGTTCTATGCTAGATGAAAATTTACTTGAAACTTCTAAGGCCCAAATAGCAATCACATGAAAGTAAAATGTTGATAGAACATACCAATAGATCTATGGAAGACAAGTCAATAACATAATAATTGTTTTGAGAAACCAAGATGGAGAATGGTGGCATTACGATGATCAGCGGGATGATTAAGCCAGTAAAGTCTCCATTAGGTCAACCAACCAAATGTGTCACACAACCCCAAGATAGCTCATCAAAACGCTGCATCAACATGCTGCACCAAGGGAATCCCTAACGTTGCACCATGAGAAGCCCTAACACTGCACCATCCATGAGAGAACAGAGTGCCTCCAAAATATGTATGATGAAATGACCTCCAAGTCTCCAATATATAAATCCATCTGTGGGGGTGTGTGACACATCTCTTAGGCATGTGGGATAAATCTGGGCAACCTTGCACATGTGGAATAAATTCAAAATACATGTTCTGCTCATCCGATCAAGATGATCTTTAGATCGATATTGTACCTCTCCGAAAGAAGAATCCAATAAAAATATTTGCAACATCATCTGAGCAGTACACCATGGAGTTTGGACCTAGTTGCCCAAAATTAACACTCCCTCTCATCTAGGGAGAACTCCATCCACCTGTGCCATCCAAACATCGTGCGTCATCCCATTGTAACTTTCTTTGCTTGCTTCTTTATTTCAAAACGGTGAGTTACAAATATATCACTCCCGGCTAACCTGAATTCAGCTCAGAGGTCTGAAACCTCTATAGGACTCAAATGAGTCTCATACTAACCCAAAGTTAGTTTAACTGACCCGATGTCAGTTGGAGATCTGAAACCTCACTTGGACTCAAGATATTCATATACTAACCCGAAGTTAGTTTAACTAACCCAAAGTCAGTTGGAGGTCCAAAACCTCACTTGGAGTCAAGAGAGTCATATTACTAGCCCAAAGTTAGTTTAACTGACCCGAAGTCAGTTGGAGGTCTGAAACCTCACTAGAATTTATCCTAGATCAAGTGGTTGGACACGTGCCATCCTAAACATAGAGAGTATGGCAACCTCTGATGCGTCCATCGATCTTGCTATTGGTCTCTATCCACATTTCCCACCTCATTGGCCAAATCAGAGGTACTCCCCATGAGTCTAGGACTCCATGGGTAGGATGCATATGGGGCATAGATCAAAGAGAGGTAAACCAACTCAATATCATCATGGTGGCGCAGAAGCACACCAGCAAGGTTCGGAAAGCCTAGCCCTGTGGTTTCTTATAGGTTTAAGAAGTTATCCCCAAAGGCCCTCCTAAAGCTCCCAGAGCTCATCGTCCAACAAGACCCTCAGCATAGGGTCATTCCACGATTCCAAGGTTCTCACGAAAGGTTAGGAGCATGACCTTCCCCAAGGGCTTTGTGAGAATATCTGTGGCCTGCTCATCAATTCCTATATGATCGAGCCTTACATTGCCTCGTTGTACCATATCCCAGATAAAATTGTACCAGATATCAATATGCTTGGATCAATCGTGGAACACGGGATTTTCTAACAAATGAATCCCCCTCTAGTTATCACAAAGGATAACGGTGGTATCTAGCACATGGCCGAACAACTCACTAAAGAGCTTTCGCAACCAAATAGCTTCATAACATGCCATACACTCTGCAATGTATTCGGCCTTAGCGGTGCCCAAAGCCATTGAATTCTACTTCCTGCTTGAAGCAGAACCAAGTGTGAAACAACATCGAGATATGCTCTTGCGATCCACCACACTACCAACCCAATCGGAAAGAGTATATCCACGAAGTCTCAAACTCCCAGCAGTGTATCTTAGCCCATGGTCCAACGTGCCCTGGAGATATCTCAAGAGTTTCTTGGCACCAACCCAGTGAATGTTATAAGGATCAACCATGTGTTGACTCAAGTTGTTCACTGCCAAACATATGTCCAGACAGATGTTCACTAAGAACATCAGGGCCCCTACGAGTTGTCGATACTCGGTAGGATTTGCTAGCATGGGCCCAACAACATTTTCACTCAACTTCTTAAGGTTGAGCTCCATTAGTGTTGATATGGACTTACAGTCCACTATACCAAATCTTTCCAGCAGCTTCACAATATTTTTTCCGTGAGAGAGTAAAATTTTTTCAGGTCTCTGCCAGACCTCCAAGCCTAGGAAGTAATGCATGAGTCCTAGGACTTTCATCTCGAACTCACAAGGTAGCTCCCTCTTACACTAACGAGTGAGAAGGTCAGCACCTGTCAGGAAGAGATAGTCCACATAGAGAACCAGAATGAGAGGCTTCTCTCTATCAAAGTTTCGGATCAACATTACTTCAATTGAAGCCCAACTTCATCAAGTAGCTATCAATCCTCTCGTACCAAGACCAGGGTGCTTGCTTCAACAAATAGAGGGATTTATTAACCCTGTATACATGAGAGTCTCTATCTGGGACTTAATTAATATAATTATTTTTTTTTCTAAATTTTTAATATATTTGATAATAAATTTATCAAAATTTTAATAAGAAATTGTTGAAATTATATAATTTAATTATTAAGTTTAAATCATCTATGAAATTTAAAATATAAATCCAATTATACATTAAAAAAATGTATTTTAAATTCAAAACAATTACAACTTACTATAAATTATATTACTAAATTCTAATTTAAAAAACCAAAACATAATTTATTTATTTTTTTAATTAATCTTTTCTAAAATTAATGTTATGTGTAATATTATAATAATATATTTTTTAATAATAATATTTAATTTCAAGATCATAATTAAAGAAACACTAAATTCCCTGTTGGGTGTCCAATCACTAGGACAAGTGGATAGGGGGCAGTTAAGGCCCGCTCGACTCATCATGCTCGCACAAGCAAGTGGTAAAGAGCCTCAGGGCTGGCAATTTAACGGCAAGTTGGTTATGTTAAGTCGCATGTTGGACGTTGTTCTACGCATTTCGGTTTTACGGGCGATGGTGAAGGTTGAAGCAGTGGTCTGTGCAGACGATCACCTGCTGGCTCTCAAGCCCTAGCTTGAGCTCCGCCGACTTGGACAGAGCAGAGGAGCAGACACAACTGGCAGTGGTGGCGAACAGTGGGAAGCAGGGAGGCTTCCTAGAAATGGCACAGGAACACGTGTGCTGCAACAAGAGGAGGACAAGGGAGGTGGCTGGGAATTTAAAACGGTGGATGTGTTTTTTACAGGAAGAATTTGGTTTGCAACCTGGGCGTTAGCTCCAATTCCGCGGGCTACGCATCAGCAACCCCACAGCACCGCAGCCCCTGGGTGGTTCTGCCTCGGGCTCGCGGAGAAATCTAGCCTCCCTGCAATTTTTATCTGTGGGTGGTGGAGCCTCTACACCTCCCTGGACAGCAATGGAAATACTGGGGGTGACCGTGTGTCCCTCATCTACCGGACTCAGGAGACGTAGGTGGTGGTCTAAGCTAAGCTCAATCGAGAACTCGGTGGTGGAGCATGGGCTTCTCGGACGGGCGAAATTGAGGCGACTTGGTGTGTTTGCATAGCCAAGCACAAGGCAGAGAAGGAAGCCTGCATGTCGAGAGAACGTGGTTGGGCCTTTCGTGGTTGTCTTGGTCGAGGAATGGATAATCAAGCAGTTCCAGAAGACCCAAGTTCCCACTTAGAGTCTACGGAGAGCCCGCACTTAGCAGCGGACATGGTTGTTTCCCTAGCCCAATCCTTGGGTTACATTCAGGCTCCGGCCACCCTTGATGCCATCTCCACCCAGCTTCAACAGATACAACTCAACTTGGAAACCCTGAGAGAGCAGAGGTACGAGGACCAGAATGAAATAGTGGCTTACATTAACGTTGTCCAAAGCTTGCAGATAGAGAACCTTGAGGCTCTGGAGAGTCTGCGCTGTATTATAAGGCGCTCTCAAGACCACCTCCGAGCCCTGGAGAGTGAAGTGGATCACATTAGCTACCACCTGCACCATCAGGATTGTCTCTTCGTGGCTCCTCCACCAGGCCCATTGCATCCACCTCATTGATGATAGCTTTCGGTGTTTTTTGTAATTTTGTGACAAATAACCAAGTGCTTCGAATGCCTTGGCAAGCACACAAGCTCTACCGACATAATATGCCTTCCAGGTTGACTGAATGTAATCGAGTTTGATGGCTCCTACTATAAATTATGTTTTTTATATGATAATATAATACCAAACTTTGACCAACAAAAAAAACACTAAATTAGTGTATGGAATATTTTCTCTACCGTTACATTCCCTTCAGTTATTAAAAAATGCATATATAATATAAATTTTATTTTATTTTAATTATTTTTAGTAAATTAATAAAAAAAAGAGTATGTCAATTAAAACCGTGAAAAAGACATCCTTAAAACGCAAAAAGATAATACCCACTACTTCTAGAACTGCACGAAGTCGCGACAGCTACCTCCAATAACAACAACAGATGCTTGTGACTCATCGTGTGTTGAGGTTCAAAGATTGAGGGTCAAACATGAAACATGGCCTCCATTTTCTTCGCAGCCGGTTCTGTCACGGCTAAACTTAACGCTTTACAGCTCTGTATAAAGTTGCCTCTAAGATACCGCGATATCTATCCATCCCACCCTGCTGCGATTGCCAATGGCTTCCATGGAGATATGCAAGCTTTTCGCCATCGGTCTTCTACTGCTTAATCAACTTCCCATCTCCATAGGTATGCCTTAACCTTCAAAAATACTCGAACAAATTGATTCGATTGCATTGTTTATGAAGGTTATGGCAGAATATAACTTTCTCTTGTTTGTGTGTTTGTCTCTGCAGGTGCGAATGGCAATTTGTTCGCTGAATACATAGGCGCCTTGTTCGAAAACGTGACATTCTCAGACGTGCCCATCAATCCGGCCGTAGAATTTCATTTCATTTTGGCCTTCGCCATCGATTACACCACCGAATCTGGATCCCCTGTTCCCACAGACGGAAACTTCAACATTTTCTGGGACACCGGCAACTTGAGCCCCGAGGCAGTTGAGGCCATAAAAGCCCAACATTCAAACGTCAAGGTTGCCCTCAGCATAGGAGGGGATAGCGTAAACAACCAGCCGGCGGAGTTCAACCCATCATCAGTCTCTGCATGGGTAGACAACGCAGTCTCCTCACTATCAAAAATAATTGAAGAATACCATCTGGATGGCATCGACATCGACTACAAGCATTTTCAGGCCGACAATGACACATTTGCGGAGTGCATCGGGCAACTGATAAGGAGGTTAAAGCAGAGCAACGTCATCTCCTTCGCCTCCATTGCTCCCTTCGACGACCAGGAGGTTCAATCCCATTACCTTGCCCTCTGGAACAAATACGGGGATGCCATAGACTACGTTAACTTCCAATTCTATGCCTACGATGCCAGCACCACGGTTTCGCATTTCATCCAATACTACAATACGCAGGCGTCTCAGTATAGCGGAGGTAAAGTGCTGGTTAGTTTTATTACAGAGAGCAGCGGTGGAGCAGGTCTATCGCCTGAGAATGGCTTCTTTGAGGCGTGTAATATGTTGAAGCAGAATGGAGAATTGGAGGGCATCTTTGTGTGGTGTGCAGACAGTTCTAAGTCTAATGGATTCAAATATGAAACACAATCACAAGCTTTACTGACATCTTGATTGACTGTTCCTGATTATCAATAATCTTTCTGTCTGTAATGTAAGTATGATGACTGTTACTGATTATCAATAATATTTCTGTCTGTAATGTAAGTATGATGGGATGAAATTTCCTGTTCCCATCGATCAAAATAATCCTTAAAAGCCAGGAATTAATACTTTGGGCTCTCTCCATTGTAACGGGCAGAAAAAAACGGCTTCTTTTATATATGGAAAAAGAAAGTACATTTTTACGCAGATAGGCATAGCACCCTATCGGAATTGGCTTCATTAATGATTTTGTTAATTAATTTTTTTCATCAGATGGTCTAGATTGAAAGATGCCAGTATATTCTCATCATCGCCACTCAATCAATGAATGAAATTAAAAGCCATAACCTCCTTGCATGTCTAAATCAAGTGTTTAAACCCTACTTAAATTAATTTTTTACCAAATGATCATTAAAAATTTACTGTTTCTCTTATTTATCTCCACGTATGAGGATATGAGGGATTAGAGCGAAATAAGGACACGTTTCAGGCGAGAAAGTTCTATCGTTGAAGTCGCATGGCATGTGGTTAGCTTAATGTTTCAGGTTTAATCATGGGATTTGTTTGGAGGCGACCATCTCTGCAAGCAACAAGCAATATCGATGTCCATCCATCTTCCAACGGGAGCAGCGTGCCACGCGCAACGAATTCTTTAATGGCCATTATTTTCACTTGGTGCCACGCGCAACGAATTCTGCATATCTATCGCACAAGCGAGAACCGTTATGCGAAGGTGAACCAGAGCGTCGCCCAAAAGTTTCAACAGAGTGGTTCCACGGAGTTGTTCTACCTATCTGCTATGATGGTTGGCATCATAACGCTCAATTTCTTTCAGACCATAAGGCCAACTGGTTTAGAGCAGCCAATGCATTTCGACGCAGAGAACCGGGACTGTGGCTGGTTGGATCGAAGTAAGAAATCCTTCTGAGGAGCTTCACGGCTGTAGAACGCATGCTCTGGATGGTAAGCTTTCGAATACTTCTTGTTTTCATCCTGTTTTCTATTCTCTCTAGGTTCTTCCTCCATCTCGTTTATAAAAAAAACTCTTTTACAGTTGGGTTCTTAAACTACTTATCCATCCGGTGCAGGTCGGATTATTCCGACAGCCTGGTTTGATTGACCGTGAAATAATATTAAACAATGTTTGACAAAATCGTTAGGCTTTCACCATGTATACCCTAATTTAAGTTTGCACAGTGTGAATATATCTGCAATTGTATATCCATATCGAATTTCAATAAGAAATTGTGTAACCCGTGCGTGATAAACCCCTGTATTAAGGATTTAATATATGAAGTGTATGTATATTGCTTAGTCTAATTCTGCGTGAGAAACCTCATGAAATGTGTGTGGATATACTCTGAAATCAAGGTGTTTTAATGCTGCTCTGTTCTAATGGGAAGTCAAAATCAATTAACATGACTTTGGATTGAATACATGAAGGATAGATGACTTAAGGGGGAGTTCGACTATTAACCATAGCAGTCAAATATTGACTGTATCAGACCTTGGTTGTATGGATGGTTAATCGAAGGCGTAATTCTAATTAGAGGAAAACATCGATTTCATTGATGTTGACTTTACGATTAATTCAAACACAGTATAGTTTTACATGTTGAAGGGGTGCACAGGCCAGAACTGTGAATTCCCACACAGTGAAATGGAAAGCCAAAGCAGAGTCTTGATCCTTAGAGAAGACATAAGAGATGTTTGATTCAAGCATGGGTGATTCACATTAAATTTCTGTTATTGGAATAATATCTATTGAGACTGAACGATGCCATGTTATAACCTGAAGAACCAGAACCCCGAGCAGAGTAACGGAACCGTGAAGGAGGAATAGTAAAAGTGGGTTCGGAGGATGATACCGGCGGTATCGCGCTTGGTAAAAGTGGTAAGGAAATTTTGTGGAAAAAATGCGATTAGCGTCTCTGCGTGACACATAGGGTAGAGGTGGTATTGTAAAACCACAATTTTCGCCCAACTTCTGAACATTAAAGTCCGAAGTTTGAAATAACGCGATATGCATTATAATCGCTCGATCTGGAGCGGTGGAGATCTGACGGCATATGTATTTTGAAACTGTGTGGAGGCTAATACGGTGCGAATCAACGGCGGAAAAACATCAAGTCGAAGCGCGATGAATTGTGGATCGTAAGATCCATTTAGCCATTGTTTAACGAGGTAAGTTGCGAGGCCCGAAGACTTCACATATGTTAGCACTTGGTTTTAAATCCAAAGGCGTCAGTTGTCATAATGTTCTAACATTTGGACTGGAGCCTAATATATGTTGGCATATATTATGGTTGGATATATATGTTGCGGCCGAGTACTATATGAGTTCCTATGATCTAATTAACGTGAATTTGAATGTAGGGTAGAGTGTTCAACACCTGTATTAATATGTGTATTGACCGAGGCTTATATGTTGGGTTTGGTTGCAATCCGAGTGTTGATCCGAATGTTCATTAAATAAGTTTGATATATGAGCTCGAACCTAAGGTCTGATAGAAGGAAAGGCGTGATTTTAAACGTGACTCTGATTGAATATTTGGTGATACAATCCAGATCAACTTCCGTAATGCCATAGGTTTTCCATCTATGGTACAGACAAAAAAGGAGGTTGATAAGTGACAAAAAAGAAGGTTGATAAGGTATAGGAGCAGACACACCGGTCCATCCTCGGGGAAAAGAGGTTGTCACTTCGAGATTTATATAAATTGATAACATACTTCGTCTCGAGATCATTACTTCTAGATTTCTCGAGATCATTACTTCTACATATCTAAATTGACAACAGAGAACGTATCTGGCCGGTTAAATGAGATGATTGAAAATACATATGAGAATGCAAATTACATCACAGTGGTCCATATACCTCAATTATGATGCCAACTATATTTATATATGGAAACTGCCTTTTTAAGAGGAGAACAAGTTCTTTCTATCACAATGTACTTGAAATATGAACGGTCATCTTATTAGAGTTACGCTTAATATCTAATTTATTTATTTTTGGTTTCGGAAATATTATAAAATTGGATAAGTAGGAAAGAGGTCAATTTATTATTCCAGCATGCATATTGACTATATTTTATAAGTTTTTATTTTTTGGAATATGTCTTAGCATATTGACTATATTTTATATATAAAAAAAAATTGTAATATGTCTTTATTAAATTTCAAGACATGATTTATTTTAATTTAAAAAGTGGATTTAGTTCACAATGCATGATTTATTTTAATAAATTACATGAAAATCATTTAAATAAAAATGACAAATACGATAACCATAGAGTTATGCAATAACATTTATGAAATTTACATTGTATAATTAAATTATAAGATGCCTCCATCTATAATAATAATAGTGATATGGCTCTCTTAAAATTGAGTGTTATTTACTTTTATTAGATGAATGTAACATTCATCTTTACAAAAAAAAAAAAATTATACAGCATGGTAAATTTTATCTACCAAATGAGTAATCATAAAATACTTACAATACTAAACATATATTATATCTTATATCTCCAATATTAACAAATGTTACCATAGTAGTTAATTAACAAATTGACTATGTCTTAGGAATCCATTGACATGGAACATTATTGGTTAGAGCATACTCATTGTAAACTTACATTATTACCTTTTATTCCTTGGGTCTTGTAACATATTGTAATATATATATGATTAATATATTACATGATTACTTCCGGTACATAACTCTATCTCATTGATTGCAATAATTTAATTAATTATAATTTTTTAAATTAGAAAAATAAATAATTAAGACTATCAATAAAAAAAAAATATTTGACAAACCTTGAAAATGTACATTTATATAATCATTACATATTTATAATCTATAAAATAATTAGATATCATAATAATGGAGTCATTTAGTTGTTTAAAAGTAAAAAGTAATATATTAGAAGTTTTTATTTCCAAATACATTTTTTAAAATATTTATAAATTTAAAAAAATAATAAATAAAACACACATTTTTCATAATTACAATACACATTATTATTATTATTTTACATGGAAAATTCCATTCTACATGCCATCTCTAAAGATAAGTCTTTAATTGTATTTTTTATAAGTGTAAAAAAAAATATATATATATATATATATATATATATATATATATATATATATATATATATATATATATATATATATATAATTAATATTAATTTTAAAATTATGTTAATAATTATTTATATTTTAATTTAATTAATTGTAATTTTTTAAATTAGAAAAATAAATAATTTAAAATATCATTAAAAAATATTTGACAAACTTTGAAATTGTATATTTATATTAATTTAATATTTATAAGCTATAAAATAGTTAGATATGATAATAATGGACTCATTTAGTTGTTTAAAAGTAAAATTAATATATTAGAAGTTTTTATTTTCAAATACATTTTTTAAATATTTATAAATTTTAAAAATAATAAATAAAAAATACATTTTTTATAATTACAAAACACATTATTATTATTATTTTATGATTTTATATAAGTGAATCAAGAGATGGGATGGTTTTTTTTTTTTTTTAAATACATCCACATACAAACAAAATTATATGTATAACAACTTAACAATCTTATTATTCCAGCATATTGACTATATTTTATAAATTTATATTTTTTTGTAATATGTCTTTATTAAATTTCAACAACATAACAATCTTACTATTCCATCATATTGATGACATTTTATAAATTTTTATATTTTATAATATGTTCTTATTAGATTTCAAAGACATAAGTGGATTCAGTTCACAAGCCATGATTTATTTTAATTTAAAAGTGGATTCAGTTCACAATGCATGATTTAATTTAATAAATTACATGAAAATTATTTAAATAAAAATGACAAATACGATAACCATAGAATTATGCAATAACATTTATGAAATTTACATTGTATAATTAAATTATAAGATGCCTCCATCCATAATAATAATCATGATATGTCTCTCTTCAAATTGAGTGTTATTTAGTTTTATTAGATGAATGTAACATTCATCTTTACAAAACTTTAAAAAATATAAAAATAAAAAATAAAAATAAAACTATACAACATGGTAAATTTTATCTACCAAACGAGCAATCATAAAATACTTACAATACTAAACATATATTATATCTTATTTCTCCAATATTAACATATGTTACCATGGTAGTTAATTAACAAATTGACTATGTCTTGGGAATCCATTGACATGGAACATTATTGGTTAGAGCATACTCATTGTAAACTTACATTATTACTTTTTATTCCTTGGGTCTTGTAACCTATTGTAATATATATATGATTAATATATTACATGATTACTTACGTTACATAACTCTATCTCATCGATTGCAATAATTATGATTAACTCTAGGACCATGGTTCCTGGTCTCGAGGTGGATTAATATCCTCTTTTCTAAATGTATATATCTATATTGCGTGAAGTACAAAAAGGTTTTCTCGTTTAATTTTTCTGAATTCTGATATATGATGTACATTTGAGTACCTCAAAATCCTATCTACTAACGGGAAAGAGGCATGGGATTCTTAAATGTGAATGTACATCAACACTTGGCTTCACCATCATCGTTGATTTGTTTTTCATTTGAAGGTGTAGATGGCTTCTCGTGACTTGTTACGGTAATGGATTACCCTCGGCCAAACCCTTGGGTTTATTAGTTCTTTTGGTTTATAATATGAATAATCGACCAACATTATCCATGATCATATGTCACATTCTGACAAATATTGTCTCAATATGAAAATCACCCATGGCTAGGTCCAACGTCGCATTGTGACAACAATTGTCTCAATGTTTAAATCAATTCCCTTGGGTTCACCAATTCATTTGGTTTATAATGTTAAACCCTTGGGTTTATTAGTTATTTTGGTTTATAATATGAATAATCGATCAATGTCATCTATGATCAAATGTCACATTCTGACAAATTTTGTCTCAATATGAAAATCACCTATGGCCAACCATGGTGATAGTTGGTCCAACATAGCATTGTGACAACAATTATCTCAATGTTTAAATCAATTCCCTTGGGTTTACCAATTCCTTTGGTTTATAATATTAAACCCTTGGGTTTATTAGTTCTTTTGGTTTATAATAGGAATAATCGATCAATGTCATCCATGATCAATTGCCACATTTTGACAAATATTGTCTCAATATCATTGTGACAAAAATTATCTCAATGTTTAAATCAATTCTCTTAGGTTCACCAATTCCTTTGGTCTATAATTTGTTGGGTAATGGTTTCCCCTTGGGTTCACCAATTCCTTTGGTTTATAATATTAAACCCTTGGGTTTATTAGTTCTTTTGGTTTATAATATTGAACCCTTGGGTTTATTATTTTGTTTGGTTTATAATATGAATAATAGATCAACGTCATCTATGATCATTTGTCACATTTTGACAAATATTTTCTCAAATGAAAATCACCCATGGTCAACCATGGTCATAGTTTTTCCAACGTCGCATTGTGACAACAATTGTCTCAATGTTTAAATCAATTCCCTTGGGTTCACCAATTCCTTTGGTTTCTAATATTAAACCCTTGGGTTTATTAGTTCTTTTAGTTTATAATATGAATAATAGATCAATGTCATCCATGATCAAATGTCACATTCTGACAAATATTGTCTCAATATGAAAATGACCCATGGCCAACCATGGTCAAAGTTGGTCCAACGTCGGATTGTGACAAAAATTGTCTCGATGTTTAAATCAATTCCCTTGGGTTCACCAATTCCTTTGGTTTATAATATTAAACCCTTGGGTTTATTAGTTCTTTTGGTTTATAATATGAATAATCGACCAACATTATCCATGATCATATGTCACATTCTGACAAATATTGTCTCAATATGAAAATCACCCATGGCTAGGTCCAACGTCGCATTGTGACAACAATTGTCTCAATGTTTAAATCAATTCCCTTGGGTTCACCAATTCATTTGGTTTATAATGTTAAACCCTTGGGTTTATTAGTTATTTTGGTTTATAATATGAATAATCGATCAATGTCATCTATGATCAAATGTCACATTCTGACAAATTTTGTCTCAATATGAAAATGACCCATGGCCAACCATGGTCAAAGTTGGTCCAACATTGCATTGTGACAAAAAATTTCTCGATGTTTAAATCAATTCCCTTGGGTTCACCAATTCCTTTGGTTTATAATTTGTTGGGTAATGGTTCTCCCTTCGGTTCACCAATTCCTTTGGGTTATAATATTAAACCCTTGGGTTTATTAGTTCTTTTGGTTTATAATATGAATAATCGATCAACGTCATCCATGATCATATGTCACATTATGACAATATTGTCTCAATATGAAAATCACCCATGGCCAGGTCCAACGTTGCATTGTGACAACAATTGTCTTGATGTTTAAATCAATTCCATTGGGTTCCCCATTTCCTTTGGTTTATAATATTAAACCCTTGGGTTCATTAGTTCTTTTGGCTTATAATTTGAATAATCGATCAACATCATCCATGATCATATGTCACATTCTGACAAATATTTTCTCAATATGAAAATCACCCATCGCCAACCATGGTCATAGTAGGTCCAACGTCGCATTGTCACAAAAATTGTCCGGATTTTTAAATCAATTCCCTTAGCGTCACCAATTCCTTTGGTTTATAGTTTTTTGGGTAATGGTTTTCCCTTGGGTTCACCATTTCCTTTGGTTTATAATATTAAACATTTGGGTTTATTAGTTCTTTTGGTATATAATATGAATAATCGATGAATGTCATGCATGATAAAATGTCACATTCTAAAAAATATTTTCTCAATATGAAAATCACCCATGGCAACCCATGGTCATATTTTGTCCAATGTCGCATTGTGACCAAAATTTTCTCAATGTTTAAATCAATTCCCTTGGGTTCAACAATTCTTTTGGTTTATAATTTGTTGGGTAATGGTTTTCCTTGAGTTCACCAATTCCTTTGGTTGCTATTAAACCACGGGTTTTATTAGTTATTTTAGTTTATAATATGAATAATCATTCAACGTCATCCATGATCATATGTCACATTTTGACAAATATTGTCTTAATAGAAATCACCCATGACGACCATGGTCATAGTTGGTCCAACGTCGCATTGTGACAACAATTGTCTCAATGTTTAAATCAATTCCCTTGGGTTCACCAATTCCTTTGGTTTATAATATTAAACCCTTATGTTTATTAGTTCTTTTGGTTTATAATATGAATAATCGATCAATGTCATCCATGATCAAATGTCACATTCTGACAAATATTGTCTCAATATGAAAATCACCCATGGCCAACCATGGTCATAGTTGGTCCAACGTTGCATTGTGACAAAAATTGTCTCAATGTTTAAATCAATTCCCTTGGGTTCACCAATTCCTTTGGTTTATAATTTGTTGGGTAATGGTTTTCCCTTTGGTTCACCAATTCCTTTTGGTTTATAATATTAAACCCTTGGTTTTATTAGTTCTTTTCGTTTATAATATGAATAATCGACCAACGTCATCCATGATCATATGTCACATTCTGACAAATATTGTCTCAATATGAAAATCACCCATGGCCAACCATGGTCATAATTGGTCCAACGTCGCATTGTGACAACAATTGTCTCAATGTTTAAATCAATTCCCTTGGGTTTATTAGTTCTTTTGGTTTATAATATCAATAATCGATCAATGTCATCCATGATCAAATGTCACATTCTGAAAAATATTGTCTCAATATAAAAATCACCCATGGCCAACCATGGTCATAGTTGGTCCAACGTCGCATTGTGACAACAATTGTCTCAATGTTTAAATCAATTCCCTTGGGTTCACCAATTACTTTGGTTTATAATATTAAACCCTTGGGTTTTATTAATCTCTATTGCTTTTAATACTACCCTTAGCCTTATTGATCCCTTAGGTTTTTAATATTTATCCCTTGGGTTCACCGATTCCTTTGGTTTATAATATTAAACCCTTGGGTTTATTAGTTCTTTTGGTTTATAATGTTAATCACACATTGGGTTTTTTACTCTCTTGAGTTTAAAATATTAATTCTTAGGCTTTATTAATTTCTTAGATTTTTCAGTTTAAAATATTAATTCTTAGGGTTTATTAATCTCTATTTTTTTTTAAATTCATCCGTTAGGTTTATAATATTTATCCCTTGGGTTTGCCGATTCCTTTGGTTTATAATATTAAACCCTTGGGTCTATTAGTTCTTTTGGTTTATAATGTTAATAATCACGTTGGTTTATTAATATCTTATGTTTAAAATATTGATTCTTATGATTTATTGATTTATTAGGTTTTTTAGTTTAAAATATCAATTCTTAGGGTTTATTAATCTCTTGTGTTTTTAATATTGATTCCTTATGTTTATAATATTTATCCTTTGGGTTCACCAATTCCTTTGGTTTATAATATTTAAACCTTTGGTTTATGATGACATTGGGTTTGTATTATTAATTGTCCCTTGGGTTTATTAATATCTTCAGTTTAAAATATTAATTGTTAGAGTTTATTAATCTCTTAGGTTTGTTGTTTTTAAATATTATTGCATATGCTTTATTAATCTCTTCAGTTTAATATATTAATTCTTAGAATTTATTGCTTTCTGATGTTTTTGGATTTAATATTATTAGTATAGTAATAAATATTATTAATTAGATAACCAACTATCGTATAATATATATTAATATATATATTATTAATAAATATTATAATATTATATCAATAAATATTATTAATATATAAAAAATAGTTTGGTGATTTTAATCATAAATATATAATATTTATTGATATATAGATTAATGTGTTGTGTAGTGGATATAGGCCTATCGGTGTATATCAACCACATTAGTAAATATAATGTGGTTGTGTTAGTCATAGATTTTTCCCAAATAGATCATCTAGATTCTTCTGAAAAGTAGACAAAACAAATTACTACAAAGTGTATCTAATATCAGCAAATTATTAATCTATCATTCTTTAATCCGTCGTTATCTGGTGTTTGCTTGAACATTCAAAAAAATAAAAAATAATAACTCCAAGTACAATCATTACCATATACCATTAAGATTCTAATCTTAATAAGTGGAAATGATTCTAGTAGCATTTCTGATGTCGTGATTGAATTTGGCGAAATGAATAACCCTTGAAGTAACATTTCTTTTAGAGAGTAAGTTAGCAACTGTATTCTGCTCTCTATTTTGCTCTCTATAGATGGAATTGAAGTGAATGTGTTGAAAAGATCAGATCAAGATTAGCATACCCTTCATATGTCAATAGTGGATGTTAGAAGCCAGTAAGATTCTTGATCCAATTAAAGGAATCCTTAGAATCCCCTAAAATTTAGAAATCATGAATGTTAATCCAACCAAAAGTGAATAGTAAACTCCATAAAATGTTGAGATCATGAATGTTAAGCCAACCAGCAATGAATAGTAAACTCCATAATACAATAATTTCTGCCTTGTTCTTTGTGCCTCTATCGGTCTCTCACTAAAAATGATGATAACTACCCGTGCAATAATAATAAGACGCCACATCCACAATGTGAACTAAAACATGCCCATCAATAAAACCTACCAATGGTTTATGACAGACAGCCCTGTAAGTTAATATACTGGACCTGTTTCATAAAAAATAAAGCACCGAGAACAGTAAGATTAATGTTATATGCTCTAAGTGTAGTGTTATATTTATATAGTGTTGTATGCTTAACTAAATCTAATCTATTTTGGTTGTTAGTCTCTCCATATCAATATTTTATTGATCTAATCTACATTGGTTAATCTAATCTATTTTGGTTGTTAGTCTCTCCATATCTATATTTTAATTCTTAAATTAAAATTTCAGAAGAAACAATTGTTCGGGTACATAAATAAATACAAACATCTCAAATATGTGGAGGGCAAAAGTGGAACACTATTTTCATATATTTTCGTTCTGTAAAATCGTTATTATCTCCGCTTAGGATTTTTGTTACCGTGAAATTAATTAACCCGGATCTGTTCACAAGATGTGTCGAAATTTACCTGGGACTCAAATTTCTTTCTAATTCAAAAATACAACGAAACAATACAGCAGAAAATAGTGTAAATAGTGTAGAATTAAATGTTTTTCTTTCTATTTCAAAAGATAACAAAACAATATAACAGAAAATATTGTAGAATTATATATATATATATATATATATATATATATATAATGCAAACAATACCGTAAACAAAAACTAATGTATATTGAATATTTTTATTTATTTTAAAAATCCTTGATTAGTAAGAGAGAATATAGCTTAAATGCTTATTTTTATTTATTTTTAAAAGGTGGGGTGAATAAAAAGATATAGTTTAAATATTTTAAGTTTTTGTTTATATATTTTTATTGTTTGATTTGAAATTTTATTAAAATAAATAAATTATATAGTTTAATTGGTGATTAAATTTTTCCATTTATTATGTGAACTTGAAATTAATGTGTGAAAAAGTATAGAAAAAGGGAAGAAGAAATTATTTAAATGTTTTTATTTGTTTCTGGTATTTGATATTTCTTTTTTAAAGTCTCAATAAATGCTCATATCTTCTCGAAAAACTTCTCACTGAATAGATTATCCCAAGAGTTAGCTGCCAAAATATATGCATAACTTACCGTGTTGTCTTTGAAGGCTTCGCATTCTAAAATGAAATCATTTTCTGTTTCCACTTTTCCGGAAGAGTAAAAAATGCATACTCTTTCTTCCCACACTTCTTTTGGCATTTTCCAATGACAGAGTTGTTGATGAGAATTAGTCCTTAGTTGAACAATAAAAATTTTGGCTCCCCAATAAATATTGGCTCCTATGTACATTTTTTTGTTGATGATGATGAGTGGGATCAAACTCTTCAATATAGTACTTTTTCATTATCCCTAGCTCCTCCCAAGTACATTTGTGGAACTTATCCATAACAAAAGTTTTTTATCTCTTTATTGTTTGTGGGACACATGCTCGAGCAAATACCCCATTTATTAAATCAATTGTCATTTTGTCGTATCCAAGTCTTCTTTCTTTTGCACAATATGTCATTAAACACAACCTTAGGCCACATGCCCTCTTCCATTTGCTCTATTTTTTCAAAATACCTTATGACTCGCACCATAGCAATTGTTTCAATAGGAGCAGCCCCTGATTCACTTAACAAGATAGTATAAGGAACTGCACCTTTAATTTTGAATTTCTTTGTAATGAAACACTTCTGAATTTTCTCAATTCGTTTCCATTGCCTGTCGGATCTATGGCTGGCCGACAGTTCACAACCGCAGAGAATCATCGTAGTCACTAAAAGCCCAAAAAGAGTTAGAGTGGTTTTCTAGTCCCATAACTTTGCCTCTCTACACCGATTTTGAAAAGCATAAAATGTTTTCCAACCCCCCAAAGTTCTTTTCTTTCCACAACCAACCCAGCTTAGATTTATGTTGAAGTCAATTTCAAGGTATTTGTAATCTGCAACTTCTTCCAGAATGTTGCCTTCAAAGTAGAAGTTATACAGGTTATGTTTTCTTTTGTTAGAGAAACTACTAATTTCATTTTGCTAATATTTACTTGCATCCCCACCCTTCTACAAAAATGCTCAAGGCAAAGTAAGTGCTCTTGCAAACCAAGAGCAAATTTAGCAATAAGAATAAGGTCATTTGCGTACAAAATAAGCCTTATAAAAAACTTGCCCAAATAGATATCGTCACTCCCTTGAAAATTTAGCCACTCTTCAAGCTTGTCAATATATAAACCAAAAAGGGTTGGAGACAATGGGAAACCTTGTTTGACCCCAATATCACTTCTAAAACTTTCAAAAATGCCTTCTGAAATTCTAATTTTGACTTTCACCTCTTCATACAGCCTATGCACCACTGCTCTCAAATGCCTGGGAACCCCAAGTTCCTCCATTTTGTGCCAAAGCTTATCTCTATGTGTCGTGTCAAATACTTTTCTAAAATAAACAAAGCAACAAAAGGCTTATTCCTTTTTCTCCCAAAAATTTTCAATAATGTGCCTGAAATTTATATCATGATCAATTGCAGAATGTTTAGGTCTAAAAGGTGTTTGCCCTTTAGCACGTTTATCTCTTTCTTCTACCCACTTGCTGATTTTATTTTCTAACATGCTTCCAAATAACTTTGCAAACAAGGAGCTTATCATTATGGTCCTATAATTGGAGGGATTATTGATGTCACCACTGTTGAAAAGAGATATTGCGAGACAAGTTGTCCAATCTATGGGTAACCCCTGTTGTATGATGTTATTGAAATTTTTTGTAATGTGAGGTGCAAGAATTTTTAAGCCCCGATTTAGATACTCTCCTTGGAGTTCAACTAAGTCTTTTGTTTTTCCAACACCCACCTTCTTGATACCCATCTTTACATCTTGTGCCGTGAAAAGTTTTGTATCAGTGTTGACCAAGGAAGGAGGGTCAACCTTGGGATCTTGCTCATAAAGTCGTGTTGCATAGCCAAAATCATTAGAAAGTTGTAATATTGTTTTCAATTTGCAACTTTCTCGGTTGGAGCTCCTTCCAAAATTATTTGGGGTTATTTTTCCCAAGGAATCTCTCCTCGAAACTATGAAATCAAAATTTTTCTTTCTTAATATCTGTTTGTAAGTTTTGAGCTTTATATTATCCTAGTTTGACTATTTCCACATTCTTCTTTCCATTTGCATTCCTTGTCAAACCAAGCATTAACCAGAAAACAATTTGTTTGACACTTATTAATTTTTGCTCTTTTGCACTCTGCAAGTGCGCTTTGAATTAAATGTGCTAATTCGTGACTATGAAAGTCGTGAAATGAGATTTTCTCCTTCTAGAAGAGCCTCTCTAGTGTTATTTTGAAGGTATTACAATTTTCTAGAGTCTAAAAAATTTTACCATTTGGGAGATTTTGTTGAACACACTAAATTTTTAACCATAAATACTTCTTTCCAGTTGAAGAAAAACTTAAATAAATTAGCTTGTGATGTGATTTTAAATCTCAAAATTAATCTCGAATCAAAACTTCCACCATTTTTTCAAACAAACTATGCTAACAAATACCAACCATACCCAATTAAAATCAAACCATAATACCAGCCATACCCAATTAGCTATGCTATTATGAGCCTGGCCCAATTGCCTATGCTCTTAGGAACCTGACCTCGTTGCTTTCTGAAAAAAGGAACCTGACCTCATTGCCGACCCATTTAAATTTAAATAAATATATAATATTTATTCAAAATTTATGGACGCTTCGGATATTAAAATTCCTTATCACCAAGCGGCAATGAATGAATGGCGAGAAATGAGCGTTGAAAATTGTGTGGCGTTAAATTTGAGTGGCTTGATTTTTCTTTAAACTCATCTTCATCAACGACTGTTGGCATCCACTAAAAGTCAGTAGCAGCAGACAATTTTAGTCAAAAGACAGCCGTACCAACCAACCATGCCGCACAATCTCAACAAGTTGACTGAGTCTATTGATTGGAAGATCATTAAGTAGCAAAGTGATCCACAAGTGAATTTCAACGGTTTAGTGGTCTGCACTTTCTAATTACCACAAACTAAGCTATCGTTTTCGTCCACAAATTGCAACTTTTCATTTCACGCCTTCACTAATTCGGAAGAATTAAATCCCGTTATATGATATAATCAAATAGTCAATGATGAAATTGTTCACATAATTCGTTGCCATGCCTGGGAGGACAATTCAGAAAATCAACTTAGAAAATCTAGAAAGTCAATAACTGCCACGTTCAGCTCTTGTGGATTGGACTCCACTGGTTAGCCAACAAGTCCCTACTCCCCACCGTAGGCTACACGCCCTCGGCTGCCCCCACTTGTTTTTTACTTTCCTTTAGTGCGTATATAGTGTCCCTGACACGTTATCCTTCCTCTTCGTCAATGATATTATGCACCGAATTCCATGGTCAACAATGGAAGGCGAAAGGGAAAAATGCCTTGGAAGTTTCCCACCCATCCATTCGTGTTTCTGTAACTCTATTTAAATGTCCTTCCTCTTCGTCAATGATATTATGCACCGAATTCCATGGTCAACAATGGAAGGCGAAAGGGAAAAATGCGTTGGACGTTTCCCACCCATCCATTCGTGTTTCTGTAACTCTATTTAAATATTATGCAAATTCGCTAATGAATAGGAGTGTTGAAGTAATTTTTTTTTTTCCCAATAATCTATAAATAATATAAATAATTTTATCGAGTAAAAATACGCAAGGAAACCATGTACCAGCTGGTATTACAAAAATCATTATTTTTGTGTTTAAGTTAAAAATTGTTATTTTTAAATATGGGGTAAGAGTGGTAAGAGCGCTCAGCCGCTGGTATTACAAAAATCATTATTTTTGTGTTTAAGTTAAAAATTGTTATTTTTAAATATGGGGTAAGAGTGGTAAGAGCGCTCAGCAAGTAGTATTAATAAAAGGTGTTATTTATGAAGGTCATAATTTTGTCTAGATGATAATTTTATTGTGTTTGAATCATTATTTTGATGATGAAAATGAATTCAACACCATGAAAAATCTTTGAGGTACCTTTGTAAGTTGTAACCGAGTTTTCCAAAACTTTCAGCCATATTTTGTCAAAATCCTGTGGAAATTTTTATTATTTTCCGGGAAAAATAGTGGCC
Organism: Pinus albicaulis; assembly: GCA_034641835.2. Lineage (NCBI taxonomy): Eukaryota > Viridiplantae > Streptophyta > Pinopsida > Pinales > Pinaceae > Pinus > Pinus albicaulis. Next base: position 216,283,343 of record CM076573.1, read on the forward strand.
TTGTTAGACTACTCTTTAATAATATTACTAGCTTTGTGTTTCAAGCAAAATTGCTAGTTCCTTATTTGCTAAACACTTTAAAATGCTTACGACCAAAAAAACTACATCCTTGTATTTCTACAGGAGTAAATTCTGACAAATTGTTGACACAATAAAGAACAAAAATATTGGATGACTAAGTTGAATTGGGAACCCAACTATTTGATTTAAGGGTTGAACTTCTTGCCACCATTGACTATTCCATTGAAGGGTATTTTTTCTTCTTTACCATTGTTGCCCAAATTCCCTCTCTTTGATGAGGTCCTTGAGGTCTCTGCCATTCACAATTTGTTTGGATATGGGGGCTCTACTTGTTCAGGTATCGCTTTTTCTTCAGCGTAAACTGCCAAACTTTCCTTAAGAGGTTCAACATTTTGAGATTCCATTGAACTTTGTTGTGTCGATTCTTGTTGAGATGAAGGGTTTTCATTTGAGGAAATATCCCTTAATTATTCGATCTCCACTGAGGTATTCTTACTTTCATCTAAATTTGGTTTTGTTTTTCTTTGAAAGGACTCTTCAGGTGGATATTCCCTGGAAATATGTTTATGTCCATCCTTGATTTAAACCCATCAAGTTGACTTTCATTGTTGCTTCTTAGCTGCCCCTGTTCATTTTGGGAAATTCGTTGCTAGGTGTCATGTCTAAAAACATGGCCTACAACGAAATGAAACATGTTCATAATTTAGTTTTTGGGTAGGAGTAGTTTTCATCTTGCAAAATTATTTTTGTTGGAAACCATTTGCTAATGTCCATATCAACATCTATACAAGCATATGTAGTGGTGTTTCGCCTCTTTGTTTTGACACATTGTGATAATATCTTCAAAGAGCTTTTCTAATTGTTCGAAGAAAGGTAGAACCCCAAAAAAGGAAAAGTAGATTTGGAATTCTTACCCCCATAAAATCCAAGCAGATAGAATTAGATAAAGGATTGAATGAAGGAATCCATGTTTTCATATATAAACCATAGTTTCCTCAAAACCAAGGACTATAGCATAAAATCAAATCCCTGTCTTCAACAAGATCGAAGGCCTCCTCTTTTAACTGAGACTTTTGTGACACTAAAATCACCTTATGAAAATCAACTAAAGGATACCAAAGCTCGTTGAAACAACAAACAATCCCATTTGATGTTGGAAATGGCCTCACTACTGAGGGGGGAGGGTGGGGGGGTGAATCAATAGTGATTGTAATTATATAAATTTTATCTCTTTTTACCCAAGCAATAACACATCAACAAATTTATGAAACCAACATGGCATCAATAGATAAAAGAAAGTAAAATCAACATGTAAAAACGCCATACACAAAATCAAAAACATGCACATAAGTGGAGACAAGTTTTCTGGTGGAAAACCCTCTCTAGGGAAAAAAACCACCTGTTGTTGCTACTTCTCTCCTTCAAATTTTATTAATCAAACAAATCCTTTTACATCATCATAACTCGCTATGTCCAACAAGGAATTTTCTCACACTAAATCAACTTTGTGAACACCCATCCACTGTAGTCTTCTACCCCCAACAAGCCTCGCCCAACACCCATTACACTATGAGAACTCTACTTCCTCTACTGAAGATATCATCCACCATTGGCAAGGAAAACCCATCCCTTCTTCACCAAGCTATCTCAATCTCATGATCATATAGTGCCACATTTCATAATGTTTCAAACTTGACCCCTGCCCACAATAACAACAACTTTTTCTCTCCAATAAACTCTCAACACAACCCCATCAATTGCACACTCAAAAAAAATCAGAAGAATATATGTCAAAATGTCATAAATAATCTCCAATCAATACCTTGGGAAAATACCATGGTTATCCAAATACCATGGACACTTGTACCATAGTAAACTCGAGGAAAATACCATGGTTATGCCAATACCATGGTAATCTTCAAATCAATACCATGGGTAAATACCATGGTTATGTTGATACCGCAAACCCTTGTACCATGGTAATTTTCTGGTCAATACCAAGGTTATGAAAATCCCACGAACATATGTACCATGGTAATCTCTACTCCATACACATAGCATATGCATAACTGTCAACGCACCCTGCAACTAGCATGTCAACCAAGCATCATAATCATAAGCCAAGTTGCACTACAAGCCAAAAATTCCAGCAACCACTCAAGCCTATAAATCAAACAATTAATCAAACATAAACAACTAGATATCATCTGACTTACCAAGTTGAAATAAATGCCAACTAACAAGACTGCATCTAACAACCGTACCAAAAATTGAATCATCAATGCTAACAATCTCCCCCTTTGGTATTGATGGAAAACCCTACTGAACCATCCATCTTACACTAACCTATAAAATTTATCTCTTCATGCACTCCCCCTTTGACATCAATGGAAAAGGGCTAAATCTCATCAATAACATCATCACTCCACTGGATCCACAACAACTCCACTTAGACACCATATGGGTCTCAACAAGCAACAACAACCATAACTCACTATGTCCTAGAGCAGCAGCAACATACTCAAGGAATAGATCCATCCATATGGACAACACTGCCAGGTGAGCTAAAAAAAAAGTAACAAACCATATCCATCAGTATAGTGTGGGAAGCAACAACATCCTGTCATGCAAAAACATACCATAACCAACAACAATAGCAACAACACTCAACTAGCAACAACAAATAAATGTATCCAAGTAGCAACAATATTCACTCGTCAGCTCCATGTGCACCATCAACATTCTCAAATCAAAACAACATCAGTATATGATAAGCATCAACATCAACAGTAGCACTTAAATCATTAACAACAAATGAGCATCGACGAGACTATAACATAAGCAAAAATAGTCTCTCCATCACCATTAAATCATGGCCAAAAAACTAGTAGCATACATATAACCATCAATAACAACATCAACCAGTACATACATAGCATCAATCATATCTATCAAGCATCTCTCCTCATGCAGCAACATAGTATCTGGTTGATCAACATGCACATGCTAGACATTCTCCCACTGTGTATCATCAACAATATGCAGGAAAAATTTCTTGTTGAAGACTGCACTTCATGGAAAAAAAGGACCGACTCTTGATCAAGAGTTACATGACATTATAAATATTTACATGGTTGTGACATCAATGACTCTATGGAACTGATATTTACATCATGAAACTGACTAGCACAATTTCCTTACATGACTTCATCATGGAAAACAAGTGTATGACAACCAAGCTCGCATTTGTCATACGAATCTTCTCCTTAATACATAAGGACTAAGACACTCTTTATGCTTATGAAATATCACACTCATGAGATCCAATGTTGTTATTTCATCATCCTATAATTTTGCACGAGCAACATCCTCCTTTGACCTCAAAATAATGATGCAACAATTTCACATCCAAGCAACCCTCTGAGCATGCAACAAGTACTTTGGATACAAAATAAAAATATACAACACTCCTCATAAAATTTTGTTTCAACAATATGACGCATCCATGAGAAGTCCAAACCTGGCCAACATATAGACTTGGACAACAACGACATATCTCTCTCATTCTCAACGATGCATATCAACCTACTATGACAAACCCTCTCGACCCTCACAAATAATGGACAACATAAATAAGAACAACACTCATAATACTAACCTAGTAGAATGATTGCAATAAATACAAATAACAAAAAAATCATCCTCGTAGTCGCTACAATTAGAAACAATTTCAATCATAAACAACGCAGCTAATGCATTCTGTAGCAAGGGCACTTCGACAGGTATCTATGATCTTTCACCCATAGTGGCACTTCTGCAACTATGCCTATATCCTTTTATCTATGTAATATTCATGCACAATAGTTTTTAAATTCTACTCTTATACATCGCCACTTAGCAAAGGGTTTCTTCTTGGGCCCTAGATGCTCATTGGTTATGCGATCATACTCTACAGCTATCTCTCTGTGCTTAGACTCCATGCACACTCTTTACTTTCCATCTACCTCTGTAAATCACACAATGCGTACAAATACCACAAAAATTTCCATCACACTAATTACCATCCTAAACCATGAACATTCAATGGTCAACCATGGTCCAATGTCACATTGTGATAAATATTGTTTCAATATGAAAATCAATAGTGGTCAACCATGATCAACCATGGTCCAACATCACATTGTGACAAAGATTGTCTCGATATGAAAATCTACAATGGTAAACCACAGTCAATCATGTTTATTTTAGGGTTTATAATATTTATCTTAGGGTTTATATACCTTGAGTTTATAATATTAATCCCTTGGGTTTAATATTATTCCATTGGGTTTTAATCCCTTGGCTTTTTAGTAATAATCCATTTGGTTTATAATTTCGATCCCTTGGGTTTATTAATATAAAGGTTCATATAAATAGGGTATAATATTATTGATAGGGTTTACAATATTAATCCTTGGGTTCAATATAAATCCTTTGGGTTTATAATCATGGTCAACCATTGTCCAATGTCATATTGTGACAAAGATTTTTTTAATATAAAAATCAGTCATAGTCCTTTGTCATATTGTGATAAAGATTGTCTTGATATATCATGGTCAACCATGGTTAACCGTGGTCCAGTGTCACATTGTGACAAATATTGTCTCAATATGGAAATCAACGTTGGTCAACCATTGTCAACCGTCATCAACCATGGTCAATCATGGTCATCCATGTTCCAATGTGACATTGTGATAAAGATTGTCTCAATATGAAAATCAACCATGGTAAACCATGATCCAATGTCGCATTTTGAAAAAGATTGTCTCAATCTGAAAATCAACCATGGTCCAATGTCGCATTACGAAAAATATTGTCTCAGTATGAAAATCAACCATGGTCAACCACAATCAACCATGTTTATTTTAGGGTTTATAATATTTATCTTTTTGTTTATATACCTTGGATTTATAATATTAATCCCAGTTTAATATAAATCCCTTAGGCTTATGATCATGGTCAACAATGGTCCAATCACATTGTGACAAAGACTATCTTAGAATCAAAATAAACCATGTTCAACCATCATCATCTATCGTCAACAATTGTAAATCATTGTCAACAATGGTAAACCATTGTCAATTGTCATCAACCATGGTCAACAATGCTTATTTTAGAGTTTATAATATTTATTTTATGATTTATATACCTTGGGTTTATAATATTAATCCCTTGGGTTTAATATTATTCCCTTTGGTTTTAAACCCTTGGGGTTTTAGTATTAACTTCTTGGATTTGTTATTCCCTTGGGTTTATAATATAAATCCCTTGGGTTTTTTAATCTTAGGGTTCATATTCCTAGAGTATAATATTATTGGTAAGGTTTATGATATTACTCCTTGGTTTTAATATAAATCCCCTAGGTTTATAATCATGCTCAACCATCATTAACCGTGGGTCAACGTCAGATTGTGACAAATATTGTTTCAATATGAAAATCAACAATGGTCAATCATTGTCAATCATCATCAACCATGGTCCAATGTCACATTGTGACAATGATTTTCTCAATATCAAAATCAGTCATGGTCCAACGTCAGATTGTGATAAATATTCTCTTGATATTAAAATCAAACATGGTCAACCATGGTCAATCATGGTCCAATGTCGCATTGTGACAAAAAAATGTCTCAATATGAACCAACCATTGTCAACCATGGTTAATCATTGTCAACCATGGTCCAATGTCGCATTGTGACAAATATTCTCTTAATATGAAAATCAATTATGGTCAACCATGGTCCAACGTCACATTTGTGACAAGGATTGTCTGAATATGAAAATCAACCATGTTTTTTTTAGGGTTTATAAAATTTATCTTAGGGTTTATATACCTTGGGTTTACAATATTAATCTCTTCATTTTTTAATATTAATCCCTTGGTTTCATTAGTGCCTTTAGTTTATAATATCCATCCATTGGGTTTATTAATCCGAGGATTCATATTCCTTGGGTAGGGTATAATATTACTAATATGGTTTATAATATTAGTCTTATGGTTTGATATAAACTCTATATAAAAACCCTATATTAATATTAACTCTTATTAATTACTATTAATAATATAAACCCTATTATTAAAATTAATTAATATTAATAACATGATTAAAATAAGATTAATATATAATGCGTTTTTAATATTAAAGATAATATTAATTAATATTAATATTAATTATTATATTTTATTATTAATGTTAACTTTTCTTAATTTTTATCAATGTTAAATTTTATTAATCTTTATATTAATATTAAATTTTAACTCTAATATTAATCATGTATTTAATATGTTTATTAGTGTTAGATTTAAGACTTTTGTGATCCATAATGTAGAAAAATGTTCTTCGGATTAATCACATAATTAGGATTTGGTCGACGTTTCGAACCAAATAATGTGGTTCATCCTCAAGACAAGGTGAAGAAGAAGACCAATCTCATTGAATAAATAGAAGGATGCATCATTGTTAGGACTCCACTATGTATCATTTTTGCTATATACTTTGACACCATTTTACTTTTATAACCATGATTAGAAAGGATTCCATTATCACTTTTCATCTACTTTATCCCAAGGTATATAAAATCCCCCTCTTTATTATATGTTTAATCTTTTTTACATTTAATTCCATAATACTCTTATATTTTATCATTAATTGAAGTGCATCGTTGCTAACATAAGTCCAAAGATCGCAGATAAGTTATATGCGTTGCTAGGAACAAGCGGTTGTTGCTGAAACAGCTGACTCAGTTGCTGAAACAGCCGTCAAGCACGCAAATTCCGTCATGCGTAATTTGCGATTCTGGAAGAACCTTTTGTGGAATAGTAATAACAGCATGAAGACACGGTTACCTGGATTATCCTGAAGATAGCATTCTTGTTGTCTCAGTTGTAACAGTATTTTTTTTTTGGAAGAAGAGAATAGTCCTGTTTTGGGAAAAAGAACAGATTTGGGATAACGTAGATTTGCTCTCATGTAAATTGTAAAATATGTCTCCTCTTTAAAAAGAGGAGACATCATCATTAGAGGGGAGTTCATGGTTGTAAAGCTACAGGAGAACATTGTGTGAGAACTGGAGCTAGTCTCCATCTGTAATGTATCATTCACTTTGACAGATGAATAAATTCTTCTTTTGAGCGCTCTAATTTAATTCTTTCCCCGGGGAATCTTGTGAGAGGGAAAGGGCCCGCCTTCCTCACAAGATTCACCCTCTGATTCCTGTAATTTGTTTAATTCTTTACGTTGTTTGCACTTTACTTTAATACTGCTGTTGAACACTAATTGCACAATTTAGTAGTACTCTGTTTCTCTAGCGCTGCATGTATTGAACACATTCACTCTTGGAAGTTGAGAAATCCATTTCTATTAATTGTATGAGTGTATGATGCTGGGAAGCAGGTGCTGAAGATTCCAGTATAAAGGGATAGGGTCCTGCTCCCATTCATTGCTTTCCTTTTTCTGCAGTGTGATTAGAACAAGAGAACAAGTGCTGAAGATTCATGTTCATGGGAATAGGGTCTTGGTCTCTTGAAGCTACCTTTCCTACAGTGTGATTAAGTGTCAGGCAGCAGGTGCTGAAGTTCCTAACCAAGGAATAGGGTCTTGTTCCTGCTATGGTTGATTGATTTCTTTTCTTGCAGATTGGTCTTCTTTTGTTTGGGTTTTAACTGCAACATAGAAATTAGTTCTGCTATAACTTAAGTGACTTCAGCTTTGATTAAACAGAGTGTGAATCAGTAGATTTGTGAGATTAATAATTGTGTGGCTTTTTACTGCAACATTGTTTCTGCTTTTGAAATTGAGCATATCCAGTGCGTGATTATCTTTGAAATAAAAATACTTCCTCGGGTTGAAAATTTATGTGGAGCTTGAATTGTGAAAGCAATTAAAGCGACCAACATTTTGGCGCCGTTGCCGGGGAAGGTAATTATAGATTTCAAAAGCATTAATCTTTTCTTTTTAAATGTGCAGATTGTATGAGAGGACGCGGAAACTAGAAGAAAACTAACCCCACAGGTGGCAAAGGCAAAGGAAGGGGAGGAAGAAAGACTTTTATTGACGAGATTGTATCAAAGGCTGAATCATCACAGAGATTAAGTTCTCGAAGATCAAAACTTCAGCACTCCCCTCAATCAGATTACAAAAAAGAGGAAGTTGCGGGTCCTGAAAATATAGAAGAACCAGCAGTCAGTGCTGGAGAGTCAGAAGAGAGTGTTAGTAAATTAGCAGAGCACATTGAGGAAATAGTAGAGAGCGTTGGACGACCAGTGGAAAACATTGAAGAACCAGTAGAAGATCTTGACGATCGAGCAAGTGCAGTAGGAGAACAGACAACGGAAGGAAACAATGAAGATTTCTTTGGTGGAGGACGTGTAGATCCTGAAGGAGAAGGAAAGGATGAAAATTCTCTCTCTACCTTGGGATTTCCTATAAGTGATCTCCCTGCAGGAACAAATCCTATGAAAAAAATTCCATTGTCTGCTTTACCTAACTTTCATGGTTTATCCTCTGAAGATCCGCATGAATTTCTTTTTGAATTTGATATATTATGCAGGAGTTATGATTATGTTACTAATGCTCAAAATTTGAAACTGTTTCCAGCCACCTTAAAAGGGAATGCTTTAAGATGGTTCATGAGCCTTGAAGTCATGTTCAAGCAACATGGGAGAAGATGAAATAGAAATTTCGCTTAAATATCAAGACTATCATTTCGACGAGGAGAAAGAAGGATGAACTATTCAATATGGCACAAAAAGATCGGATGAGAGTCCTGAGGACTATATAGAAAAGGTCTAATACAACATGTATGAGATCCGATCATCCGAATATAAGTAAGGAAATTCGCAAAACAATATTACTTAAAGGTTTAAGGGATGATTGTTCAGATATGTTAAACATGCTTGCCAAGGGAGATATATCTAAGGAATCATATGCTGAGATTTGTGAACTTGCTAAGAGGTGTTCTAGGGGTGCTGCAAGAAACAGAACAAGAGATTCCACCTATTCAAGAGTGCAGAAATCAGCCAATGGAGGAGCAACAAGAGCCGAAATAGGTAATTTACTTGAAGAATTTAAAACTAAAATGTTAAGTTCTTTTGCTTCACAAATTAACACCTTGCAGGTTAAAAAGAAGCAGGCTGAAGCAGAAGCAGCTTTGGCTGTCTTTTGCCCTAAATGCAGAGACAAAAATCCACTAAGGGAATGCCCATTGGACAAAATACCAATCTACACCCTTTGTGAGAAATATCATGAAACACAACAATGTCCCTCTCTACCAAGAATAAAGGCAGCACTGCAGCCAACGGAAGAAGAAGCTGAAGTAGTTTACCTGCTAACACAAAGAAGACAATGGAAACCAAGCGGACAAGGTATGAATTCTAGTATGCCATTTAATCGTTGGAATAATTATTCTGATTTCAGTCAGACAAATTACCCTCCCTTTAATCAAATTAAATACCCACCCTTTAATCAGATGAACTTCCCACCCATGCAACAATCAAACCCTCCCTTTGTTGATTCTACAATGTTGTTGATTCTACAATGTGGACTCCTTGGCCCCCACAACAGCCATCTACTTTTAATCCTTGGAATTCAAATTGGAGAAGCCAACAACTCCCGTATCCAAATCAATTTCCTCAATTTCAACAACCACTTCCTCTACCATCAAATGCCCCGCCAAATAACCAAATGAGACCCCAACTACTTGTGCAACCAAATCCTAACCCCAATAATAAAGTTGTGCAAACCATTGATATTCAAAATCAGCCTATATTTCCTACTATGCAATGTAATGATATTCATTTAAGATCCGGGAAAATAGTAGAGCCTATTATTGATGACATAACTTCTTCTGATTCTGATAAAGAGGAAACTGAGAAACATAAGAAAGCACAACCACCTCCTAACAAGAATGTGGAAATAACAGAACCACCATTCCCCGAGCGTTTGCTTTTAACCAGAACAGCTGAAACACCAGCTTTTAATCTTCTAGGGGAATTGCAAAATTTGTATGTTAAAATTCCTCTTTTACAAGCATTAAGAGATGTACCAATTTATGCCAGAACATTAAGGGATATTTGTGTTAAGAAACCTGGTAGGAAAACGAAGGACCCCCTTACAGTACATGTGATGGGAGACTTGTATGCATTAATGTCCGGAAAAGCCCCTCCTGTGAAATATGGTGATCCCGGCCATCCTACAGTAACAGTTCAGATTGGTAAAACAACGATTCCCCAAGTTCTGGTAGATTTAGGTGCTGCAATTAATATAATGACTCTTGAAACTTCACAATTGTTACAAATTTCGAATAACACAATCGAGATACACCCACCATTCTGTGAGTCAGTCGATCGTTCTACAATTAACCTCCGAAGGAGTCGTTGATGATCTACTTATTTCATTTGAACTGAAATAATTGCAATTGATTTTGTTAGTATTGCGTACTAAAACAAAGCCGTGGACATCCCTTAATTTAGGAAGCGTATATTGTATTATTGTACTCGATGCTTTTATCAATAAGTAAAGATCCGGGGTTCAATGACAATTTCTAATGGTTATGAAACAAAACAGCTTACTCTTTATCCTCATGCTACACCAATAATTAATAATGAAGATTCTATATGGATGGATTATGATGATACTGCTGTTCAGCCTATTCTAACTATTGGACAAGCTTTAACTCTTAAAGACAATACAGAGGATGAGATAATTAATAATTTTATTTGTGAACTTTCTTCATTGGTCATTTAAACACACAATCAATTAACTCACTTTGAGGATGGAAACTGACAATAAGAAAGATTGAATTCAAGATCATCTCAGACTTTTAACTACCATCTCATCTAAAAAAGAAGGTACAATGGAAATTAACCTAAGAAGACATTAAACATAAACTTCAACTAACAGACATTTAAACACAACAGTTAATGAAGTTATTACTTGAAAATAAGGAAGCATTCACATGGGACTACATGGATATGAAGGGAATCTCTCTTGAATTATGTACTCACCGGATTTATATTAAGGAAGGGTGTCGACCAGTCTGTCAACCCCAAAGACGAATGAACCCTAATTTACGAGAAATTGTGAAAGAGGAACTTCAAAAATTGCTTAATGCAAGATTTATATACCCTATATCTGACAGTGAATGGGTTTCCCCATTAGTAATATTCCCTAAGAAAAATGGGAAATGGAGGGTGTGTGTAGATTATAGGTCTTTAAATAAAGCCACTCAAAAGGACCACTTTCACCACGATCGTGTTGATAGTCCGTGTGTGAAGAAATTCTTCTCCTTTTTAGATGGGTTCAGTGGGTATAACCAAATTAGAATTGCACCCCAAGACCAAGATAAGACCACTTTTACTAGCCCTTGGGGAACTTTTGCCTATAGAGTTCTCCCATTTCGACTATGTAATGCACCAACGACCTTTCAAAGAGCAGTTATAGGAATCTTTTCTGATATGATTAATGATTCTATGGAAATATTTATGGATGACTTCACCCCTTATGGTGTGTCTTTTGAAGATGCATTATAGAATCTTGAGAAAGTACTTAAACGATGTATACAAGCTCACCTCTCCTTAAGCACCGAAAAATGTCATATGATGATGAGTGAAGGAGTAGTGCTTGGACATTTTATTTCATCTCAAGGAATTCAGGTGGATCCATCTAAAATATTGGTCATCTCGTAATCTTTCTCAGTTCTAAAACTCCAACCGATGTGAGAAGTTTTCTAGACATGCTGATACTACAGAAGGATTTATTAAAGACTTCTAAGTTAGCTTCTCCATTATTTGTGTTGCTTATGAAAAATTTCAATTTAAATGGACTAGTCTGCCGTAAAGCTTTGAAGAACTTAAGCATCGGTTGTCTAATGTTCCTATTTTAGGGGGCCTGAGCTTGGTCCGGGTAGTTCATTAATCTATTTCAGACACTGCTAGAAAAGCCGTCTTGGTACAAGAGAAAATCATCTTCTCGGTGCTATATACTTTTATCGTAAGAATATGACTCCTGGCCGAGCTTAATTATATTAAATACACTGAGAAGGAGTTTTACTGCAAGAGAATTATGCCATTAATAAATTTCAACACTATATCACTGGTTATTATACTTTTGTGCACACTAACCACTCGGCTATTAAGTATTTAATGAACAAATCTGTTACAAATGCTAGAGTTACTAGATCGCTATTATTACTGCAGGAATTTGATATCACAATTGTAGATCGGCTGCAAAGAAAATGTGTGCTGATTTTTACGTTAAAACTGACAATGATATTCCGTATAAGCATTCTTTCCATGAGTATTTATAAGTCACTACCTTCTCCATGTGCTTCTATATTGCTAATTATTTAAGGCAGGAAAATTACCATCACACTCCGTCATATACAGAGAAAAGAGAAGAATTGTTCAACAAAGTGCCAGGCTTACCTGATAAGCCTTGTCTTTCTACACTGGGCTTCATCAAAGTCCCAGATATTGAGAGGATGAGGTGTACGACATACTAAAAGCTTGTCATGATGGCCCCTGTGGAGGGCATTTTGCCGATAAGAGAACAACACAAAATTTTTTGAGGATGGGTTACTATTGGCCCTCACTGTTTAAGGATGCAAAGAAATATGTGCGGGCTTGTGATAGAGAATGGGCCAACCCAATCATAGAGATCAAATGCCATTAAACCCCCATATAGTACTTGAACCATTTGAAAGATGGGCCTTAGATTTTATAGGACCCATTAACCCTCCATCCAACCAAAGGGTATACATATTAGTCTGTACAGATTATATGACTAAATGGGTGGAGGCCAAAGCACTTCTTAGAGCCAATGAAGAAGCTGTCCTAGCTTTCTTATTTGAAGAAATCTTTATTAGATTTGGAACTCCTAGAGAGCTAGTTACAGATGGAGGACCTCCCTTCAACTCTCATGGTTTTAAATCTACCCTTCAAAAATATCATATTCATCATAGAATGACTACACCATACCATCACCAAGCCAATGGGCAGGTGGAAAGCACAAATAAAGTAATAGAAGCCATTCTAACTAAAACAGTGAAGGATAACCGGAAGGATTGGTCTCAAAGGCTCCCTGAAGCACTATGGGCTTATAGAACTACCTGGAGAAATACTACAGTTTTTCCCATGAATTGGTTTATGGTAAAAATGTTGTTTTTCCTGTGGAATTTGAGATTAAAACTTTAAGAACTGCTTTAGCTGTTAATCTTGATTTGACTGATGTGCAGACAGGTAGGTTGCAGCAGCTTCTTGAGTTGGATGAAAAGAGATTAGATGCCATCCATCAAACAACCATGATACAGCAACAAAGGATGAAGTGGCATGACAAAATTATTAAACACAAGCAGTTCCAAAAAGGTAATTGGGCCTTCTTGTATGACTCTCGGTTTGAAAATTTTCAGGGTAAGCTACGTACACGCCGGCTTGGACCATATGAGGTAGATGCTGTTTTTCCAAATGGAACGGTAAGACTTTTAACAATTGATGATTCTAAAACATCTCTACTAGTCAACGGTCATAGGCTCAGTCTATACCAGCGCCCTGTTTCTAAAGAGGATTTCAACACTGCTTGCATGACTGATATTCATTATCTTTTTCTAGGGGAGTCTTCTGCTCCTCACAGCATTTAATTTTCTGCACTGTATTTTTAGAATTAGATTAGATTTAGCACTAATAATCCCTGTCAAATATTGGCATATTACAATGAATTCTATGATTTTGAAAAGCTCATTAAGGAGGACAGATTCATCATGAGAATATCTGAAGCTTCAATCACGGAAGCTTGTTCCCTTCATTTTACCCCATGTCCTAGCACTATCCCTTCATCCCCACTTCTACATTATTTCCATTTTTCCATCTTTCCCACTCCTACCATTCCTGAAATATTTACCTTCAGCTAGTATTTCCTATCCCTTACTGTTGAAATTATCCCCTACCAAATATTTTCCCCATTTCTTACAGACCCAAGTCATTTATCCCATTTCTCTGATTTGTCCCGTTGCTGAAACACTTGCCAAAGAACGATCGCCCATTTATCTGCCGAAACACCGCCAAAGAACTGATTTTTAAAGCATCATTTCCTCACTGGTTATATAAGCTTTTGCCTCCACGTTCATACTTTTGATCCTTTGGGTGAAAATTATTCAGTACTGAGCAGATCCTGTTATACTCCTGTTTTAAATTTCAGAGAAATCTACAGATTCTTCCATTTATATCAAGCCATTATGAAGCACTCTACACTTCGAATTATTAAATCAAAGGTCAAAATGTAAGGTATGAGGTTTTAATGTAATTCAGTTAAATTATATTAAAGATAGGATTTCATTCATAATGATTACAGATCTTTACACGCCCAATCATCATTACACCCTACGTAGGGGGGGGAATTTCAAAAATTGAACAATCATTTCGCATTAATCAAGCCTCTGTCCCTTGTCATATCTACTTCCGCCGTCATTCAGACCTTGCAGCCTCTGTTGCAACAACTAGCGCGATCAGGGTCTGTGTTTATTGTATTCTGTGCCTCTGCGTATAACTCAAAGCTACAGTCATGGGAGGGTCGGCCATCAGACACGAGCCCGGCTCCATAAATCTTCTTCAATTGTTTCCTGAAGCCTATCAAATTTTCCAACAAGCGGGATGGACAGTATATTTTGAAAGATTGGGTGAATTTGACCAGGAACAAGTCTTAGAGTTTGCACAAAACCTTCAAGGCGATTTTTCAGTGGTCCAAGGGGTTCTCATTTCAGTAACAGAGGAGGACATAGTCTGTATCGTGGCTGCTACTATCGTACTCGTTGGTTCAGTTTGTAGTGTTATTCTCAATGCGCAAGAAGATTTTCTTCAATCAGACATTGGCGAACTCAAAGGCCGCGGGGTTAGTCTCCACTCACTTCCTCAACCATGGCCATCGGTGGCAGAGTTCATCAAACACTACTTAACGTGTGAAGGGCGTTACTAGGTAGTGTACAATCAAGATTTTGTCTTGATGAATCATTTGAGAAATGGACGACTGATTAATATCCCCTATTACTTGCTTGGCTGTATTAGAAACATGTCTTATTATTGTAGACGCTCTAAATTCCCAATGTTATCCCTCACCCACCATCGTTTATGCTAGTTGTTGATACAGAGGGGTTTTGCTCAGCAAAATCCCCCTCTGCATGACCCACTCCCTGTTCCTCAGCTGCCTGAAATTCCTCAGCAGGCTCAAACGTCCCAACAACCCGAAAGTTCCCAGGATACTCCTGAAATTCCTTATGAAGGACAGCAGGACGATATTCCATATTCCTCAGTTGACCCAACCCCGAGCTCGCCCCACTTAGCAGAATCAACTGTCCCCACTATTTCTGTCCCTAGGGACGACTCTCTAACACCCCCTTCCCCACCCACTTATAAAAAGAAAAGAACCCCAAATGCCTCAATCTCCAAACGAATTGATAAGGGCTAAATTTCAAATTCTCAATTTCTTCGAAAGCCCTTCCCCCAGAAAAGAATCCTCCCCCGCAAAGAAAAGGAAATACAGTGACTTCTCTGCTTTCCTACCAAAAAGGAAAATGAAGATGACTGTTGAAACAGGAGTTACTCCCATTTCCCCTAACCCCGCCACTATTCTATTAAGACTCCAATCTTCATCCCCATTTCAAACCTCCCAACCCGTCTCGTCCGGTGGCACTGCCACACAAGAACGAGTGCCCCGGGATAATACGACATTATTTATGGCTCAAACAGTGACTGTCACACAAGAACCAGTCACTTACCTAGAGGCTGAAACACAAGAACCAGCCACTGTGGTACAAAAATACACCAAGCACAATGATACCAGGAGACCAGCTGTAGCTGCCCCACAAGAACCAGCTACAGCTGTGCATCAGCAGACTACCCCAGCAGAATCAACCAGCACACAAGGTTTACATACTATGACATCTTTATTGGAGGAGAATGAATTCTTGAAGTCTGAACTGGAAGCCTACAAGAATGAATTAACCATGGCACGAGAAGCTTTTGATAGAGAATTGAATCTCTATATGTTAGCACACACAGCCTCAACGCAAAATAAGGAGCCATGCAAGGAATACATGTGCCATATGCCAAAATGGAAGAAGCAATATGCTGAAGAACAAGATACAATATTACGCCAGCATAAGCTAGCATGGCAGAACCACGTATATGCCAACTGGGATAGTTGGGAACAAATGATGCAACAGCTCAAGGACTCCAAAAAGGAAGTCAAGGAATCTAAGGAAAAGATGGCATTGATGTTTTCATTAGTCCAGAAGTTGATGGCTACGCACAAACCCTCTGTAAACTACTCTCTCTTTCTTTCTGAACGATTAGTTTATTTTCAAATAAAAGCAATAAAATATGGCAGACCATATGAGTTAATTACTTCAGAGAAATTTGTTGAGACTTTTAATGAAGCCCCCGAGAGTGATCAGCATTTGCTATGCAAACTCTACCTAATGAGGCCATTCCCGACAATAGAAGAGTTAATCTTATTCCAATTGCAGGAGATATACAAATAAGGGCATTTGTTTCATTTTTGTCTAACCAGCTCACTTGGCAAACTGCGTTCACTGCAAGCAGCCATAATGAGGATAGACTCCTTTGGATTAGACCAGAACCTTTAAGTCCAGCCATATTTATAGCACAATATCATAAATTCTTAAAGAAGCCAGGAATGCATAGGTATATACAACAATTACAGGCTACAACACTTTCTAAGTGTCAACAGCAAATTAGAGTAAAGGGTACCGCTGCATTGAAGGCCAATATTATGTTTTGGCAGCAGTCATGTAAAGAAAGACAGGATTATCACCCGTTTAACCCTCACAACCTTCAAGCTGCATTATCCAGGGTTCCTAATTACATTGGTTGCATTCAACATTGTGGAGTAAACTGGATTGGGTATCATTTTCATTCTCCAATTTTATGGCTGCCTTCAGAGAAATATCAGTGTCATTACCAGTTGACTGACAGAGATGAAGCCTCGGCATGGCAACACTTGCGTAACAACAGATTCAGAGTTCTGATGATGCCACCTTCTCCAAATGAATGCTGAGTAATTTGTATGCCTGGTCAGAGACGTAATTTATCCTATCAATGGTCGAATGAGGACATGTAACATTTTTAGAATGGGGATGTTAGACTCTACTCATGTAATGTTTATTATATACTTTGACACCATTTTACTTTTATAACCATGATTAAAAAGGATTCCATTATCATTTTCATCTACTTTATCCCAAGGTATATAAACTCCTCTTCTTTATTATATGTTTAATCTGTTTACATATAATTCCATAATACTCTTATATTTTATCATTAATCGAAGTGCATCGTTGCTAACATAAGTCCAAAAGATCGCAGATAAGTTATATGCTTTGCTAGGAACAAGCGGCCGTTGCTGAAACAATCAACATTTATTTTAAACAGTCAGCTGTTAAGCACGCAAATTCACATGAATTTTATGATTGGGAAGAACTTTTATGGAATAGTAATAATAAAGATGAAGACACGGTTACCTGGATTATCGTGAAGATAGCATTCTTGTTGTCTCTGTTGTAACAGTATCTTTTCTTGGAAGAACAAAATAGTCCTGTTTTGGGAAAGAGAACAGATTTGAGATAATGTAGATTCGCTCTCATGTAAATTGTAAAAGATGTCTCCTCTTTAAAAAGGAGGAGACATCATCATTAGTGGGGAGTTCATTGTTGTAAAGCTACAGGAGAACGTTGTGTGAGAACTGGAGCTAGTCTCCATCTGTAATGTATAATTTACTTTGACAGATGAATAAATTCTTCTTTTGAGCGCTCTAATTTAATTCTTTCCACGGGGAATCTTGTGAGAGGGAAAGGGCCTCGCCTTCCCACATTGTGGTTCATTTCGATTCCCAAAATTATTAATCTTTACGTTGTTTGCAATTTTACTTTAATACGTCGTTGAACACTAATTGCACAAACTTTAGTAGTAAGGTCAGTTTCTCTAAATAGCCAGTATAATAACACATTCTCTTCGAAGTTGAGAAATCCATTTCTATTAATTGTATGAGTGTATGATGCTGGGAAGCAGGTGCTGAAGATTCCTGTATAAAGGAATAGGGTCCTGCTCCCATTAATTGCCTTCCTTTTTCTGCAGTGTGATTAGAAACAAGGGAACAAGTGCTGAAGGTTCCTGTTCATGGGAATAGGGTCTTGGTCTCTTGAAGCTACCTTTCTTATAGTGTGATTAAGTGTCAGGCAGCAGGTGCTGAAGTTCCTAACTAAGGAATAGGGTCCTGTTCCTGCTATGGTTGATTGATTTCTTTTCTTGCAGATTGGTCTTCTTTTGTTTGGGTTTTAACTGCAACATAGAAATTAGTTCTGCTATAACTTAAGTGACTTCAGCTTTGATTAAACAGAGTGTGAATCAGTAGATTTGTGAGATTAATAACTGTGTGGCTTTTTACTGCAACATTGTTTCTGCTTTTGAAATTGAGCATATCCAGTGCGTGATTATCTTTGAAATAAAAAGACTTCCTCGGGTTGACAATTTATGTGGAGCTTGAATTGTGAAAGCAATTAAAGCGACCAACACTCATAAAATGTGAGAAGAGTGTAAATCAGATATATAATCTGTAGCAGCAAAAGATATACAATCTCCTTGAGGAAAAGACCTCTCAAGGTGGGCTCAAATCAGCCTCAAAGGAAAATGTACACTCTGCTACATAACCCAGCAACTCTGTAACTGCGCAGTCTATAAGGTAAAATGAATGCAGACTAAAATATACAAGATTATATGACAATATGAACTCAAATAAAGAAGAGGGAGAAAGATCTCAACCCCATGAAACAATAATAAAACAATCCTCCAAGGGATTGACTAAAATACATGAAACAGGAAAATGCCAAAGTTGTAGTGTAGCTACTGCAACTCAAATATAATACAATATAGGAGAAGGAAGTAGATGCTGCAATAGACAATGATACCTCCTCCAATGATCTCCAAAGTGAAAGGCTACACACCTCACTGAAGATTGCACTCTCTAGTGCAACATGTGAACCCCTTGTGCATGCCTCCTCTGTAGATAACGCTGTAAGGGAAAGGGATTGCGCTGGGCATTAGTAGAAACATATGGCCCAATGCAAAAATCTGTAATAGAGCTCCGGAAATCTCCTTTGCTGATCGCCTAGAGAAAGAGAGGGCTCCTCTTTTACAAAACAAGCTCCGGAAATGGGTGATGGTAATCCTCACTGCAACCCCCCGCAACTCCAACGTTCTCTTGCTACAAGAATAATGATGTAGCTGTAGATGATCACTTTGGCCTCAAGCCTGGATGTGAGGAAGATGAAGAAAAACTCCTCCAAGGCCTCCCAAGGAAGAGAAGGAGACTCCTAAACAGGAATCCCTCTTGTGCTGTGTAGCACAAGCTATCTCAATTGAGCAACTGAAGAGAGCTTCCAAATCGAATTCTGAAACATAATGAACAATGGCTCTCCTTCACCTTTTTATGAAAGGAATGCTTCCTTTCCATGGACCCCACCCATTAGGGTTTCTCTCATCCTCTATTTTCCCTCCATTCAAAACTGCGCAGTCTTCTTGAGCAAGCTTCTCCTCTTAGCCACGTTGTTGACTTGGTCAACCATGACCTAGTTCACTTTCTTTTGGCCCTTTTCACACTAGGGACTACCAAATTTAGCCACTTAAGTGACTCTTTGCACCTTAAAAGAGTTTATTTTGCTGCTACATGGGCTCCCTTACCCATTTTATTCCTTTTATTAAAATAAAAGAAAAATTAATGTTCCAATTAACATAGTGAAAAATTTGGAACATTACAGTCCTCCCCTCCCAAAGATTGCTTGTCCTCAAGAAAGTGCAAGGGTATAACTGAAAGGATCCTCCACTCAAGGCATGGAGTCTGAAATATCATCATGTAGACCCTCCATCCCCCAAGCATTCAACCAAGCAAAATGAGTTACTCTCCAACTGAGAAACTCCTGAAAATCATCCTCCGCCTCAGGCTCCTGTAGAATAGGTGGGATGAAATGTTGAACATGGTAAGCTTCATAGCCTACCCCAAGTTTTCCTCTTCTCCATTTATGATAAGTGTGGAGTGAAAGCTGAACTTGGGCTGTAATAGTGTTTCCTTCAAGAGGCAAGATGAAGTCTAGATCCCCAAGGATCTCTCCTCCAACGCTGCAAATCAAGCTAGCCCAAATCATCTCATATGTGATGAGTTGGAATTCATCATCATATGGCATCCAAGCAATTATATGGTTCACCTCATGGAAAAGCAAATGGCTGAACATGGTGACCATATCATCTCCCATACTTCCCTTGGAGCATGAGCTGCAAAAACAATGGAGGTCTTCTCTCCCAAAGGGCACATCCACCCAATGAGTCTCTCCCTTCTCATGATACATATGGGGCTACTGCTGATATATGGCTAAAACATAATGGTCTTCAAGAGAGACCCAAGCCACCCCATCAATCATACAAACCATGAAGTGCCTCCTCCAAAAATTCAAACTCTCCAAATAGCTTCCCACATGAAGGAAAGAGATGAAGCTTGGAAATCATGGGCTGCCCATTGTTTCTCCTGAAACATTAAACATGAAAATTAGGGATAATCACACTCCCAATGGGCCTCTTCAATTTATTTCCCCCCTTCAAAACAGTGCTTCCTCTGAACAGCGTTCCATTAGCAAAATATGGAAGCATAAAATTGTGAGAGCAAGGAAGTGAAATATAGTTCCATGCATGGTGTTATGCTCCTATACCAATAGGTGTCATATATCATGATTTACTTGATGGGCTATGTAATATTTTCATACCTTTCCTTGTTGCAAAGGTTTTCCATGTTGTCAAAAAAATCAAAAAATTTAAAAAATGTAAAGAGGGTATACCCTAAAAGAAAAATCAAAGGGTGAAAGAATAAAATGGCCAAAAAGTGAAAGAAAATGAACCCCACCAAAAGAAAGGCCAAGGAAAGTGTGCAAGTCTAAAGGCCACTACTTTTTCTCTTATGTAATAAAAAAATTGTGTGCAACTTGTAACTTATGCCACAATTGGTGAACAGTCAAACAGCTTAAGCTTGGCTAGTTCATGTTTGAATTTTATGTTTTAGAGATAGAGAATAAAATCTGACCAAATTGTTTAATCTTGGCAGATAAGTAGATAGGTAGAGTAAATAAAAGGTGCTCAACAGCTTAATCTGAGCCCTTGTATGTAATAAGGTTAGACTTAGATAGATTTCTACATGTAAAAGAAAAGAAAGTGTGATAAGGGTTCTCCAGTCTAAGTGCACCCTAATAAAGAAGAAAAAATGTTCGGTTAAAGTAGGTAGGGTAGGTAGATGATGTTGCAGAATTACATATGATGGATAATGACTCTAAATGTGTTAATCTTTACTTTCATCACAAGTGCAAGGTAGACATTACACTGAAGGAATTTCAAGCAAAACAAGGTCAAATGATTAACTCCCCTTCTCATTTTTCCCTAAAAAATTCACTAATTTCCCCTAAGTACTAAAGCATTTGAAAATTAGAGGGGCTCAGAGCATTTCTCTGACTTCTGGAGGGACCAGACCCTCAGCCCAATAATTTAAAAGCCTAAGTACTTAAAACCATCCATAATTCATTCATTTACTTCCATAAGTCTTTTCCTAAGTAAAATCCTATTTTACTTAGGAAAATTACACAATATCCCAAAAAAAACCCTCTTTTCATTCGAGCCTAAGTTAAATACACAATCCTAATGTTTTATACTTAGCGCTTTTTTCATTCATTATTACATATTAACTTTTAACTTATATTAACTTATTTCCCTATAAAAATCTACTCGTTCCCGTATTACTATAATTATGCAAAATCCCCAGATTTTACATATCCCGCCCCTTGGTTAAAATATAACCATAATATAACATTAAATTTAATAAGGATTAATTAACCCCCACGGTTAACTAATAACTTTCTCGACCAATCACGTTGCTCCCGATAGAATTAAATAACCTTTGATTGTATTGAGCTCGCCCTCATTAAACGCCCGTCACCTCGCCTCCCCGATAACCATATGATCAAACACC
Organism: Pinus albicaulis; assembly: GCA_034641835.2. NCBI lineage: Eukaryota > Viridiplantae > Streptophyta > Pinopsida > Pinales > Pinaceae > Pinus > Pinus albicaulis. The sequence continues at coordinate 216,305,470 of CM076573.1, forward strand.
CCACATCCAACGGCCTTCGTGCATTTTGCATAGCCCTCCATGACCGAACGTTAACATGCGATCGTGGAGCAGTTTTGTGAATAGTGCCCTACCACACGTCGCAAAATCTGTGGAATCGCTGGCTCCCGGCCAAATACCGCCCGTCCCCAAAAGTCGTGCGATATCATACCGCTTACCACCCTCCGCATATGAAAAAACGTCGTTTCCCGCGCACGTCATCCGCCCAAATGACAAAAATCCCCGCCAACCGCGACTTTGTTAATAAAACAAACAAATATCATTTTCATCATTCTACACTGCGACCAGAGTTCCCATGCAAAGAACGTCGAAGTCAACTGTCGACGATTTCCAACCACCTCCTTGCTAAGAAATTTGTAGCCAAACCAGTCCAGAACCTGTCAGCCATTGCCTGCACCTGTTTTCGCATTATTCACAGGTATTTATCCAATTTCCACCGAAACCCTACAAGTCTCGATTTTATACTCCAATTCCACAGAAAATGATTAAAATACAGTATAATTCAGTCTTTGTTTCACCACATAAGTTTCCAGACCTGTAAATTTGCCCATTTTCCACTAAAAATCCAAATTCCTTTCTGAATCCACAAGAACCAGAAATGGAAACCCCGGTGGCTTTGACTGTTGCACCCCTGAACGCTCCCCACAAAGATTTAGACTATTTGCCTCTAGCGGATAGGGATTTCCAGATAAAAGACCTCACCTTTAGCGAAAATCCCCTGAGAATCTTTTTCCAATGCAGAGATAATTACTTGAATGGCTCTGATATTTTTGGACTATGGGAATCCAATATTCCAATGTATTTTCTACCCTTAGTCCATGTCTTTCCTGAAATAATTTATCACTACCATGCCAATTATGACCCTAATCAACGAGCAGTTATGTCCCCAAGTCAAACCATTCTTTTTCCAATAACTGCTCAATCCATCAATGAAATGCTACAATTTCATCCCGGTCAAGCCTTGACTCCCCTTTCCATGGGAGATTTACTTGAAAAATCCACAAAATTATCCCAAGAAGAACTAAATCGCCTTTGTCAAACTTTCATGCTACAATAACATCAACCCAAAGGCCCCCCTCCTTATGGACATACCTTTTTCACAAAGATGGGCAGAATTATAGTGGATATGATATCTTTAATAATGGGATTCAACACTAGTGAGTACGTTGATGAAATAACCCTAGTGTTGTTATCAATTTTTACTCTTGGACAACCCCCTACTATAAAATATGACTTTGCCTCTTACATTGCTGACAAGATTCATGACCATTTCATGAGACTGGAAAATGAAAGGGTTTTCAAATACTCCACTTTTATATACCATCTTATACTCTATTATCAGTCAGAGAACTTGCCCTTCCGTGTCTTGAAACTTGACACCAGAGGAAATCCCAGGTCTGTGATCTTCTGGTCTACAGTCTTCCATAGTTCCTTTGAGTCCCCTTACTCATACAATGAATTCATTGACCTATTTTTTCACCCAGCAACCACCTTATTAACAAGAGTTTCCCCTCCTAGGATTAATAGTGATATGACGAAAATCCTCCAGCTCTCTAAGAAATACAGGATAGGTGATTGGTATCTATACAAAAATAATATAGAAATCATGATATATGGATGTGAGCTCTGCCCTTTCAAGCTACCAAAGTATGTTCCAATGAGGCTCTTTGCCTTGGAATATTTCAGGAAAATTATAAATTCAGACCTGGTCCATTTTTATAATGCCAAGAAGAAAGCTCAGCTTAGAATCAAGAGTCAGTTAGGCCCTTTTGTCTGTAACAGTAGAAATGCATGGAAAGAAGCAGAAAGAATTCTGGAAGATTATCTTAAGTTTCAAAAGAGTTTTCGGTGGGTACCATATGACCCTAACAACTTTATATGTGATAGAAGAATGAAGAAACAATTGTCACCATACATTCACCATAGGATTTCAGAGATTGAACAATTTTCAAACATTGATGAATGGATGGAAGGGACCCTAGTAGAAAAGGATAGTGAACAGGTCCATGCTGAGAATGTTATGAGAGATCTTGAGAAAATACTTGACCTAGATTCTTTTGGGCAGGTACAAAGATCAGGGATTGGTCCCTCCTCTGCTGGAACCTCTTAGCAACATTTTCTCTTACACCACTGAATAAATCCTTTTGTCGGAAATATGAACAAGGTTATTTCAGAGATCGACTGAGAGGGCTTTTACCAGTTATGTCACCTCTAAGGAGAGGATGAGAACTGAAGGCTATCTGGCCCTTTCTCAGGCTCTGCCTATAGCTATGTAAATATTTCTTCCTCAGGAAGATCTTGCTCAAAAGGATGAGCTACAGCAACATCTGAACTTTAACAAGCAGCAGCAACAATGAAATACATTTACTCATAAAATGTGAGAAGAGTGTAAATCAGATATATAATCTGTAGCAGCAAAAGATATACAATCTCCTTGAGGAAAAGACCTCTCAAGGTGGGCTCAAATCAGCCTCAAAGGAAAATGTACATGCAATGGAGAAAACACTCTACTACATAACCCAACAACTCTTTAACTGCGCAATCTATAAGGGAAAATGACTACATGCTGAAATATACAAGATGATATGATAATATGAGCTCAAATAAAGAAGGGGGAGCAATATCTCAACCCCATGAAACAATAATACAACAATCCTCCAAGGGATTGACTAAAATACATGAAACAGGAAAATGCCGGAGTTGCAATGTAGCTGCTGCAAGTCAAATATAATACAATATAGGAGAAGGAAGTAGATGCTGCAATAGACAATGATACCTCCTCCAATGATTTCCAAATTGAAAGGCTACACCTCTCACTAAAGATTGCACTCTCTAGTGCACCATGTGAACCCCTTGTGCATGCCTTCTCTGTAGATAATGCTGTAAGGGAAAGGGATTGCGCTGGGCATGAGTAGAAACATATGGCCCAATGCCAAAATCTACAATAGAGCTCCGGAAATCTCCTTTGCTGATCTCCTAGAGAAAGAGAGCACTCCTCCTCTACAAAACAAGCTCTGGAAATGGGTGATGGTGATCCTCACTGCAACCCCCAGCAGCTCCAACGTTCTCTTGTTGTGAGAATATCGTTGTAGCTGTAGATGATCACTTTGGCCTCAAGTCTGGATGTGAGGAAAATGAAGAACAGCTCCTCTAAGGCATCCCAAGGAAGAGAAGGAGACTCCTAAACAGGAATCCCTCTTGTGCTGAGTAGCACAAGCTATCTCAATTGAGAAATTGAAGAGAGCTTCCAAATCGAATTCTCAAACATAATGAACAATGGCTCTCCTTCACCTTTTTATGCAACGAATGCTTCCTTGCCATGGACCCCACCAATTATGGTTTCTCTTATCCTCTATTTTCCCTCCATTCAAAATTGTGTAGTCTTCTTGAGCAAGCTTCTCCTCTTAGCCACGTTGTTGACTTGGTCAGCCATGGCCTAGTTTACTTGATTTTGGCCCTTTTCACACTAGGGACTGCCAAATTTAGCCACTTAAGTGACTCTTTGCACCTTAGGAGAGTTTATTTTGCTGCTACATGGGCTCCCTTACCCATTTTATTCCTTTTATTAAAATAAAAGCAAAATTAATGGTTCAATTAACATAGTGAAAATTTTGGAACATTACAATGATGAAGCTGTCAGCCCATAAGGAGAGAATGAAAGCAGTAATCATGAAGCTGTCAGCCCACAAGGATAGAATGAAAGTAGTAATCATGAAGTTGTCAGCCCACAAGGAGAAAATGAAGGCAGTGATGAAGATACTAGAGGAGAAGGCAGCCCACATCAGGAAGTGAGAACAATGATCATGATGAAGGCAGCCCACATTAGGAAAACATTGAGAGCAATAATAAAAAAATTCATGACAGCAAGAAGATAGATGAAGGCAAAGATAGTTTTGAAAAGGAAAAAATAGTAGACCTAAACATTTCCCACCAAAAAGAAAAGGGGCATGATCTTTCTAAGTTTACTCCTGGTGATGAACTCATTACAAGTATCAAATCTAATGAACCAGAAAATTCCCCACAGCAAATTAACCAAGAATTGCAGGAAGAGAATGTTTTTGGAGAAGAGGACAGCCTTGAGGCTGCAGGAGAACAAACTAAACAAGCCCATGTATTAACTCCTCCTCTCACTCATCATCAGCAAGGTCAAGAACATGTGTTTACTGCCTCTCCAAGGGAAGGGGCCATGCTTCCTTCATCAAAAGTAGCAAAGGCTAAAAACACTAAGACTTCAAGGAAAAAAACCACTCAAAAAGTGACTAGCAATGTCACTATGGCACTAAGAAGCAGAGGTAAATTGCCAAAACAGAGCAAGGTTGAATTGCTTCAGAAAACCAGAGGAAAGAAGCACATCAAAGGAAAGGGCAAGGAGAAGATTGAAGAATAAGAAAGTAGCCATGATCATGAAAGGGAGTTTGAGCGAATACAGCTAGACAGTGATGCTGAAGAAGATGAGGCCAGGATTCTTAGATCCCTCTTGCAAAATCAAGATGCCCAAGTTAAAGACTTGGAAAATGACCTAGAAAGGACAAAAGACCTTATCCACTTTTTACAAATGCAAAACAGACAGATGAGTGGACAGATGGCTATTTATGAAGCCCGGGAAATAAAATATAAAAGAGAAGCGTAAAATTCACAAGTGAGGCTTGAGGAATATATGGGTGAGTATGTAGATGATGATGAAGACAAAGAACCGGCAAGAAAGAGGCCTAGGACCATGGGTCTTAGAAAAGCATTACAAAAGAAGAAAGAAGAAGAATCAATTTGTGAATAGCAGTACACTCTTACGAAGCTCCTTTCCAAAGAAATTGAGGATAATAGAGAGCCTTTTCTTGAGAGGGAAAATCAGCATTTAGAAGCCAAATTGGAGAAAGCTAACAAGGATTTGGGCCTACAAAGAAGAATGACTGAGCACTACAAAAAGTTAAATCAAATTTCCCGAAGGAAGCTCAAATTTGCCCAAAGGAGGCGCCCGTAAAAAAAACATGGAAAATATCTATCCCGGCTTGGAATTCTTGCTCAGGCTTCATTGCATGTTTCTGAAAACCCTTAAGGGGTTTACTCACCAAATTCAAGAATTTTTGGACACATTCTTGTTTTTTGTGAATTTTAGGCCTAAAAGCATAAAATCATTAGTGCCTTAACTTTTTATCAGAGCATCCTTGGCTGAAGAAAGATATATTTTTGAATTCCTTGACATCAAAGGAACATGCTCAGAAATTTTTAGATCAAATGAAGTTGTTTCTCAAAAAGGCCAAAGACAGCCATTTTTCACCTTTCTGCCCCTAATATCAGCAGGTGCTACACTCCTAGGTTTTTTCACTGTTTCTAATTTTTAACTAAATTTTAGGCATTGGATTGGAAAAAATCAAGTATTTTTGGAAAGTAGACATCCGTAGCTTTCCAACAAGCCATCACGGGACTCATTTCGACATTGGGAGTTCAGCCAAAACTTCACTGCAACACAGACCTTTTTCTGGTGCTACGTTCCTATAGATTTTGCTGAAAAGCACTTTTCTGAGTGATGACTGGGCCAAATGTGCGTTAAGAAAGTTTATATTGTGTGTGAGGCCTTGAAAGTGATCCTTTTTTGCTATTTTGATCTGAAAAAATATTTTTGAAAGATATTTTGTGCCTTGGACTTTGTTAAGCCTCAAGGACAATTTTAGATATTTGTTTTTGGCCAATGGACTTCTAGTTGCTCTAGGTGTTTTTCCTCCTCTTTGGCTTATATAACCAAGAGGATTCATTGTAACATAGAGGCAAAACCTGATATATTGAGAGCAATACATAGCATTATGAGCTTGGAAGAAATACTTGTTTTATGAAATGGATGATGTCTTGCTTGGCTTGATGGTGGAGAAGCATTGTGTGCAGGATTCCATGACTTGGTGAATGGTGATGTTTCTCTGATTTTGTTTATGTCTCCTTGTTTTCATTATTGTTCCATATTTCTTATTTGTTGTATATCAAAAAAGTATATGTTGAGACCTGCTCATGGAAGCACCTCAAACATCATGCATGTTATAGCTTTAATGTTTTCCTCTTCTTGATCATTTCTAAAGGATTCTTAACTGCCCTTTATGTCCATCAATAAATTGTTATATGTTTCATTTATGGTCAATATGTTTTGCTATCTTGTATGATTTAAGGTATGCCCTACTTACTTATATCTTCTCAAAACTCCATTTCTGAAATCTTTCTATGAAATATTGGTTGTTTTAGTTAAGTCAAAGAGGTCTTGTTTGATCTTGCCCTTTGTCCATGCTTGCAAACTTATTTTAGAGTTCCCGATAGCTCAAGATATGCTGTTTAGGAGTTCCCTCTTCATAGATTGAGTTTTTTGTTTATCTTATTTTTTTTCCCAACAGCTGAAGGTGATTTTATAGAGTTAGAGGTTCTTATGCTTCTATGTATCGCCGGTTTGTTTATCTTTCATATGTATCAGTTTGAGTTCTATTCATAGAGATTTATGGTTTTCCCTACCTCATAAATTCCTGCTTTTAAACTATATATGTTTGAGATCTCTTTGTCTTTCACACACTTAATGTTCATTTCACTTCATTTTCACTCAAAGAATCCATTTACCTTGACTAAATCAGCCCTGTAGTAATACCTTGTCCACCATTTAGACAGTCCTGACTTTATCTGACCCCATAGCCCTGTTGGTCCATGAACTCTCCTTCTATTTGTCCTTTTTGATCAGTTTACCTCAAAAACCCAAAAAACAAACCAAAAAACACTTAACAGCTAGCCTAAAATCAAACATACAAAGCGAACAAGTTCACATCCTTCGCATTATAGAGAGAGCCATCTCTGAGTCCAGGAAGGCTAGGTCCTAGGACTCCACAGTTGGTCTGATGTTGCCTTGTCATTTGGTTTACCAATCTGCTAAATCACGAGACCCCAACACCTTGGGTGATACTTTCCTTTGTAAAAAGGGAGTGAAAATGTTGGCCAAATTCTAGACCATGACAGTCTCTTTTGTTGGCAACATAGGTTGAACTTGGGTCGTTATCATTTCAAAATTCCCCCCCAACTGGGGGTGACCTATGGTTGACATTATGAACCACATGATATATGGTTGGGTGAAACATGGAGAGCCCACAGTCAATCGGTTTTCCATTACAGATAAGTGTTCATTTCTATACATATTTTTTCCATATCTATGTCCCATGATATATGTACATTGAGTTTGATGTTTTAACCCTGGTTTCTAGGTTTTGTGTGTAATTTTTATTAATTACATGTGAATTTCCACTATGCTTATAATTAAAAAAAAAAATACACATGAAAAATTTTCTTAGTACTAAATTTATTCTATCCATAAATACCATACACCAATGAATTTATAGAAGGTTTAGACGGTTATTCACTTCTGCAACAGATTTATTCAGTTTTAAGCAGTGTTGGTGTGGTAATGTTTCTTGACTAGGGGTTGGGGATGTTACACGTAAAGTCAGTGTTCTTTAATGGAGAACTCAAGGAGGAAGAATATGTTGAGAAACCAAAGGGATTTCAATTAACATAAGACAAATATTGTGTATGCGGACTAAAGAAATTATTGTATGGTTTAAAACAAGCTCCCAGAGCATGGTACTCTAGATTGGATGGTTATATTAAAAAAAGAGTTTCAATAGAGGTTTGGTTGAAAATGATATTTATATAAAAATTAAAATAGGTAACATATTGATATTGTTGTCTATGTGGATAGTATTATTTTCAACAATGATGATGATTCCATGAGCAAGAACTTTACCGGAAGTATGCAAAAAGAATTTGAAATGACCACACTAGATGAATTATCCTTTTTCCTTGGATTACAGGTCAATCAATCTGAAAAAGGAATTTTCATATCTCAGTCGAAATACCTTAAATAAGTGTTAAAAAAGTTTAGAGTGGAAAATTTTTCTTGTGTAAGAACTCCTATGGTTACAATTTGTAAACTTAGAAAACATGATGAATCTCAGGAGGTAGACCAAACTATGTACAGGTCAATGATTAATGGCCTCTTATACTAGGTATTTTTATGACTACAACCATACAAATAAATTTCCCTCAAGAAATATAAGAATGATAATAAATAATCACCCAAGTATTATGGTCCTTACAAGGTGTTTCAAAAGATTGGTATTGTGGCATAGAAATTAGAGTTTCCTACATCTTTCCGAGTAAACCTAGTTTTCCATGTTTCATGCTTAAAGAAGGTTATCAGTGACAAGATCCCATTTCAAACAATATTTCCATAACTTGAGAAGGAAGAAAAAATAATATTGGATCCTAAATCAGTCATGGAAAATGGAAACAACAGTTACAAAATTGATCAATTTCAGAGTATCTCATTAGATGGAAGAACTTACCCATTGAATATTCCATATGGGAACATGAGAATTTTATACAGAAGCATCCATAACTACTCAAGAATTGAGGACAACACTTTTTTGAAGGAAAGGGGCATGTTAAGTCCCTATAATAATAGTGTAGCCCCCTTATTGTTATTTTTAGTGTAGCCTCCTTATTGTTATTGTTGTTCCCATGTAGCCCCCATATTATTATTGTTGTGCCCCATAAAATCCCACTATAGTTATTTTTGTTACATTGTATTATTAATTTTATGTAGGATCTCATTATATTGTGACTCCTTAGACTCCTATATATACTAATGAGGTATTTTCATTTGTATCATCCAAGAATTGCTCATTTACATGATGTAAATAAGGTTTCCCCCTAAAAGAGACTAATTTTCAATTTATTGATCTATATTTTATTTTGTTTGTGATCAGGTTGCATATGATTTTCCATCAAAAATATGCATTGACTTCTCTATAAACTTGGTGTATGGTTTTACACCAATTTCCAAAACACCATACATGATGAGCACATTAGAACTAAAATAATTACACATGTATCTAGAAGAGATCTTAGAAAAAGGGTACATATGCCCAAGTGTATCATTATAGTGTTCCTTGGTCTTAGTTTATAAAAAAGGATGGCACACTAATATTGTGCATTGAATTTTTTCAACTAAACAAGGTCATATGAAGAATAAGTATCCATTGCCTAGGGTAGATGATTTGTTTGACCAAATAAAGGGAGCTAATGTATTTTCTAAAATTGATCTAAGGCTAGGATATTGTCAGTGAAGAATTAAGGAAGAAGACATTAGTAAGATGGAATTTTAAACTCAATATGGACATTATGAGATTGTCATGGTGCCATTCAACTATATAATTCCCTGGGTGTTTTCATGTGCCTCATGAATTTTGTTTTCTAATATTATTTGGATAAGTTTGTGATTGTGTTTTTGGATGATTTCCTCGTATATCTAAATCTAAGGAAGAACATGAACAACATTTAAATATGTTTCTACAAGTACTTGAGGAGCATTAATTATATGCAATGTTGGGTAAGTGTTCATTTTATCAGAGAAAGATCCGTTATTTGGGTCATGTTATTTCAAAATAATGTATAGCAATAGATTGAGAAAATATTAAAGCAATTAAGGAGTGGCCAACGCCCAAAATTTTGACAAAGGTAAGACATTTCATGGGTTTAGCAACCTATTACAGAAAATTTATTGAAGGGCTCTCCAAGATATCCCACCCTATTAATTCCTTGCAAAGGAAAGAAAAAAATTGAATTGTATCATAAATGTGAAGAGGCCATTCAAAATTCAAAGAGGTTGTTAACAAGTGTGCCTATATTGAAGATAATTGACCTATATGAAAAAAAAATTTTGTAGAAATTATATAGAAACACTATACCGATGGATTCAATCAGATCATGTAATGTACTAAAACAAGATATTGAATCCTTCTACTATATTTGCAGAATATAAAACACGATCGCTCAATCACATGCAAGAAAGAGAAAGGAAATTATCAATCACGCAACATAATATGTTCTTGGAGAAAGAACTTGATCAAAACCCCTTTATCAGATATTGTACATAGTCAAATAATCATGAAACATTAGAATTATTTCTCACACCAAGAAAATCCTACACTCTACCAATCGTCTCACTCTCATCTTGCTCAAAACTGACTAGAAATTCTCAGGAAAAATTGACAAACACTTAGCCAATTCTCAACCACTGCTAAGCCCAGCCTTGCTCATGAAATCCCTAGGAAAATAATCCCTATTAAATAGGTTAATCAACCTTCCTTTATTTCCCAATCCTTCATGATCCTTCCTCTGACTTTATAATTATGCCCAATAAATTCGCTAATAATACAACTGATAGTTAACTTCCCTTTAACCTCTATCTCAACTGGGTCGTCATCAGAATTGACATGCATGAAGCTAATAATAGCGAATCATTGGTTATCTGATAGATCAATACTTTTGAATTAAATCTAATTTAATTCACAAGACCTCTCACTAGCTTAACACTCAGTTAGAACTAGTTAAATTGGTTTTAAATTTGAGTTAATTGGTTACATGTACACTAAACTAATGCATTAACTGCAAATGGACCCCAAAAATAATAGAATCATGCTACATGCCTCACCATTGACCCTAAAATAAAACATTTTGAGCTAATTCAGTATTTCTGACTTAGTTAACTGATACAAGTTTTACAAAATGAAATTACAATTGAATTTCCAATTTATTTAAGGGATAAATAAATTAGACGCCCAAATTTAGCGCTAGTGTGTAACTAGATTCCTCACTCATGTGCGACTGGAATCCCACACCATTTATGTGGTCAACTTTTGTCCTTTCTGGATGCCAATTTCACTGTTTCTTGTTGCAATTTTCAACACTCCCTCATAACAATAAAGGAATCAATTTATCTCGATTTGGTACCTTTGGAATGTTCTGCATGCAACACTTCTCTAGTGTTGTGTGCACATGCAACTCCTAAAATTGAATAGCCTCCAAAAAACTAAATCAGTATAATGCATCTGTAATCAGAGTATTCTGACTATTGCTAGCTATTGAACTTGTCTATTGGACTCTCTGCGTTGTTGCTGACATCTGCATCCATGCACTCTGCACTGCTGCCAACTCTAATTTTTGCTCCAATATCCGACATATGTCACTTTGATTTTTGTTCTCCTGACATATGACTGCATAAAGCTGACTTATTCTTCCTGCAACTGTTGTACTTTGGGCTCCTCGTAGCCAGGTTCGATCCATGAGACACACCATCTCAATGGACCCTGTCCAAATTTATTCTTGGGATTAATTCTACACATCACCCCACCTCACACCTAGACGTACAACTACATGTACTCCCTCTTCATTTCTAGATTCAACAAGATGATGAGCTTAGTGAAAATCAGTCACCTTCATTAACTGGGCCCGCAGGCTATTTTTAGGTGTAAGTCTATTTTTAGACTATGTCTATTTTTAGACATGGTGATCATATTTCAGAAGTTGCAGGATGTTATTTGTGGATGGTTGGTCAAGTTGGAAAAATATATGAGATTCTATTTTTAGAACAATGGGCGAAGTCTTTTTATAGATCGTCGATCTAAAAATAGAAGTGTCGATTATTATTAGTTCTTAATAATAATCAGACTCTAAATATCAACTTATTCTCTTCGAGCACTTAATTTCAGTATACATATTTGGAAAATCAGTGGGCTGAAGGAATTATGCAATTCCTAGGGTTTACTGGTGGTTCATGCATGGAGGACTCAGTTAGAACTGAAGTGGCAAAGTTATGACATAGTTGGAAGAGTAGTTCATGGAGTTGTTATTCAGTTTAACTCAATTAAGTGAGTTAAACTCAGTTGAGATAGTTGTATATAGTATAATTGAATGATACACTAGTGAGAGTGGAGTGAATTAATTCACAAATAATAACTCATTAATCAAATGAACAAATACAGTAGTTAACTACAGTGCATGTTAGTTCCAGTGGAGACCCAATGGAGAGATAGTTGAAAGGTCAAGATGGACTATCCGTTGTGACTATAGTGATGCATTGATTGCACCACACACACATTGGAGTTGCCAATGAGGATTGTGCAGTGAAAGCAAGGTATATTCAAATTCATTCAGGGGTCTTCTTCAGTAGGGATTTCGCAGTGGAGGCAGGCTATTAGGTGGCAAGAAATCAGTGCATAGATTTGTAGATTTATTCTGATTAGTGTGTGACAATTGATTTTACTGAGAGCTTGATGTACTATTATTTGTATGAGATTGTTACATGATCTCCATGATACATAATATATGATAGTTTGGGTTTTCATCTTCAGGCTTTCATGTTAAACAACTGTGTTATGTGCAATTGTTTTTATTGCTTCATGTGTTTGCAATTGAGTTTTAAATTTCCGCAAAAGATTAACATTGGAAGGATTCTACATTTAGAAAGAAGATAAAATATTATTAGATCGGGAGAATATGGATATATACATGCATCTTGTATATAATTTCTACATGGTATCGGAGCAGTGTTAATTCTTGAAGATTGCAATTGTGAAGATTTGCTGAGTTTGTGCTGGTGGACAATTCGAATTTGCTACAAAAGTTTCTTCGTGCGATAGTTTAGTATACATTGAAATGTATTTCAATGGGTTGCGATTAGAGTATGCCCTTGAGGGAAGCTCCAATTACATAGCCTGGAAGGATAGGATGGAGGCGGTGCTGGAAGATAATGGACTGAAGGTGTTCATCGATAGCGATGTTCCTAAGCCTGGTTCTAGCGATGCTACATTACTTGACACATGGAAAATGAAGGTAGCAAAGACAAGAATAATTCTATTGGAAGGTGTGAAGGACCATATTGTGTCCAGCCTTCACGGGAAAGCCACTCCATTTGCAATGTGGAAGGCTTTGATAGATTTGTTCCAAAGTAGCAGCAACCAGAGGAAGTTGGCGTTGAAAGATTGTTGGGACACTAGTTTGTCATTATTATTATCACTTTTTAATACCTATTTCATCCATTTCTACCATTCTTTATCACGTCATTTATCATGGTTTATCATATAATTCCATCTTATAACTATTTATGCTATTATGGATAAATATTATTTCCTCTCCTTTATTCTTAATAAATTAATGATTATTATGCATGATTTTATCAATGATGGTTTATTAATATATTTTGTAACATCACTCACCATTTTAGCCTCCAGTATATTTGTCATATTGTAGATTTGATCTCCAGCTCATCATTAAATATTCGAAGTCAGAAATTCACTAGAATAAGAAGTGACAATTTTTTGTTGGAAGTTCTGGGCAAATGGAGAAGAATCGGGAAAATCCGAAACATGGGTTTTGTCCAGAACGGACCGAATTAACTTTTGTAAATATTGGTTTTCCCAAATTTGATCTTTATTAAGAGAAACGGAAGGTTCTCTCAAGATGATTTTCTCATATTCACTGTTGCGGCTATTTTCAAAATTATCTCAGCTGCAAATCCAAATTTGACATGTTCCTATTGAATGATTGATGGAAATATATTTTCTTTTTGATGAATTGTTGAAGACAATCCAAATTTGTTATGAGAATCATTTTGTAGTTATCTCTATTGTAACTTCTCTCTGCACTCTATGTATTTAAATGGAAAACAGAGATTAGAGAAGGGGGATTGAATATGGATCAATTGAGAATTAATTCAGGTTTACTATGGGATTAATATGCTGATATAAAAGAGTGAAAATTGTAAATCAGACCGTATTACATGCTGCATTATGTATCTTTCATTTACGCATCGTTTGTGATGGACATAACGCAGTTCTGAAAGGAAAGACTTGTGTTGTAATGATTTCGATGATCAATAAATAAGTTGTGTTGCTTCTCATTCGATTATTCTGAAGTAACTTAGCAGTTCTCACTAGCGGCTAAGGGCCCGACCTTTGGTGGAGTTCACTACGTCTTTGTATTATATTTTTTATTCTTGCAGCGTGTGAGTGATTTGATTTAACATTTATTTCTTTTAATCGCATTTCTTTACAATTTCCTGTTTAATAGCTTGCTGTTTTAATATTCAATGAATTTGTTTTATTACATAAGTTGTGATTGAACCACACTGTTGTTCCATTCCAGTGGTTGTTCCATTCCATTTGTTGTTCCGTTCTGATTGCTGTTCATTTTAGATTGTTGTTCAATAGAATTTTTTGTTCTAATCCATTAGATAGATTTTGTTTTTCAATAGAATTTGCTATTCAATTCCATTAGATAGAGTTTGTTTTTCATTTCTATTGTTGTTCAATTCTAGTAAAATAGATCTGTTATTCATTTCATTTAATTAGTTTACAGTTTATTTCATACCTACAAAGAGTTTGGTTTTGCTTTTGAGAGCTTTCCTAGTTTACTTTCATTAGCAGCATTAATGATTTAGTTCAGTTTCCATTTAATTGCTTTAGTGTGGAGTGTAAGATCATCAACTGTAAAGGACATTGGTTATTACTACCTATGTTCTCATATTGATTGTCTTGTTCTTATTTGATTTCATTTACATCAGTTGCCAAAGGAAAGAGTTATTACTACTGCATCCTTGACTGATGATTGCTGAGTGAATGATTGGATTTCAGAGCATTTAGTTTCATGTCATTGTAGTTAGATTTCATTTTCAAGCATCCATTTACTCTTGTATTTAAAATATCTATACTACATTTTAAGAAACATTACTCTCTGGGATTATAGCGTGCACATATTTTGTACACTCTTGAAATAAGAGGACTTTCCCGGGTTGATAATTAATGTGGGATAAATAGGAGTTTTAAAAGGCACCTTTTATACCTCAACAAAGATAAGCTCGGAAAAATAAAAATGGAGAAGGGCGACAGTATTCCAAAATATCTCACGAAGTTTGTCCACTATAGGGATGAACTAGGAAGTGTGGAGATTATTGTTGATGATGATGAATGGGTGAGCTTGGCTCTCCTTGGGCTTCCGAAGAGTTAGAATAGCTACGAAGACTATATCAATGGACGGGAGACACTGTCGACTTGGGAGTGACTTTTGTCAGTTCTTGTGCAGGAGGAGATAAGGCGAAGTACCAGGGATGGCTCTTCATCAAAGAATGAAGATGAAGAGAATTGTGCTTTGGCTGCCAAAGCAAGGAAAGGGAAGGGGAAGAAATTCCCTTCAAAATTCGGGGCTAAAGGCAAGAAGCAGGATTTGTCCAAGGTGAAGTGTTTTTACTGTCACGAACATGGGCATTTCGCCACTAACTGCCAATAGAAGAATAAGAACAAGAAGGTTGCTGGAGCTACAGCGGTTGAGCCCTTAGCCTCACAATTTGAACTTGATTTATCTTTGATCGCATTCTTGGTTTCAAGCTCAATGGGATCGGTGTGGTATCTTGATAGTGGTGCATCTTTCCATATGACGGGAGACAAGGAGTTGTTTAGTGACTTGGAGGAGAAGGATCTCAAAATGCATATAGAGATGGGTGACGATGGTCGATACAGTGTGACCAGCATTGGGACCATAACCTTTGAGAGGGAGACAGGTAATCCATTTATGTCGAAAGATGTTATGCATGTTCCAGGTCTGAAGAAGAACTTTTTTAGCGATGGAAAAGCTTTCCTGTGACGCAAAACAACAATTCAAACCAAGAGAATAAGGATTTGAGTTAAGAATCTCTACAAGCTGGAGGTAGATGGTTGCGCTGCAATAATGGGTAAAGAAGAAGAAGTGGTGAGCCGAGATGAGGGCGAATTATGGCACAGGAGATTGGGCCATCTTAACCGTGGCACTTTGAAGATTTTGCAGTAGATTTCTACTAGACTTCCCAAGGGTAATCTTGCACATTCAGATCAGTTCAAGGGATGTACTATGGGTAAGTTTGTGAAGACCACCTTTCATGAGAAGGAGAACCGTGCTTCGGTGATCCTAGAGAGAATTCACAAAGATGTGTGTGGACCTTTCTCAATTGCTTCAATAGCAAAATGCAGGTATTATGTTATATTTGTTGATGACTATTCTCGTAGATGCTGGATCTTCTACATGCAGAAGAAGAGCGAAACATTCTCAAAGTTCTGTGAGTTTAAAGCATTGGTGGAGAAGGAATCGGGGAAGCAAGTGAAAGCTCTATGGAGCGATAATGGTGGTGAATAAATCTCGGGAAAATTCAAAGACTTCCGTAGAAAAGAAGGAATTCGAAGAGAACTCATAGCGCCTCATAATCCAGAGCAGAATGGGGTCGCGGAGAGGAAGAACAGAACGATCATGGGTTCTACACAAGCTATGCTTGAGAGGGAGCTAGACTTGCATGTAGAGAAGAAAGTGCATGTTTCGAAAGATGAACCTCCAGATGTGGATCGGCCACAGGAGGAGATTCATGGAGTGGAGGTGTCCACTCATGCAGAACCAAACATTAGACAAGGCAGAAAGAGTACCATAGAAGCTGAAGACCGAAGCTTGATGCGGCACAGAATGTAGGAGTCCCTACATCACAGCACAGACAGAGACAGTCACCTAACCATTTTACTGGATACATGGCTCTTATGAGCAAGTGTATCATGACAGATCCATCTTCTTTTGAAGAAGCAGTGCAAGATCCCACATGGGTAGATGCCATGGTGGAGGAGTATGACTCCATTTTCACAAACAGTGGTTGGGATATTTTTCCAAGGCCGGTGGGTAAATCAATTGTAGGATCAAGATGGATCTACAAGTTAAAGCAAGCTGCTAATGGGAGCGTCAATAATTATAAGGCAATATCTGTTTCCTGGGGCTTCTCAGAGATCGAGGGGATTGATTATGAAGAAACCTTTGCACCTGTTGCACAGTATTCTTCCATAAGGACCATCCTTGCTCCCTCAGCACAGATGGTTTGGCACATTCATCAGATGGATGTGAAGACTGCATTCCTTAATGGGATCATTGAGGAAGAGGTGTACATTGATCAACCTGAAGGATTTGAGATCTTCAGCAGCAAGTCGCATGTGTGAAAACTCAAAATAGCGTTGTATGGGCTAAAGCAAGCACCTCATGCTTGGTACACATGGATCGACAGCTATTTCACTGGACTTGGCTTCACCAAGAGTGAGGCAAATGAAAACCTGTACCAAATTGTGGTGGAGGGTAAGCTGTTAATAATTGTTCTTTATGTTGATGATTTAATACTAATGAGTGATGAGGAGTTGATACACTCATGCAAGGCAGATCTTGCAAAGGAGTTTGAGATGAAGGATTTGGGCCTCCTTCATTATTTCCTTGGATTGGAAATATGGCAGTGGGAAGGTGAACTATTTGTGTCTCAAGGAAAGTATGCTCAAGAGATACTTGAAAAGTTTCACATGCAAGGCTGCAAGCCTATCGACACTTCTCTTCCAAGAAATTGGAGGAAAGAGGATGCTACATCGGCAGAGGTAGTGGATGCCACTGTTTATCGACAGTTGGTGGGTTCGCTCATGTATTTAGTTAATAAAAGACTGGACATATGCTATGTGGTGAATCATCTTTCACAAGTGATGGTTAAGCCTACCAAGCTCTTTTGGAAGGCAGGAAAGCATGTCCTGAGGTATCTAGGGGAAAATCTGAGTATGGCTTATAGTACAGACAGACGGATGAGGTGAAGTTGCATGGCTTCATGGATGCAGATTGGGCAGGCAGCCCATCAAACTGAAAGAGCACATCATGAGGGATTTTCAGTATCGGATCTACAGTAGTTTCTTGGTACAACAGGAAAAAAAGATCTGTGGCACTCAATTCAACGGAAGCAGAATACATGGCAGCAGGTCAAGCTGCATGTGAGGCTATCTAGATTAGGAATATCCTGGTCAGTTTGTTCGGTTCACATTTAGATCCTACAATGATACATTGTGATAATCAGAGTTGCATTAAACTCTCAATTAATCATGTGTTTCATGATAGATCTAAAAACATTGATATCCGGTATCATCATATCAGAGATTGTGTGTAGCGGAAGATCATGTTGCTTCAGTACATTCCTACGGAAGATCAAGATGCAGATATTCTGATGAAGGCACTCACCAAGAGAAAATTCTAATACCATAGAGTCAGGATTGGGGTGAAGGATAATCCCTATATTTTTGAGAGGGATTGTTGAGATTCAACAAGATGATGAGCTTAGTGAAAATCAGTCACCTTTTTTTTTTTTTTAACAAGAACGGGTAGAAAGATATATTAATGCTGGCCCAATGCCACAAAACTGGTTACATATTCATGGGGCGAGGCCTGCTGACTCCATGGCCATTCCATTGCCTCTTTTTCTTTGCACCCCCAAAGATTTTTACAATCTATTTTTCGGACCACCGCCTCAATTTCCCCCCCTTTAAAAATGCAGACAAACTGTTTCAAAAAAAGACTGTAATACATAGATCAGTCAATTAAGGTATGGGATCACGACTTTCAGCTCCATTGCTGATGATGACTCCTGGAGGGAGGATGACCGCTTTATTAGCCTCCGCATCAGCTTCTTTATTATTGTCTCTCTCAATATGGTAGAAGTTTAATCTCTGAAATGCTTTCAACAAGGTTCTAATTCTTCTGATCAGTCGAGACAACCTTATATCTGTGGGGTAAGTATTGTCAACCATGATTTTAATGATTGTCTGGGAATCTCCAAACACAGAAGCCACAAGTATGCCAAGCGATTTTAGATGTTTTAGGCCTTGAAGAAGCGCCAGGGCTTCTGCCTGGATGCTGGTGTTGAAACCCACACCCCAGGCATAACTGAGAACAATTCCTCCATCAACGTTTTTGATCACACCCCCGGCTCCGGATCTGCCAGGGTTCCCTTTCGCAGCGCCGTCAAAGGAGAGATTGCTGTGTGCCTTCGTTAAGCAAAAGGACATGAAATCGGATGCAGATAATCTGAGCTGCCAGTCTTGAAGAGGGTTGAGCGGCCTGTCAGCAACAGAGAACTGGATATCAAGATGCTCGCACCAAACAAAATCGTGCTCCCTCAAGCCAGCCCCATCAAGTTGGTCGCCAACGCATTCTTTAAGCAATGCTTTTATTTTAATCCAGATAATCTTGTGATCGCTCCTTTGATCGCGGAAAATCCTCCGGTTTCTCTCCAACCAGATTTGCCAGCTGATTAATTTGGGGAGGACGCTCCAGGCATACTTGAGGTGCGAATTCTGGGGAGAGCCTCCAGGATAAGAGCGCCCCCAGCAAGAGAACAACTCCGGAATGTGATTTGGGAGGGCGACGTCCTGAATCCACGGGCCCAAGGCTTCAGCCCATAAAACCTTCACAAAATTGCAATGGAGCATCAAATGTGCAGCAGATTCGGCGCTTTCTTCACACATCGAGCAACGTGAGGGACCAGAAAATCCTCTTTTCCGTAATCTGTCCTCAGTTAAGATCCTCTGATGGCATAGGAGCCAACATAAGTGGTCAATTTTGGGTAGCGATGGATTAAACCAAATTCCTTTCCATGAATTCGGATTTGGAGGGACGTGAGGGATTGAAATGATCTGCTTGTAGCCCTTTGAGACAGTGTAGTGTCCAGGAGACGATCCCCATCCACGGATGTCCCTTTTCCTGCTTCTCAATAGAGCCTTACCATTTAGATGATCTAAGAAAGTATCCAGCTCCCTAGACAGATTCAGAGGCACCTCGAAGTTAAGCCAACTGTGCCAAACTCCGTTGTCCCAGTTAGAAATATCCCACAGAGTGAAGTAACCAGCTCTATGCATCCATTCTTTCAACAAGTGGAGAGAACGATCCTCCTCCAAGGGTTCACATCCCATTATCCGGTCCTCCCAGATTCGAATATGTTTTCCATTACCTGGTATCCAGTGAGCATATTGGCTGATGAGGGGGGAGGATTTTGCACATAGCTTTTGAATAACCGAGTTGGAATTGGCTATGGGCTGATCCAAGCATCTTGTCCTCTTGCCGCGGAAATATTTCTTCCACAAGGCACACTGCGCCCACCCCGGATTAGGGGCTATAATCCTCCATATCAGCTTTGCTCCCAAAGCAACAATCTGAAGACTAAGATTCTTAAAATTCAGTCCTCCTTCCAGTTTGGGCATGGAAATTGTGGCCCAGCTTATTAAAGGAATTTTCTTAGCATTGTCCTTCCCGCCTTTCCAAAAAAATTTTCTGGTCAGGTCCTCCATTTTCTTTATTATTCCAGCAGGGGCCAACAGCACTGCAAACTGAAAAATGGGGAGGCTATTTAAGACAACTTTTATAAGCACCGACTTCCCAGCCAGATTTAGCCAATTGAAGCCCCAGGCACGAATCTTAGCTTCGAATTTGTCCAACAGGGGTAACCAATCTCTGCTAGCAGCACTTTTATGGAAAATAGGGAGGCCCAGATATTTGAATGATGACCAGGATGAGGAGGCAACGAAGCCTAAGCAGCTGGAAATGGCATGTAGCATGGTAGCAGGAGTGTTCCAGCAATAGATTTGACACTTGCCTTTGTTGAGACTACTTCCAGAATTATGGCAATATACATCAATCACCTCTTTAAATCTTCTAGCTGAGGGAAATGAGGCAGCTCCCAACAAAATGGAGTCATCTGCGAACAAAGCATGATTTATGTTCTGAACTCCTCTAGAAATGCTCAGGCCTAATAAATCTTGATCCTGAAGTTTTTTGTTCAATAGGAAACTGAGCACTGAGGCTTGGAGGACAAAGAGGAGGGGGGATAATGGACACCCTTGTCTCAAACCTCGTGAAGCTTTGAAGAAATCAGTGACTCTGCCATTCACTAGAGGGGCGATCCAAGGCTCGCTGATACAGGCCTTGATCCAATTTATGAATTTGGAACCAAACCCAAATTTTTGCAGCACTTCCAGAAGAAATTTATGTCTCACTCTGTCGAAAGCATTTTCCAGGTCTAGCTTGACTGCCATACCTTTCTCTTTGCGAACCACACTGGAATGGATTGCCTCTTGGACCAAAATGAAGTTATCCACGATCTGTCTTCCCTGGATAAAGCCACCTTGATTCTCAGGGATGATGCCAGGAAGGATGGTTTTTTGTCTGTTGGCAATAACTTTCGTAATCAACTTATAGCCTATATTGCAAAGAGAGATGGGGCGAAATCTGCTGAAGGAGTTGGCTCCTTTTCCCTTGGGGATGAGAGCCAAGAAGGCTGAATTAGTGCTGCCCCCGATTTTCTGGCTCCCTTGGGATTTCCGGATCATTCTACACAAATCCTTCTCCACAATGGGCCAGCAGAATTGCAAGAAGCTAGCGGTAAACCCATCAGGTCCCGGAGCCTTATCCGGTTCCATAGAAAATAGGGCGCTTTTTATTTCATTGTTGGCAATCTCAGCTTCCAGGAAATAGTTCTGACTGTCGGTTATCATAGAGGGAACTTCATTCACCAGATTTGGATCCAGATCCAAGGCCTCATCATCAAAATATAGATTTTTGAAATGAGTAAAGGAAGCCATTTTGATATTATGAATATCTCTATAAGTATTGGTTTCAACGGAAATTTCTGAGATAGAGTTGCGACAGTTTCGAGCCTGAGCTTGCTTGTGGAAGAATGTAGTATTCCTATCTCCCGCCTTGAGCCAGAGGCTGCGTGATTTCAATCTCCAGTGATTTTCTTCAGCCAAGCTAGCCTCAAGGAATAGGTGCTGCAGAGAAGCCTCCTCATCAAGATTATCTTTGGTGATCTCCACGTTTTCCGAAGCCAGTTGGTGTTTCTCCAACCGATCCTGAATCAATTTCCTTTCCTCTGCCGGATTGGGTAAGGTCCTAACCCAGTCTTTTAAAGCGGCTTTTACTCTCATTAATTTATCCTCCCATACAAAAAAAGGTGATCCTTTGACAGGGATATTCCAGGTCTCTTTTATCAGAGGCATGAAAGTCTGCTCCTTGACCCAGTGGGAGCAGAATTTAAAAGGAATGGGTCCTTGGTTCGAATGCGCAACTAACTCAAGTTTTATAGGGCGATGATCATAAGTACAACAAGGCAATATATGCATTCGAGACTCTAAACCATGAAGGAAAAAAGAGCTATGGACAAGGAATCTGTCTAACCTTGCGGCGATATGGCCCGGGCCGATTCTTTTGTTTGTCCAAGTGAAATTCCCGATCCGAGGTTTAACATCGATCAGGTCCCAGTCATGAATCAGCTCTTCTACCCATTCCCGCGCTGGGTCTCTTACAATGCAACCACCGCGTTTTTCTGACGAGGATAAGGTGAGATTGAGGTCACCTGCTATTATAATGTTATCCAAGACTTCGGAATCTGCCAGACTTTTGATAGTTTCCCAACAAATTTTTTTCTCCCCTACCATAACAGGCGAATAGACATTTAGGAGTGAAATAGTCAGCTCAGATTTGACATTACGGAGCTTTGTGAACAACCAGTGAATACTATTAGCTTCTTTGATCTTTATAAATTTATTGGCATCCCAAATAGTTCCTAGACCGCCTGAGGCACCTCGAGCAGAGACAGCCTGACCATCACTATTTTTCCACAATTTTTTCCCAATCTGGAGAAAGGAAGATTCCTCCATCTTTGTCTCCTGGATGAGGATTATATCTGGGGATTCAGTTCGTTTCAGACTTCTCAAGGCATCCTCTTTAATTCTGCTCCCCAACCCCCTACAGTTCCAGGAGACGATCTTCATCACTTACCTATTGGATGATGAGCTCCTCTAGAGCTCAGAGACTGATTTCTATTCTTCTTCGGGGTGTTTTCCAGGAGTTTCTCGAGGGTAGGTTGGCTTCCCTGGAGTTTGTCCTTGTAAGTCTCTTGCTCTCTTTTTTCCCGAGCAGTTTTCCGGCCTCTTAAACACCTTCTGGCTGAGGTTTGCGAAGTCTCTATTTCACCTTCTTCTTCTGAATCATCTGAATCATGCCCTTCCTCTGTCTCTTCTATGAGGACCTCTTTTGATCTGTCTTCAATGCTATCCACTTGCGTTGGTCCGGAGGGGGAATCTATGGGGATTGAGTCATCCTTCTGCTTCTCCGGTTCTTGAGAGCCTTCTATGACAGAGCTTAAGTGCACAAATTTATTGCCTTGCTCTTCCATTATTGGTGTCTGATTTCTAGGGGCTGCTTGAGAGCCGTTGCCATTTGTATTTCCAGTGCGAGGAGCTCTGTGAGTGTTTTTAGATCTTTTAACCTGTGTCCATCCTTCCTCCTTACCTTTATCTGCTTCACAATTTTTTGGGCAGCTTCGGGAAAAGTGACCATAAACCTGGCATTTTCGACACTTGAATGGAAGCTGCTCATAATCCAGCTTTTGCAAATGAGTCCAGCTTCCAACCTTGATCTTAATCGCCTCGGGCAATCCAATCTCCAAGTCAACTTCAACACAGATTCTCGCACAATCGAATTGATCCTTGTTACTTGCGCGATCAATGTACTTGCCTAAGATGTTCCCAATATGGCTTAGAGACTCCCCATTCTAGCAATGAATAGGCAGATTTGGCAGCCTAACCCATACGGGCACTGCCGTGGGCACATCGACTACAGGGTCAAAGTCGGGCGTCCACTTGTTCAGATAAAGCCCCTGAGGGCCCATGAAATAGGGGCCATTTCGAAAGATTAGGTCCTTATCTTCTTTGTCAGAGAACTCAAACAAGAAGAAGCCCTTACCTAGGAAGTACGAGGTAACTCTCTCTTTGATCAGCGGAGCCCAGTTTCGAGCCACCCAACTTTCCGTCGTTTTGGGGGAGGGCCAAAGGCCCGTGAACTGACCAACCAAGGCCCTCTCCACCAAGGATAGGGCGACCTTGATCGGGCCTTCGGGAGGGAGAGATATCTCAGGGATATCCTCCATTCTCTTCACAAACTTTGCTGTCTCTGAGCTTTTTTTCTTCGGCAGGGAATCGAGAAGCTTGAGAAAAGCAGCAGCATCCAATGAGGGGGGCGACGGAGGAGGCTCCATAGCCGCCATGACCACAGAGGCCCGCGA